>JFZS01000021.1:0-163846 GCA_000709145.1 Balansia obtecta B249
GCTTATAGTATACTTTCTTCTTTTAGCTATACTTTTTATTATAGCTTTTATACTTTTAACTTATAACTTTTATACTTTTTTATAGCTTTAAGTAATAACTATAGTAACTACTAATACTTCTTTTACTAGTAGTTTATAATAATTCTTTAGTACCTTTTAAGTACTTCTTAAAACCTTTTTTATTACTAATTACTTATATAAATATATATATATAGTTTAGCTTTATAGCTAGTAATAAGCTAGTATAATAGTATATAACTCTTTATAGTTAGTACTATATTAAAGCTATATAGGCCTTAATTAAGAGCAGCTAAGGGTAGTATATAGGTTTTTCTCTTTATAATAGGGTTTCTTATATAAATAATTACAAAGAAGTACTAGCAAAGGATAGGCTAGTATAATCAATAATAATAATAGTTTATTTAATATTATTAGTTATAAGTATATTAGTTAAAGTTATAATAGCTTTAATATAGCTATACTTTTTTACTACTATAGCTACTTTATATACTATATTATATATATTATTTAAAACTATTACTAAAACTAAACTAATAAGTTAATTAAGTACTTTTTATAAATAATTTAAGATTTATTTTTACTTTTTAATAGCTATAAGTATAGTTTAAGTTTATAGTATTAAAGCTTTTTTATTTACTTAAAAATAATAAATACTTTAAATAAGCTTTTTTTTTTTTATTTATAACTATTAATACTACTTTTTTTATACTTATACTTTAGAAATAATATACTATTAAAGTAAAATTAAAGGAAAAGTAATAAATTAATTAAGTCTTTTTTTTAGTGTTTTTAGGCTGTTCTTGCGTTGCTACTTAAGTGCAAGCAAAAGCGCAAAAAGTCTTTAGGTTATTCTTACGTTGCTACTTAAGTGCAAGCAAAAGCGCAAAAAGTTTAAAGCTTAAAATAAAAGTATAAAAAAATAAGTAAAGAAGCTTTAAAAGTAAAAGAACTTTCTTTTTTTATAAATATAGTTACTATTTTCTTAGATGTTTACTTGCAGTTGCTGTAAGGCTAGTCTGTTACAAAAAGAACTTTCTTTTCTTATAAATATAGTTACTATTTTCTTAAACGCTTACTTGCAGTCGCTGTAAGGCTAGTCCGTTACACTCTAGCCTATTAGATTCGACTATTACGTGACCGAAACTGCTACGTAACACCTAAAGGACGAATATCCTATGATATAGAATTATTTTAACAGGTATGTATTGAACAACCTGCTTATATTTGCTTAATATTGCACTATAAGACCTTTCGTTCCGTTGCTACAACTCTACTATAGGGTAGGCTAGGGTATAACCCTAGACTATAATAAGTAAGGCTTTATATAACTATATTACTACTAGTTATAGTAGTAATTAGTAGTGTTGCTTACTGCTGTTGTGTAGTAATCGCCTTATCTGCTTACTAGTGACGTAGTAAGCGGCGCTGTGATTGGTCAGTCGGTCTTGGTCGGACCGATGTTCTACCAGGCCTCCTGTTAGGCCGTAACACCTTGGGGAGACCAGATCACCCACACCACGTGATGGTGGGGTTGGCTCACCAGGCATCATCATAGGAGGAGCATGGAATTTGGCAGAAACCGCTGACTGAGCACCGCGTAGTAGTGACATATCCAGCTGAAACGCTTCATCTGATACTGATTCGACCATGATTGTGGTCATCGTTAGCAACCAGAAAACGTACCTCACATAATTGAAAGATGTCGAATCTCGGTAATAATTTTTCTATGCCATAGCCCGATCGCATACCTTTCGTCTTACGCGAGTAAATTGTACATTAACCCCCACGTCACATCTTCTGGCGGGGCTTCTTGAACGGCAGCAACAAACATGTCAGAACGCCCCGGTACATGGTGGTCAGCCTCTTTCGATCTTCTTCATCCCGAGGCCGTCTCAGTAAAGAACCTATCGGGGGACAAAATCATCCTCCCTCAATCTGCACTCGAGCAACTTTTAGCAGCAGCGCCATCACAATCGACAGCTTCGCGCTTCACGGCCTGGGATCCGCCAAATCCATATCGATCCAACGGCTTTGCAGCCGATCAGTACCAGCAACTCCCGCAGCCGCTCACCTTTCGAATTGTGAACAAACAAAATGGAAATTTTGTGTTTGCTGGAATCAGAGAATTCTCGGCCGAGATCGGAACCATCGGCTTGAGCTCGTTTCTCGTCGAAGCGCTGGGTATAAATTCTGAACAATTCAGTGTCAAAAATGGCCATCTGTCGAGGGGCGGCATGGATGTTGCTCACTCTCACCAAGAAAACATGACGCCTTCGAATTCCTTGCAGTTAGTAGTGCACGCGGTAACTGTCCCGAAAGGCACATGTGTGAGGCTGCGACCTCTGGAGGCAGGCTACGATTCCGATGACTGGAAGTCATTGTTAGAGAAACATCTTCGAGAGCATTTCACTTGCCTGACAAGAAACTCAATTCTTCCAGTATATGGCGCCAAGGGTGAGACGTTCAAGTTCCTCGTAGATAAGCTGTCTCCTGATGGCGATGGCATCTGCGTCGTCGACACCGATCTGGAAGTGGATATCGAGGCGCTCAATGAAGAACAGGCTCGAGAGACAATGCGACGTATAATGACGCAATCACAGAAGGCTATGGACGGTGGGATCACACACGGCGGCGAGCTTGACATATGGAAAGATGTTGCGGGCAAGGTCCGGACAGGAGGATACGTTGACTATGTGCTACCGTCCTGGGATCGTTCGCAAACGCTCAGCATAACTTTAAAAGACATAGAACAAGAAGATAGCTTGGATCTATTTGTCACACCTCGATCATCTAGACAGAGAGCGGCACCAAGAGCAACAACACACGTATTTGGGAATTTTTTCCCTGCGCAGCATGGCGTTAAAACGATCACGATCTCCTCTTCGAACAGCGAATTAGACGACGCTGAATTGATACTAATTTCAGTTCATAAGCTTTCACTTGGCGGCGAAGAACAATCTGAAGCCACGTCTTTTACAATACGAGCTAAGCTGGATTCCCAGGGTACTCATGTTGTGGAAGACGACAGTGAAATTCAAAGTACCGAGCATAATGTCGACGAAGAGCAGTGCAAAAACTGCAGTCAGTGGATTCTGAAAAGAACAATGATTCTTCACGAAAATTTTTGCAGAAGGAATAACGTTACCTGTCCTAAATGTGATGCTGTATTCAAAAACGACTCGGAAGAGTGGACGAATCATTGGCATTGCCCTTACGATACAGCCAAAGGCAACTCTCTTTTCGGCAAAAACAAGCACGACAATATTTTCCATCAGGACCGCCAATGTCAAGATTGCGACTTCTCCACCAACTCCCTAGCAGACCTGGCCCGGCACCGTACATCTGTGTGTCCCGGAAAGCTGATTCTCTGCCGATTTTGTCGCTTGGAAGTTCCCCAAGAAGGTGATCCCTTCAACCCATCACCAGAAGTGCTTCTCTCTGGTCTGACTGCCCACGAGCTCGTGGACGGAGCTCGCACCACCGAATGTCATCTGTGCGACAAGATCGTTCGACTACGTGACATGGAGACACACCTGAAGCATCATGAACTTGACAAAGTGAATAGAGAGAAGCCTGCTATATGCCGCAATGCAAACTGCGGAAGGACACTTCATGGTGTAGGTCCCAAGGGACAGACCGGGCCAGGGACATCCCAAGGGCAGGTGCTAGGCAATGACATTGGTCTTTGCTCGATATGTTTTGGACCACTGTACGTCAGCATGTATGATCCCGACAACAAAGCCCTACGCAGGCGAATCGAGAGAAAGTACTTGGGACAGATGATGACTGGGTGTGGCAAGTCTCACTGTACCAATGAGTGGTGCAAAACCGGCCGGGCCAATGCAGGACTAGACGCCAAGGGGTCTTCTGTCTCGGCAGTTTTGCCTCTCGTGAAGCCATTGCTGGAACAGATTGGCAGAATAGAGGGCAGCATGTACTTTTGCGTGGACGAGACGAACCAGATGAGAAGAAAAGTTGCTGAGCTGCTTGCCGCGGAGAAGGTTTGGGATCTTGAGTGGTGCATTGCAGCGGCAGAGGCGGAGAAAGGAAACCTGGTTAAGATGAGGGAATGGTTGCAGGCCTGGGCACCACGAAGGTGAGGGCGATGGTCATCTGCGTGACGCGGAGGTTATAAAGACTAGAGCAGGTCATTCACATTTGTTCCATAGAAGTGTTCAACCGAAAGGTTTATTAGAGGAATCTGATTTTATGATGAAGAAGAGGGCTGAGGTTATATGTCATAAAAATATTACTTGGGACTTCCTATATCTGGCTGTATTTTGCTGAACTAGGAAATCGTGATTCAAATTTTGCTTTTTTATCACGTTCAGATCATTCCATTATTGGTATGGGGTAGTTGCCCTTGCTGAATCAGAATCATATACCCCCCCCCCCAATAGAAACAGGCTTTTACATAGAACATGCTACCTTTGAGTCATATAATAATAATTATGCTCCCAAGGGAAAACGGTTATTAGACTTCCTTTTACACAGTTCGTCGTCGAGCTTCTCTGCTCGGGGTGGGCGCATCTACTTTTCAAACCGGAAGAGAAGAGGCTCAAAGACGATCGAGCATGGGATTGATTCTCAGGGTGCTATTACGTGCCAACCGGCGACTCCGGATGACGCCTGCCGTCTACCGCCCGGAGCACCTTCATCGAGTAATGCTTCTCAGCTGCGGAAATCTCCACGTCACAGGGCGTCCTCTCAGAGTCATGTAGGAATCTTGTGTGCATTTTTGCCGTTCATGTCGACATCCGAAATATCCCACCCGGCAGGTGAAAGGTCAAATAAGAGGTATGACGTGACCAAGTTCTTGCAGGATCTCATACACATGTGGCATCCTAGGACGACTCGATTTTCTCGGCATATGGACAGAGGACTCTTTTCTTCCTCTAATAGTAAGTGAAGGGGTCTCTTATATATCAAGTTCGGGTGTAGTGCATCTGTGGATGGAAAGTAGAAGTGGGAAAGGACGTAGACTTGGCTCTTGTCAAGTGAAGCTACGGATGCGACTTGCAACAAGATAACCAGTTCTGATATGCTAAGTGAGGGTAGTCATGAACTGGTTGGGATTGAAGTATCGTTATTCAGGCAAATATCCATCAACAGTGCCTAGTTGTATATTGTGCGTTGGCAGGTACATGGCCGAGTCAGTAGTACGAAGTGTCGCGTATCTTGGCTGAAAAACTGTAGTGTCTAAAGGAAAATGTGGCTTATGGCAAGCGAAGAGGTAGGGCGTAGCGTGTTTGCTGGCAGGAAGACTCGTTATCGAGATAGAGTTTTTCATTGCTACATTCATATGATGAGCCGTGATTGTGATTTCGACGTGATTTCGCCTGGTAAGCCTGCAGTTTAGTCAAAAAGCAACGGCGGGGTATTGATATGCGTGTCACTCAGAATGTAGCTGCTTATTTTTCTTTTCTTTCTCTTCTTTTCTTTTTTTGTGTATTCTTCATAGCACCGTAGTCTTCCCTGAGACTTTGTGGCTTGGACGGAGTAAGTTAGCATCAGGTGTTTCGGGGAATCTTATAGGAGGAATCACCCAGGACAGGTGCAATGGTAGCTTGCTCCTAGACTCTACTGTAGACTTGCCAAATATAACGATAAGTTATTTATGTACGGGAGGCTGGCGCGGACCATGACCCTTGGGTTGGCTGGTGGGCTTCCAGCCCAAAGGCGTTCAGTTCTCAGAGGCGTGCGTAGGTTAACCCGTCACAAGATGAAACGGTGAAGCGCGAGATGGCTTGAAAGAGCTTGCTAAGCTTCGGTCTTTCTGGTCGAGGCTGTTTCGTGGTATAAGCGTAGCATGAAAACAGCATAGCCCGTGCCTGTCTCACGTCAATCGTCAATCGTCAATGGGCGGGCTCGGCCTGTCTCTGCACGGTGCGCACTTCTGGGTACTGCCCGCCATGCGGACTCGGATGCAAACGCGGATACCAATGCGGATGCGGATGCGGATGCGGATGCAGATGCAGATGCAGATGCAATTAATACCGATGCATGTCAACGTGGTCTATAGTTCCGTCCGTATTCCTCCGTACGGTACTCCGTACTTTAGCCTATCCACTCTTTCTGCCCCACAGCCCAACAGGTCAGCCCACCCTCTTCCCCCTAATTGGCGAGCCCTCCTCCGCCACTCCCAAGCTCAAATCGTTGTGGCGGTCGAACACCAACGACACCTCAACGCTCCGAGCTGCCGACCTCGCTTCCCACCTGCCGTCTTCTCTTCGTCTCTTCTCGCCAGCATCACTTATCCCGAGCGGCGTCTTCAGCAGCTTGCCGTTAATCCCCTCGTCCTTGTATTTCATCCAGACCATCTCCCTAGGCTGCGGGCCCCGCCGTTATTGACCGTTCTCGGTCCACTCAGTTTGACAATACGATCGACTATTAACCCCCTTGGGTTATCGAATACACGAGACTCTGCCTTGTCTTCGATGTAGCGTGTCTTTGACAAGACGACAATAACTACTCTTCGAACAGTGGCCCTATTGCTGCAAGTGGCGGAATCTGTGCTTAGTATCAATTATTTGTTATCGATATCGACATGCCTGCCCGTGCGACATCAACCTAGTCTTCCCCGGCTAGAGCGATTATTGTTGCTTCGTACTGGGTATGTTCTCTCGCCTTGTGTGTTCTTCGGAGCATGTTTCGTATTCCCTTTTCTTTGGCCACTAGTGCCTAGCAAAGATCTGGTCGGCCAATCCGCCGACCACTGAACTATTTAGAATATTTCTGACAACTTGTGCTTTGCAGATAAGTCGACCTTTGGCAATACAATCTGGCCTCCAGTACAACTATTTACTAGTAGTTCCGGCCACATAATTTCGATTAGTTCCTTTTTTTTTTCTTACTGATCATAGTCTCGCAAAAGAAGTGTCTCATCTTTCCCACGATAATCTTATCGCCTGAATCCATCATGGGAAACTCAACTGCAAAAGAATCTCGAGTAGGAGACGTCCTCGACGGCCCTGCTGATCCGAGAAGGAATGATGCCGGAACATCAAGGAATCGCGTGAGCCGTGGTGATTTAGGAGGCCTTCTCAATCTACCACCTCCTCGTGACCGTGGCCGAGAGCGCGCAGATGTACCATTCGAACATCGGGAGACCAGACAAGAGAGAGAAGCTCGAAAGTTAGAAAAGGAACGCATCGCGAGAGCCAAAGAGCGAGAACGAAGTATACGAGAAGAGCACGTAGACGGAGGGTACCTGGTCACAATGGGGGTCTATACTGGAACTGAAGATTTCAGCAAGTCGGTTGTCCGACAACTCCAAGTATGCCTGGCTTTCACACCTTTCACACCTTACAACCCTATGTGTCAATCTTGAAGTGTCTGCTAATATTCTTGCCCCGCAAATAGATCGAAAGGAAGCTCGCTCCATTTTGGCGTGGTCTGAACGACTGGTCGGACAGTTGGGCAGAACATCAACTTGTGGCTGCGGCTCGTGGGTTGACCATCCCAGCCGCAGATGCGCCGCCTGATCCTGATCTTATGCCTAGGCCACCTCCACGGACAGAAAGTTTGAGTGGTCAGCAACTCCAGAACCTGACAGTGCCTATGGGCCCTAGAACTCTTTCCGCCGCATCAGATCGCAGTGGCTCCGCTTCTGCCTCAGGAATTCCATCACCGACATCCGCCCTACCCCCCAAGGCTTCCTCGATCAAACCTAGAGCCAAGGCATTAGCAGCTGCTCTGAGCATAGGCTCGCGCAATGCGTCTTCCACCGATTTGATACCAAAGGAAATTATGCTACCACACGATCCGTTTGTGAATGGCCAACCGATTGAAGTCTACTTATACAAAGACGCATCTGAGTGTCCCATTTGCTTTTTATCCTACCCTCCCTTCCTCAATCGAACTCGCTGCTGCGACCAGCCCATATGTAGCGAATGTTTTGTCCAAATCAAAAGAGCAGATCCTCACTTACCTGAGCACCATCCCAACGGTGAAGCTAGAGACCCCAATGTAGGGCTCAACCCGGACGATCCGCCTGAAATGCTTATTTCGGAACCCTCAGCTTGTCCGTACTGTCAGCAACCTGAATGTGGTGTTACCTACGACCCACCTCCATTTCGGAGAGGCTTGGCTTTTACAACGTATGCTTCAAACTTTGCTTCAGCGACAGCTATGTCTTCTCAGAGCTCACTGAGCTCCACACTCTCACCTCCATTACCGCAGCCAACCGGTAGAAGACGAACTCATAGCTTGTCCGCGAATGCGCCCAACGTCATCACCACCGATCGAGTGCGACCAGACTGGGCCACAAAGCTTGCCTTAGCTCGTGCTCACCAGGCACGACGGGCAGCAGCAGCCACAGCTTTGCACACAGCAGCGTTCCTTGTTGGGTCTCAGGACAGCAGATCGATTCTGCGATCCGGGAGATTCGGACGGAGAAGCAATGGCTCTACTACCCCCGGCAATGAGCAGCCAGGCGGCAGCAGCACTGTAGGAGCCGCCGAGTCAGACGCTACCGGAAGCGGCATTGGGAATAGGGCCGCAGTTAGCGCTCGTCGAACTCGTATGGAGGAGCTTGAGGAAATGATGTTCATGGAAGCTGTGCGGCTGTCCCTGGCCGCCGAGGAGGAGCGCAAGCGAAAGGAAGAAAAGGCCCTACGAAAAGAGGCAAAGAAGCGGCAACAAGCAGAAAAGAAAGCACAGAAGAAGGTGGGCAGAGACCCGTATGGAGGAAGCATTAGCGGCGCGAGTGGCAGCAGTCTTTCTCTTGGTCTCGGTCGAAGGCGCCGGAATAGTGGAGCAAGCGCTTTAAGAGTCGAGGCAAATTTGCAAGGCGTGTCAGAAGCCACGCGCGCAGATGAGCCGCCTTCTACTGAGCTTGAAGCTAAGGATGAGAATGGCGACAAGGGAAAAGGGGTGGACCATGGACCTCAGGAAACATTGAACGGAGGCTCCTCTGCTACTAGCGCGCTCCCCATTCCTGTCAGTGGTTCTAGAGGCAGTTCCCATCTACGACAAATGAGCAATGCCTCATCAATGGTGTCATCCTTAGCCGATACACCTTCGGGAAGCCATAGTGGGCTTGGTATCGCCAGCGCGCACGGTACAGGATCTCGAAATGATGCCGATTCTGATACTGGCAGCGAACCCCTGTTCAACTTCCGCAGCCTGGCGGAACTAGTTGGCGTGAACCTTGATGATGGCTCTTCTCAGCAGGTGGGCAGCAGTGAGGGAGATCAGATTGGTATCGGTACCACTCGAGATATAACCAGTCGATCGTCATCGCATGGCAAGAAAGAAAGAAAGAAGGATGCGGATGCGGATGCGGAACATGTTGACAATCTGGAAATCGCGGATCGGGCCAGAAACGAACGAAGATATCCCACAATTTTTACGGATGAATCAACTTTGGTCGACAACGGTGGTAATAGCCATTTGTCGCCCAAAGTCACAATTACCCCAGGAACACCAATGCTGGGTGATGATGATGATGATGATGATAATGTGACTTCTGCTGAAACCAAGCAGCTTGGAAACCCCCAGATTGCCGAACATCGGGCTGATATATCACACTAAAAGACCATCAAGCGGCGATCTTATGCTTAATTTGATGACAACTACAAAAAGATACTAACGGCGGAGGAGACAGACGAATTCAACAGAACAAATATGAGACGGTATTCAAATTAGGAATCATGAACGTAGTTTGGAGGCGAACGTTGGGGGCGTAAATTTGTTGGTAGACTGGAAGTAAGAGCGCTTTTTTTTATGTTCATGGGAAGCATTCACTAACAAAGTATCGGCGTTTGCATGAGTAGAACAATAACAAGCGATTTAAAGTTGGATGCGATGCCGAATGCATTAAATCTGTTCACGCACGATGGTCCGGACCTCTTTGTTGAATACAGATTTGCGGAGTGATGATGTGCTTACCTAGTTGGGCCATTAGCCACGAATTTCTGATTGCATCGACGAGAAACTTATGGGTCAGAAAGCTACGACAAGTGGTATCTTGTTGAGCTAATGGATAATCTATGGATCCGTCACATCGCATGCTTAAGCCTTCCTCACCTCTACTTGGAACCTGGCTATCCAATCCGAAAACGTATCCATCTCGCCCTCCCAATTCCTCGCAAACAATTCACCGGCCGCAAAGGCGTTAAGGAAGCACCGATCCATGAGCTTGTCGATCTCCTGGGGCTGTAGCTCATAGAATGCGCAGGCCAGCTCGCCAAATCGTTCAGGCAGCGCTCCTAGCACCCGGGCCATTTCGTCCAGGCGTGAAGGAATGTCGGAGTCATGAGGAAACGAAGGCAGCTTTTTGATGCGCCGCTTGACGAGGGCTTGGTACAGGAGGGTGACGAGGCGAAGGCGCTGCAGAGTCGTTTCGAGACGGAGCCGGATACTGTCTGGGTCGGACTTGGGTATTGTTTGTTGGGAGTCCATGATTTGGTCGAGCATGGCTTGGGTGGATAGAGAGGTGTTGTTTAGCTGGTCGGACAGGCCATCCACATTGGCATCACCTTCCTCCACCTGGCCGCCTTCGTCTTCATCGTCATCGTCGGGCTCCTCATCCCCCCACTCCCTGAGTTCCTCCAACACATCGCTTAGAATATCCTTCCAAAGGCCCACCTTTTCGGCAAAGATGCCGCTGACACCAAGCCTCGACAAGCTGATGACCTCGTCACAGGCCGACCAGAGGAGCCCCGTGGCCGGGAGACTACCCTTTTCGCCAGCCGCAAATGAGGCCCTGCGGCATTCGGGAAGGACCCTGCCATCGCGGGGGATCTTCCGGAGGAGCTCGTCGAGCTGGGAGAGCACGCGCTGCGCCTTCCACGCCAGTTCCCGACGGACGACCTCGGTGTAGCGCTCCGGCGAGCATGCCTGTGCGGCGGAGGCGAGACCCGGGATGGGGCCAGAAACGAGCTCCCGCAGGACAGTGCAGATGGCGCTCGGGGTGAAGGGCTCGTTGATTATGAGGAGGGAGATCTTGGTGCCGTGCGCGCGGATCAGAGAGGCACAGTCGTGAGCGAGAGGCAGGGCGTCGATGGATGTGTCGGGCGGTGAGTCGTCGGTTGAGGCTGATCGCTTTTGGATCTCGGAGAGCACGGCTTGTAGTTGCGTTAGGAGCGCGGATGCGGTGTGGATGAGGGAGTCAAGTGCCTCGAGGGCGTCGGCGTGCTTTGCGGAGGGCATTGCGGTACGTGGACAGCGGGTGCGTGGTGAGATGTTACGGACGGGGTTGAGGGCTTCTTTTGGGGGTTTGAGGGGTATAATTAGATTTCGATTTGTGACGCCGTTTAATTTGAGCCGTGGCCACTGGCCTGGACCTGGTTTGAATGTAGATCGGGATAGATGATGGGGACGCGAGCGTTCGTCCCTAACTTTTTTTTATTTTTTTCTTCTTTTTTTTGTTTCTTGGCTGTGTTCGGTAACCCCTCACCCCCCCCCCCCTCTTCTAACTATGTACCCATGTACTATGTACCTTAGATACGTACCTAGGACCTGTAGGCACTCAGTAGCCCCTGTTCCAAGCTCAGACAGGTCCCAGACAAATCGGTCACCGTGTTCAGAATCAACGCTTCGGTCACGGCACCAACGCTCTGCATCGTGCACTCACCATTGCCGCCACCAACTGGCCCTAATCACCTCGACAGAGCTCATCATGCAGCAACCGCGCTCTCTGCTGCTGTTGGGTGCCCTTTCCTCCTTCACCGCGGGCAGCCTGCCGCACGGTGCCAACAGCCTGCCGCGCGGTGTCGGCCCAGAGTGTAAGTTGCAACTGCTTGGCCGCCGACTTGTCCAGCTCGTCTGGCTTGCATATGGACTTCAATTTACTTAATCTGAAAACCTCGCAGATGCCTCTCACTACCAAGGAGCAACCGAGTTCAATTGCATCTCGGACCCTTCCGTTAAGTTAAGCTTCGATCGAGTCAACGACAACACCTGTGATTGTCCCGACGGCTCGGACGAGCCCGGCACAGCGGCATGCGCTTACATCGACCCTCTGTCTCCTGACCAGCCCTTACCGGGGTCCGCAGTCGTCTCGAGTACCGCAAAGCTCGCATTGCCAGGGTTCTGGTGCGAGAACAAGGGGCACATTGGATCATACGTGCCCTTCGTCTACGTCAACGATGGCATGTGCGATCACGAGCTTTGCTGCGACGGAAGCGAAGAGTACGGCCATGTTGGCGGCGTCAAGTGCGAGAACAGATGTGCCGAAATCGAAAAGGAACATCAGAGGCTCGCCATGGAGAAGAAGCAAAAGATGGAGCGGGCCGCGAAGCAGAAGACTGTCATGCTTGGCAAGGCCCGGGAGCTGCGGCAAAGAGCCGAGGCCAAGATTGCTCAACTAAACTCGGAAATCAAGGCCATGGACGCAAAGAAGGCGGACTTGCAGAAGAAGCACGCTGCTGCCCAGCTCCACTACAAGGGCCGCGTGGTCAAGAGTCAGGCGGCTGGAGGCAAGCTTGGCGTTTTGATCGGCGTTGCCAAACCCCGGGTGACTGAGCTGCGCACTACTTTGGACCGTGTCGTTAAGGAGCGGGACAACTTGGCGTCCAGAGTGCAAGTATTGGAGAATATACTCGACAAGTTCAAGGTAGAGTATAACCCCAACTTCAACGACGAAGGCGTCAAATCTGCAGTCAAGGCGTATGAGGACTACGCCGCCAGGGAGGCAGGCACTGTCCGCGATGACAATGCCGACGCAGATATCGAGGAGATACTCAAGGAAGATGGCGAGACCAGCGGTGTCAACTGGGCCGAATTCGAGAGCGGAGAGGAAGGCTCAGACACGGATGTCTGTAAGTGGAGCCATGTTTTTGCATCCTTTTCCACGTTGGAGAGTGCCGACTTGTTGACTTGTTTGAACATAGTGTACAACTTTGAGGCGTACTTGCCGGAGTTTCTGCGTGGACTTGTTCATGACAAGCTGACGTCGCTCAAGCTGTGGCTTATCCAAAGCGGCATTCTGGCAGATAACACCGGGGACGGGTCTGAATCACAGTTGGTCAAGGCAGCCCGCGAGGCGGTTGAAGCAGCCGAGCGGGAGCTGGGCGACAAGACGCGCGACCGCGACAATGAGACGGAGGACCTGAAGAAGGACTACGGACCGTCCGACATTTTCCGTGCCGTCAAGGGCAAGTGCGTCAGTGTTGATGCCGGAGAATATGAATACGAGCTGTGCTACATGGACAAGACGATGCAAAAGTCCAAGAAGGGACACGGCGACACGAACATGGGCAACTTTGTCCGCATCGAGCGGCAAATGGCAGACGAGGGGGAGAGGCTGGACGGGAAAAGCCTGGGCAGGGGCGAACGCATGGTTCTCAAGTATGAGGACGGCCAGCAGTGCTGGAACGGGCCTCGACGGAGCACCGACGTCTGGCTGGGGTGCGCCGACAAGGAGGAGCTCTGGCGTGTGACCGAGGCTGAGAAGTGCGTGTACAAGATGGAAGTTGGCACACCTGCCGCATGCGATGATGCCGGGGCGGCGCAGCAGGGCACAAGAGACGAGCTGTAGATGGTGGATGCCGACGATGAGGTTCTGGGGGATGGACTGTACGATTAGCAAGAACTGTAGATGGGAGAGGGAGGTGAGCGAGGGCTTGCGCCATAGAAGTGGAGGGAGTGTACGGGAGAGAAGCAGTATGGCTAGCTAAAAGATCGACTGTTGATGTTTTGCCTGTCTGCTCGGGAGGCCTTGTTGACGATGGATGCTTGACAGCCGTTGGTTGGCTGGATGCGGCGAGACCCACTGCAGAATATATATATATATATATATATATTATGTATGTATAATATGTTATGCATACATAAATCCAATCTAAAAATAGAGCGACATCCAACGACAACGCCACCAAAGATAACCACCTCATCCTCCCTCCTCCACCCAAGGGCAAGGGCAAGGGCAACAGAAAGATGGCGCTCCCAAAAGGCACGCAGCGCCTGTACGCGCTCTGCATCCATCTCGCCCTCGGCGCCTCAATCTGGGGCTACAACATCGGGGTGCTCTCGTCGGTGCTGGTGCACCCCGGCTGGCGCGCGGCGCTGGGCTCGCCCGCGCCGTCGACGACGGGCCTCGTGACGGGCACTTACTACGCCGGCACGCTGGCGTCGTACCTGGTCGTGTCGCACCCGCTGGCCGACCGGCTGGGCAGACGGCGCGCCGCGATGCTGGGCACGGTGCTGCTCGGCCTGGGCGCCGCGTGCATGGGCGCCGCGTCGGGGCTGCGCGCCATGCTGGTCGGCCGGTTGGTGTGCGGCCTGGGCGCCGGCGTCGTGAGCACCTGCGTGCCGCTGTACCAGAGGTAACTTTCTCATCCTGCGCATCTGCATCTGGAACTGGAACTGGGAACGATCGATGGCTGAGGCTGGGTTGGGCCGGCGTTGCAGCGAGGTGTCGCCGGCTTCGGAACGGGGCAGGTTGGTTGCGTTGAATCATGTCGGCTTTGTCGCCGGCCTGGCTGCTGGTCTTTGGTGCGTTGGGCTCCCGAGAATGACGTTTTGTACAGCCTTTTCTTGCTGATCTTTGCAGGGTCGGCTACGGCATGACCTTTTGGTCCTCGGACACAGGCACGTTCTGGGGATGGCGCGTCTCCCTCCTCGTCCAGCTCGTTCCCGCGATGCTCTTCCTCGCCGGCCTGCCGTTCCTCCCCGAGACGTAGGCGCTCCTACTCACCATCCACACCTCCCTCTCTGGTTCCGTGCTCATTTTCTAGTCCGCGATGGCTCGTCCAAAAGGGCCAGCCCGAGCGCGCCGCCGCCGTCCTCCGCTCCCTCCGCGAGGGCACGGCGCCCCCTCGCCTCGTCGCGTACGAGCTCGAAGCCATCTCCGCCGCCGTCGAGGCCCAGCGCCGACCGCACGGCGTCCTGTCCCTTTCGCTCTCGCTCTCGCTCTCGCTCTTCCGTGACCCGAGCCTCTTCGCTCGCCTCTGGCGCGCCTTCCTCCTCCAGTTCATGGCCCAGATGTGCGGCGCCGCCGCCATCAAGTACTACCTGCCCACCTTGCTCCGCGCCCTCGGGCTCGGGTACAGGCTGGCCCTCATGGCCGGGGCCGTGGAGATGACGGCCAAGGTCGGCATGGCTGTTGTCGAGATGTGGCTGATTGACCGGTTTGGCAGGCGGGCTTGCTTGATTGCCGGCAGCACCGTCATGGCCGTCGCCATGATGGTAAGTACGGTCGCTTATTCGGGTGTTTTCCTAGCCCTTCTCTGATGTGTGGACGAAGAAAAGACAATTTCTGACTTGTGGGGAAAACACCGAAAATAAACAGGTCAATGGCTTCTTGCCGGTCATATACCCTGAGAACAAGAGCAGAGTCGCCGACGCGTTCTGCATCGCCTTCATCTTCATCTACGCCTTGGGGTACAGCCTTGGTCTGGGGCCGGCGGCATGGGTATACACCTCCGAAGTGAGTCGGTCTCACGTACAGAACTTTGTGAATTCAAATCCGACAAACTCTCGATAACAAAACAACACCTTAGATTTTTCCCACTGCCGTACGCGCACGCGGCGTCAACTTCGCCGCCTCCGGCGGCTCCATCGGCAGCATCCTTGTGTCTCAGATCTGGCCCGTTGGCAACGCCCGGTTCGGCAGCGGGATATACTTCTTCTTCATGCTCGTCAACTTCATCTGTGTTCCTGTAAGCCTCTATACTGTTTCCCGCAAACCGTCTTGAATTTTGTTTGGTGTTGGCGGGTGCGCGAGTTGGACTGACGTCGTCGGCCCCCCCTCTCAGCTCATCTGGATCCTCTATCCCGAGACTAAGGGACGCGCTTTGGAAGACATGGATGCTTTATTTGACAAGGCCCGTGACAAACATGCCAGCCATCCTTCGGATGGGGTCGCTGAGGAACAAGGGGAGGATGTTGACACACAATCCCAAGTCGGCGATGAGGAAGCGGCCTTATTGTCATGTCATGTACGCAACCTTTAGTAGTTTGCGGATAGTCTGAAAGTCGACTCATGACGATGCACAAAGATCACGGTAGATTTGACGTCAGTACATCATCATCCTCTATCGTACGTGAAAGAGAGTCCCATGGTCGCGCAACAAGGAAGCTCGTAGCAAGGGACCACCAGTCATGGGGTATCTTGAATGCCTGAATGAGTAAAAACTGTCTTGGTTGCAGAGTAATGCAGGAAATGACACGTGTTGTACAATATAATACAGTCCCTTCCTAAGCATTACCTCCTTCAAACTCCGTCATTTCGTCCTTGTCCTACCATATTTACAAAAGCATAACGGCATGAAAAGCATGCTGCCGCCTGTCACAACCCATCCACGACAGGCGTGCAGCGTGCTTTACCAGAAACTGCACCAGCCAATGTAGTGTTGGCACAGGTTCTCGAGCTTCGTCGCTTCCACAATCAGTTTGTTGACCTGCATTAGGACGTCGAGCTCTTCATTGTTCTTGAAATCTCGTCCTGTCAGCTTCTGCTGCACACGGTCCAGTACTTCCAGTGCTCGAGCGTTCTGACTCTCTGCCTCTTGAGCACCATTAATTCCATGACCATCTGGAGCCGCCGAGCTGTTCGTCCGCGCTCTTGACCTAGAGGTAGGAGGAGCACAGGGTTCACCGTTGGCAAGCAGTTCTGATGGCGCGACATCTAGGTCCAGGATAGAGTGTCGGCGGGGGCGTGCAGCACCTGGCCCTACAAGTTCTGCCTCGCGCTCTGATTGGAAGTTTGGCCCGGCTGGCGATGCTCCCTTCGTCAATCGCCATGTGAGAAGAGGATCGTGAATGAACTGTAGCAGTCAAGTGTTAGTTGATGTTGCCGATATCTGACCCGAGCAAAGGGGCAAGTTACTCACCGCCTCCAAAACAGCCATAACACTTTCTTTGTTTTCACGCAACACCCTCATGACCTGCTCGCACGTAATACGGAAACTACCCTCAATGTTGCTGACTTCCATTGCGTACGTCAACATGCGCGTCAGTCGGAATGGTACGCGTTCCGGATACTTTTCTCGCTTCATCGCGATCTCAAAGCAGTCACCGAAATCGATATGGATGATCTTTCCAGTGATACGGTCAAGCATCAAATTCGACGGATGCCTGTCACCAAGACCAAGAATATATCCTACCATGGACATCACTCCCAGCGAGCGAGTATAATTGGTTCGCCGCTCCAGCCAGGCCTCTGACGATTTCGACTTGAGCCAGAGCACCCGATACAGGTCTTGGCCGGTTGTGTTATCTAACGCATAGCCGAATACCTCCACTTTTTGCATCAACGTGAGGTTGTCGTAATCCGGAGCCATTTGCAGCATGATGCGGTGTTCAATATTAAGGAGGATTTTGCGGCTATCACGATATTCCCGAATAAGGACATGGAGCGTGTCACTGTTCGGCACCCAACCGAAAAGCCCAGAGTTCTGCGAAAGTGGAATAATCGGGTAGCGCTGAATATTGAGATGTCGCTTATAGCACTCCGAGTCATTGGCGAGGAGAGTGTTACATAAGCCAAACAGCTGCATGACTCGTTCGTCTTGTCGAATGTCCTCATGTCCCTTCAGAAGGAACGCATATGATACACCGTCGCTGCCATGAGTGATAAGCTTTCTCGGTCTCTGCTTCGAATTGATGACGGAAAGCGTTGTGTCGAAGGACATGATCCGGACGATTGGTTGGCCGCTTCGATAGGTTCCTGGTACGGCGAGATCGAGGTCCTTGGAGTTAAGCAGCTTCGGGGAGCAATATGTGAGCTCAAGACTGGTAACTTGAGGCAACTGCCTAGTGATTCTCCGAAACACTTGATAATAGAGATCCCAGGCCTGGTTCAGGTCGTTTACGTCTTTGGAACTTTCATACTGGTGGCACCACTCTTGCGCCTCCTTTAGATCTCGGCCGAAGGCCTGCGCAAAGGAGATTTCGCGTAGCGTTTCTGGGCCGCGCTCCAGCAGTCCATGGAGCGGCTCCAGCGTGGCAAACATGCCTTGTATGTTATGGTCACCAAAGTAGAGGCGGGATGCTTCTTCTAGGCCCTCGTGCCAGAGCTCGTGCCAAAGCACAGCTACACGGATGAGCTCATGGCTGACAACATCAGCTTGTGCAACCAGGTTCGCACTGTGTTGGCGCATGCTATCCATGATTTGCGCAGCGGACCTGTATCGTTTTGTGTTCTGCCACGACTTCATGGCCACCGTCAGCGAATACACCAATGCTTGGGGGTGAGCTCTGCCCACATCGGCCAAGAGGTTATGTACTGCTTGCTGCACACGCTTATTAGGCTGATTTATTCTAGCAATTAGTTGGGGAATAACCTCCAGCCAGGTGTCCACGGAGACATTGGAGATGCCATCTAACACGGCAGAGTTTACTTCAGAGCTTCCACCATGTGAAAACCATAAAGTAAGCAGACGGAGTGTGTCTTGAAGGGAACTTCCAGCGGAAAGGGCGATAGATTTGAAGAAGCCCTGAATGGCAGGCACAACATGCTCTATCAACACCGTCTGGTCAGCTCGAGACATCTGGCCTTCGTTCCTGACAGCGAGGGTTTGCACAATCTCGAAGTTGGCCAAAGCCCAGGCGTGCCAAGCCTTATACCACCTCGGGTTAAATTTTGTGGCCTGGGAGTACGAGTTTAGGATCTCTTGCACTCGAGTATGCTGCCAATCATCCTTATGCAGAGCGACAAGCCATTCTCCCTGGCGCAAGTAGCATTTCGCTAGTAAAATGGTATGGTCACATAAAGTTCGGTGGGAGGGAGGGTTCATCGGAGCCGGTTCAACTTGGCCTTGGTACCCGTAATCAACAGGGAGATTTTGTTCATTCCCGCCTGTTGCTGCCATATGTACTTTAGCGACGTCCATTCTGTGAACAGTTTCAGTGGTAAATCTCTGGAGGCAGTAGAGGGTTCGTTCAGAGATGCCGTCTTTACGCGCCGGGGGCTGCTGGCCGAGTTCCCACTCAAACTTCAACATGGCATATATGACCGGCGGGGGAATGGTTCTTTGCGGCGTAGCGCCTGGTCGTTCGCCCATAGTCTCCGGCCAGTGTGGAATCATCATCTCCAAAGGTGCGTCGCTGCCTATGAGTTGCTTCAGGGATTTTTCAGCAAGGCCCATGCGCCCAGATTTACGGCAAAGGTTGGCAAACTTGATCCACATGCGCATGTTCTCTGCCGGCGAGATAACCAAAGCCCTGAGGCGAAGCATTCTGTGCCAAACCTCAACGTTGCGTTGACATCCCTGTAATCTGGTCTCCCACGTCTTACGCATTGTTGCTTGTTTCTTTTCATCACATTGCTTGTAGACGATGAGTTCTTCGAGTTCTGCCAGCATTTGGACTCGCACGACAACCTGGTACGCTCTGTTGTAAGACTCACTCACCAGGGCGCTCAATTCTGTGTCAAGACCTTCACGAGCCTGCTCGATGCAGGTAACAGCTTCCCGAAACTGATTCCTATGAATTGCAAGAATTGCACCAAAAAAGGATCTGTCAGGGGAGTGGCGTTTGAGGGACGACAGGTAATTGTCCATGTGATCCCATTTATTTTGACCCCATGCCGCGGCTGTGGCAAGAGGTGCAATCATTCGTTGCACCTCAGGCGCAGAATTGGCCCAGGTACTGCCCGTGAGGTTGGCGAGCGCATCCCATTCTCCGAGGGCATGCAGGCATCGCATTTTACCCATGACAATCTCAATTGGCGTTGGCTGATCGGCAGGGATCTCGCGTTCTCGTTTGTTATAGAATGCCAGGGCCTCCTCCCATCGTTCCAGCTTTTCGAACCATGTCTCACGGAGTTGAATGCCCTCTTTGTACAACTGTGCCTTCCTCAGAATCCCGATGGCTGCATCCGACTGCTGCAATTCGTTATTGATCACGATAAGGGCTTCAACTGCACCACTGCTCTGATCTTGCAGAAACTCGAGCTCCTTATAGTGGAGCGCTTTGGCGTAAGCATGACACCTTGCCGCTTCTCGTCCGAGAACTCTAATATCAATAGGAAGGGCCTTATCGTCATGCTCCATAAATTCGGCGAGATTCAGCAACAAACCCAACAGGTCTGGTGGAACATTTTCTGACTTGATGGCGCTTTCAATGTTCTGTATGAGCTCGTCCTGGAATTGTTCGTACAGTTCACTCCAGCATGACACAAAAGCCGAGTTGAAAAGTTCGCGTGCTAATGGTAAGTAGACGCTCGCTAAGCTAGCGCAAGCACGAAGAGCATGGTTCGGCGACTCTGTTAATAGTGTCGTACTGAATCTGCGCAGCCACTCTTGCCAATCTTCCTTGGTAGATTTGCCTCGGGTATCCCATACTGCTTTCAGATGGATTGCGTTCATCTCGAGTTTTTTAGTCCCAAGATCTGCAAATGGGGTCTCATCCGTCGTATCGGCAAACTTTGACTCTGAAGTAAGGTCCTGCGGTAGAACCTCGCCCTTTTGTAGCTTACTTACAAGAAGCTCGTAGTTCTGATGTTGTATTTGATGTTGATTTATGACCTTGTTTACAGTGCCCATAAAGTGGACATAATCCTTTCCAAGTTGTTGTATCAAGGCGCAGAGTGTGTCGAGAGCTGCGACCCGAAGTGCAGGCTCGCCGGTGTCGAGGACTCTCGAGAGTGGGTGAATGATCTTCGCAGCATAGTCATTAAGGTTAACGTGTCGGGATATTTTGCCGATGGTGTCAATCGCATGCTTTCTAATAAAGACGGGCTGTCCTTGTTTCTCGAACGTACGGACAATGACAGGAATCATTAAATGCATATACTCTTCGGCACTCGCACCGAAAACAAGAAAGGCATGCAGAACCCGTTCAGATGGTATTCTCTTTGCCGAAGAATCCTTGTCAAGCACTCCGAGCATATTGGGAAGAATACCAGCTAAGTAGACTTTGAATTCTCCTTCTAATGAGCGCGATATTGCTTCTACCAAGGATAAGATGGTGGTCTGTAATGATGCAGAGGTGTCCCAGTACTGCTGAAGAATTTCAATTATCGCGGGAAGGTAGGTCCGGATGTGCTGACGCACAATACTGACCAACGTGGCAAGTTGATTGAAGTACGATTCCAACCGTGTAGAGGCAGACGATCGAATCACATGCAAAAAAGCTGGAATGATTCTGTCAAGAAATGAGACACATTCCAAACCTAGAGTTCTGAAAATATTCATGATAGCTTCGATGACAGCAGCATGGTGTTGTGCAAGCGAGGGATCCTTCAGAATCTGAAGCAAGGCGTTGATAACGACAGTCGGGAAGTATTCTTTGTTGGACGGCGTAAGCCCAGTCATCATGAGAGAGATGTCCGTCATTTGGTTTGAATCAGCTCGGTGCTGCATCTCAGGCGTTCGCTCTTTGACTTGCTATGTTCCCCCAACACTCATTGGTAAGTCTGTTTCTCTATGCATGAACGATGTTCTACGGTGTTTGCTCACCTGGTGCTTGTAAGGATCCAGGGCTCCTAAAATGCCCATCAATTTGACGGTTTCTTGACGTAGCGGACCTCGCTGATCTTCTGTTCGAATGATGCCTTGCAAGATCTCCAGCAGCTGAGGATATTCCAGATACGGTTCGATGACATAGCCAGAATTACTAGCAAGCTGACCCAGTGCATTGAGTGCCGCCTGTCGCTTTATATTAGAAGACTGATCTTGGAGTGCATCGAGAATAAGCGGCATCAGGCGGTCTTTATAAGGCAACATGTCTTCACCGCCGACTGTCGCCAGGTCTCCCAGTGCCTTGAGAATGGTGGCCGCAACTGTTGGACTGGGATCGCTTGCTTTTGGTAGTAAAACAGAGATCATAGGCTCGACGTATGGTTTGATAAGACTCTGAGCATTCTGAACTAACAGACTCAAAAGCTTGGCGCTTTCTTCCTTGTTCCGCGCCACTTCTGAGAATTCCAACTCTGTAAGCATTTGGATCAATGTTTTTCTTAGAGACGGAATGACATATGCCGGGTTATATCTTGCCAGACGACCAATAATCGAAATGGCAACCTCACGGATAGCAAAAACTTCATCATTGAGGGCAAAGAAGAGGATTCTGATATTTTCGGCCTTTGCCAGATGACGGTCAAAACGTTCATCCAATGCGGCTAGAACAGTCCGCCTGATGTTAGGCTCGGGATCCGAGATGCCTACAGTCAGCAGCTTTTCAATCACATCGCCCACGACTTGAAGGGCATGGTGGCTGGTTTGATTGACGATAGGATCTCGAACATAAAGTTGACAACAGGTCAAAGCCGCAGCTTCTCGGATCTCGGGATCTTCGTCCTCCACATACTTGATTGCCACGTCGCGAACAAATTCGTTCAAAATATGTCCGGAAAAATCGAAGCTGCCAAGCGTGTTAAGCGCCAACTTGACTTCTGATCGTCGATTCTCATATGCTTGAGGGTCTTTGACATCCTTCGTGATGGTGGGCACCGAAGTGAGAGTATTTGGCTGAGGCGCACCAAGTGGCTTGAAAGGCTCGCCGCAAAGCACGACGCTCAACATGTCTAACAACCTCTCTTGAATGGTTGGTTTGACTGGGGGGATATAGAACGCCATGTCTACCAAAGCCTGGGTAAGCTTCGGGGTCAGGTCACAAGCAAAGACTGGGTCCAGAAGGGCTTCCATATACTTGCTCAGGGTTTGCCCAACCGCGACGGCCAGCCGACTTATGCAATCGAAAACAGGGTCTACTGAGCCTCTCTTGCGTGATTGAACACTTAGCCCTTCCCGCACATAGATGAGGACGCCGTCAAGATAGGGCGCGATGGCGCTTTTGACC
Source organism: Balansia obtecta B249 (assembly GCA_000709145.1). Classification (NCBI taxonomy): domain Eukaryota; kingdom Fungi; phylum Ascomycota; class Sordariomycetes; order Hypocreales; family Clavicipitaceae; genus Balansia; species Balansia obtecta. The sequence goes on from JFZS01000021.1 coordinate 22,711, forward strand.
GAGTTGGCAATGTTTCCGATAGCCAGAAAAGCATCGTTACGTTCCTTATCTCTTTTCAACATGCCGGACAAGTACACCATAAACTTATGGAGCCATGACTGGGCGAAATCAGCTGGCGAGTAGCTCGCAAGGTCGGGAATGAGATGAACAACAGTCCTTCGTGTTGTAGGGTCCCTGTGATCCTTGTGCTTGAACACAATCTCACACGCCTCTTGGTAGTGTTCCTGCATGTACATTCCTCCTTGCTCGAGTAGCTCCCTCAAAACAAGTAGGGAGGCATGAATGGATTCGACGGTGTTAACTTTAAGACCCTGTCTTGCCTCGGTGTAGATCTTGCCCATCCACAGCTGTTTCATTTCTTGGTCTCGTTCTCTGATAATTCTGAAGCATGCACTAACAGTTTCTGCAGAAGTTTCGCGAATGAGCTGTCGAGGATCCCGCAAGCCAACCCACACCCAATCAAATATTGTTGGAATGTACTGGTACATCAGCGTTGGGGCATTCCTGGCCAGCTCTCTAAGAACAAGGACAGCACTATATCGGCGTTCTTCGACTCGGTCATTCTGTAGCCACTCGAGCGCGGTGTTCACTTCGGAATCGACAAGTTCGGATATAAGAGACCCTCCAGGACGGCATAACTTTCCCAGAGCAATTGCGGCTGGTTTCATGGGGTTGATGTCCTTTCCTCTTAGAACAGTTTTTATGTTTTGTGTGAATCGAGTATACTTGGCAGCAACATCCACGCCATCGAAATCGACCAGCGCATCCAGAGCATAAATGCCACCAAGTCTTTCAGCCGAGTCGCTACCGTGCGTGATGAGCTGGGTAATTCTATTATTGACTGCATTGTAGAAGGCCTGGAAATGTTCTTGGGCAAGGTCTGGGAGAGCTTTGTCAGTAATACAGAGTGGTGTTATAGCGGGGTTAGTGTTTACATACCCCGGTGACAAACACCGACAAGCTCACGAAGCTGTAAGGCGGCTCTTTTGCGCACGTCGTCACCAACGCTAATCAAGAATTAGTGCCAGTACCCGAATCCCTTGGTGAAACGACGTGCGTACCGGGATCTCAAGCTTCGCGTAATGTGCTCGAGTCGCTCAAGAGCGACCTGCTGTTGCTGCGCCATCGTCCCCTAAAGGCGCCAATGCTTTTGCGATCAGGCCGGCATGAACCAAAGCAGGTACTTTTCCGCAACTAAGTGTGTGGATGAAGCTATCAAGAGATCGAATCAATAGCCGCGATTAGAGTCGGGTTCGTTTGCTTCACTCCTATGCCGTCGGTCACAAATGGAGGAGCTTGGCTCGACGTCTTGGAGGCGCAGAGTAAGTTTAAAAAGAGTCGTTTTGCCGCACCTTGGGCTCCAAAATCATTCTTTCACGAAGTATTCAAGAAGCACCAGTGGGGAGTGAATGAGAAGCCGGCGACAATGTCGCAGCAACATTTAGTAACGCGGAGGTCGAAGTTGACGAGGGCAGCAGTTGCACTGCGACGGGTTAGGTGAGGCACCTCGCGTGGGTCCACATCACATGGGCGCCGTGTGTAACACTGTACGACAGCCCCAGCCTCCTCAATTTGCCCCGTGAATTCCCACTGGCTGCCGCAATGGCTGCAGCCTAAATCGCTGGATCACCGCTCTTCTAGCACAACACTTGGCGGAACTTCGCACAGTACAAGCTGTGGTGCATGTTTCAGCTATTGCTATCGATAAGTGGTCATTGGTGCTGAATTATCATCTTTTGTCAATCTGGCTCGGACGGCAGCAGCGCCACTTTTTGCTTTTCATTTCCGCCCTGATCCATCGGATCCGCGATTCTACTCTCATTTGATCAGGTGTGAATCACGTCAAGCTTCTCAGAATGGGCAACGACGGCGGCTCCATCCCCAGACGGAGCGAGCTGGTAAAGAACGCGGCTCGCACACCTACCGTATCGGAGCTGAAAGCTACGGCGCTGGAGTCCTTGGCTCATGCATGGTCTCACTGTGCTCTCAGCGGCGCAGCTCTTGACATGGAAACCGCGATTTCAGATTGGCGCGGTCGATTATTCAACTATGAAGCAGTTCTGAAAGGCCTAGTACCTTCAGATGAACCGGCCGAAATCACGCCTGCCAGTTTCGGCATCAGATGTCTACGGGACGTCGTACGAGTCAAGTTCTCCAAGTCTGGTGGCAAATGGGCATGCCCAATATCTATGAAGGAGATGTGTCCTTCTACAAAAGCAGTCTACTTGGTTCCCTGTGGTCACGCTTTTGCCGAGATCGCTATCACAGAGATTCAAGAAGAGTCATGCCCGGAATGTGGCGAAGCATTCGAAAAAGACAATATAATCACGTTACTTGCCACAGCGGAGAACGACATCCAGCGGTTGGAAAGAAGGCTAGAAAGGTTACGTGAAAGAGGATTGTCACACAGTCTGAAGAAGGATAAATCGGAGAAGAAGAACAAAAAGAAACGGAAAGGTGATGATATGGCCGACAGTCACGACAAAGTGAAGAATTTGTATGCCAAGAAAGATGGAGATTCAAGGATAAGCGGTATTAACAATGCGATGGCGGCATCGTTGACTGCCAAAGTGCTGGAAGAACAGGTTGAGATGACCAAGCGACGTAAATTGGCGGCTGAGGTTGCTTCAAAAGGTTGATTCTCGTATGGTAGCAAGAGGAATGTCGCGCTACGATCTTGGAACCCCTGAAACTTTGTACTTCAGTTAGGTTTGTGAGTGAGGACTATGTGATGAGCCCGGCAAGTGAATTGGTGCCTCCTCTTCAGCTTGTCGCTCATCATGCGAACTTTCTAATATGCCAAGTGCAGGCAAAATGCAGGCAAAGACATGCAACGCCTGTACGCTGTAACGCTGGCACTTGCCCGCTGACCTAGCGATCTTGTTGCCACCCGCGTTAAGGAGTTTTAAAAAGGTCCTTATTCTCACTTCGCCCACGGCGGGATATCCCAGAATGATGGCCTTTGCTAGCTTCTCTTGAGTTCGCCTTTCCCCTATTAAATTGCCGCGTTTAATTTTTATTTATGCAATTGATGGCGGTACGCTTGACCTCCGCTAGCCAAGTTTATAGAATCTAACTGTCCGCAATCTACTATGCTTTACACTTGGCAGAGTACGAATCCCCCAGAACATTAGCATTGCTGAACCTCTCATTACATATTCACGGGCCCATTTAACATTAATATGGAAGTCGACTCTGTGGCCTGTCCTTTCAAGTTGCGCTTTGAATTGGCTCATGGCCTGATAAGTTGAATCTGACGATTTTGACGAATGGACCATTAATGACTGAGGTAATAATTAACCCGTTTAATGACCCGTGATCTGTCCTCAAGAGTTGCAATTGGGCCTACAGGCACAATCTAGCCCTTGGGTTATTTTAAGTGAACATATGAAGATTCCCTGCAATCCGGTGTTGCAGAATTCTCAATGGGTAGAGTGGAGGTTACTTGTGTAATTTCTCGTATGTCGTGTTCTCAATAACTTCCTTCTGACAATAGTGGAACGTGCGAAGACAAGAAAATGATAGTGGCAGTCGAAGCGGACAAAAAAAGGAAGGGACCACATCTGATCATGTCATTTGAAATGAGCAAGCTGTTCCAAGATACTACTGATTGAACGAAACTATTTTAATATATTTAAAGCTGTACCCCTCTTATGTCGATGACGACTCAAATTCCACAGCACCAGCAGCAAAACACCCTCGCTGCACTTGGCCGATGCTCGGAGACCCGTTGCTTCTGCACACGCTACCCATTTGGGTGAGATAAGAAAAACAAAGTTTCTGCGTCCAATTAAAACCTATCTTGGTCAAGAAGTAAAAACGGTTAACGATGTGGCTTCCGGCTTGTTTCGCAGCAACGAAGCTTCTTGCAAACTCATTCTTTTACTTGCCTACTGCTCGAGACGCGGTCCATCGAATGTTGTTATTGGTTGGTGTAACACCCATCCTTGACTTTATTTGCTCATTGTGAAACCGGAGTATTACGTGGAAAAAAAAAAAAAAAAACGAAAAATGGTCATGTGCAGATGTATGTTTGTCGCACAGAGAACTTTTTCGGGGTGCGTATGGGCTGATGCCCAGCCGTTCGAACGCATATATAAACCAAGACAACTGTTTCACTGTGACTTGCGAGCTCTTCCCTCCTATGCTTGCTGCAAACTACAACTACAACTGGCGTAAGTTTCACGGGCCGGGCCTGCTCAACCTTATAGACGCTAACCAAGATACTAGCTTTAACGCTTTCGGTAGCGTCTCACTCAATACATCATGTGCATTCAATACTACAACACCCAGATTTACCGATGCGGAGACTCGTATACAGAAGACGTCAAGTTCGAGAGATGTGACGATCCGTCCAAGACAAGCCATGAGGTCAAGCGGCTGCCTTTGGAATTCACAAAGGAGAAACGCAAGTGTAGACGATGTAGCTGCAAAAAGCGTTGAGTCGATGATTGGCTTTGTTGTGTATTGATGACTGCTCTGGTGCATGTGTACAATAATGAGCGACGACATGATGAGACACAATGCTAGTGATGGAAGCTTAACCGGGAGACATATTACATAACTTCTGACACGTGAGAGAATTTGTTTGTTCAATACCCAATGGTGATGTGCCCGCCGAAAAGTCTCTCAACTTCGGAGAATATACCATCGACAATGCGGCAATCCACATCCTTCTCATGACTCTCCGTTTTCCGCAGGTTGAAACTGGCCCAGTGGTCGCACGAAACGACCAATAACCAGAACCAAGACTAAAATGTCGGCAGTGCAAATCGGTTCCCAAACAGTGTGTGGGTTGTAAAAGCCAGAGCCTGGGGAATTTCCTCCAGAAAGCTGGAGGTTCTCGCAAGTCTATCCGCCCAGTTGGGAACTCGATGCGTGAGCCCGAGAAACCTAACATCTGATGAACCTGTTGGACATAGCTCTGGATGAAAGACCAACTAAGCTAAATGCATAGTTTGTTAATTAGTAGCATGGTGGTGCACGACAATGTAGCGACGAGCCTGTAGAACAGCTCTTCCGATTAGCTAGATGTACAAACTAGGATCTCTTGGCACATCTCCCAAGGAGGTTGAGGGGCGTGTATTTTTATTAATTTTCAATTTTCAATTTTTAATTTTTTTAATTTTTTTAATTTTTTTAATTTTTTTAATTTTTAATTTTTTTTTTTTTTTACAAAGGAATATCACCAAGTCGGGGTCTGACCTGACGTGCCCCTGCAACAACAAGCAAGTGCGGGGTCTGGCCCGTGGAAAAGTTCCCTTTACTTCTTCGGGACACTGATACCTGCAGGATACTAGTAGAATCGTCCCCGTCCAAGTTTTCCAAAATGCCTTCCCAAGTCCAATATCTCCTTTCTCTGCGCGCTGTCCGCGAGCGTGCCAAGGTGGTGGGGGAGGCCGTCAAGTCCGGCGGGCTGAGTCACTTTGAAGTCCACGAGGATAAGCTACAAGATGTCGTTGATTTCGTGGCTTCAGTCATCAAGGTCGGAGATTTAGAACACTCTTTCCGCATCGTCACTTTTTTTTTTTTTTTTTAACCTGCCATCACTGACTTCTTGTTAGCGCGATTTTGGCCCTGACAAGTTTGACACAATCCCGCCGCATGGCCGGTGGCAGCATTTCGAAGTCGGCGGCATACCACGTATCACCAACCTGATAGAAGAATGGAGGAAGCGTGACGATGGCTGCGACGACACCGAAGTGACACGTCGCATCATAGACCTTTTCTTCGTCTCTGTCCTTTTAGATGCAGGTGCTGGTGACACGTGGCGCTATACTGAGCCCAAAACGGGCCAAGTTTACCAGCGCAGCGAAGGTATCGCAGTGGCCAGTCTGGACATGTTCAACTCGCTAGCCTTTACGGCCTCTGCGTCAGGGAATGCCCCTATTGTTGAAGGTATTAGAGCTAGGCTTCCCAGTCATTGCACGGCGTCGACGACTTACAAGGATATGACATTTAGGCCAAGGTCTCAAACGTCTGGAAACAAAGGCGCTAGCGGAAGGCTTCCAGGTATCTAGCAGCAACCAAATGTTGGGGATCGATTCCCGCGCTGCCCTTCTCAGAAGCCTGGGACAATCTCTGCTGGACCACAGCAATGTATTTGGAACTGAAGGCCGCCCTGGAAACATTGTCGGTACGTAAATGACCCATGCATACTCTTTGACATCGTACACAGTGCTAACAAGTCCTCAAGATTTTCTCATCAAGGCAGCTGGAAAGTCTTTAGATCTCGATGTTCACCATCTTTGGGACGTGTTGCAGTCTCTTCTTATCCCAATCTGGCCGAAGGACCGAACAAGCATTGGCGGCACTCCCCTCGGTGACGCCTGGCCGCTGAGTACCTTGCGTAATAAATTAGGCTCCGTTGACGCCGCAGACAGCATCCAACCCTTCCACAAGCTAACTCAGTGGCTTACCTACTCATTGATGGTTCCCTTCCAGAGGATATTAGAGAAGCGGTGGACCAATGCCGACTCACTTACAGCCCTGCCGGAGTATCGCAACGGCGGCTTGTTTGTTGATCTAGGAGTGCTCACATTGAACAAGGAAGCACTTGAAAGAGGGCTGAAAGCGTCGGGAGCAGAGTTACCACTCTTTGAAACCGGAGATGACGTTATCGTCGAGTGGAGGGCTCTGACTCTGGTGCTCATAGATGCCCTACATGCCAAGATTCAATCTTGCATGGGTGACGGAGTGACCTTGACCATGGCTCAACTGCTTGAGGCGGGGACGTGGAAGTGCGGCCGTGAGATTGCGGCAAAGCGCCGACCGCAGACAAAGTCAAGCCCTATCCTGATCAAGAGTGATGGCACTGTCTTTTAATGGATGGACACGTGCTGCGAGCTGAACATAGGTGGTTTGGATAGAACTGATTTGGAGCTCTATCATGTGGCTCATACGTAGCTTTGGACTTTGGACGATTGACAGATGCGATTCCCGCTGGAACAATGTCGACGGATGGCGACTCATAAATGCTCAGCAAGGACATGGTATGAACCAGAGTCAAATAACCATGAAACCTGGAAAATGGTTCCAGCCCCTACAATAGTAATTACCAGACCTCTCCGAAGAGAAAACGTGTGTGTTCAAGCTGTCAGATGGAATAGGCCATCTTGATCGAATCCAGCTCAGATCCACAGTGGTCAACCTGATCCCGTCGTCTTTTTTGTCATCGGCCTTGAGCATGTTATCACCCACCGATGCTGTCTTTGCGATCACCTTCTTCACTGCAAGGGGAGGCTTTACATGCCAAAAGTATCCCCTTTAGCATGTCTTTTCGGCCTGGCACTTGCTATCGTTGATACGAGCCACATGTACCGCGCCCTAGCAAAGAAAATGACAAGGGATGCAATTTAGGCTAAATCAATACTGTTACTTTTAAACTTAATCGTGTATGGCGTGCCCTTCTACGTCCATTCTGGAACAAAATCTTGCTCTCCACGCTCGACACTAGCCTACATGGACTGTTTCTGATAAGGGACCTTGCGAGCTGGATAATTGCGAAAACCTTACTTCTACAATCCCTACTTGCTGCTCTGGAAAACTACATGGATTCGGAAGCTGTCTTTCCAAATGGACAGGGATTCACTTAACTAAAATGCCACAGGACTTTCCCCAGTTGCTTCCTAAAATACCTATTAGGTTCGTGCTCTGGTTGCGTGACCAGCCGGCTAATGACGTGATCTTCTCCGGAGAAGATGAGGTCTTATTACACTTGCGTATTCTGACGGGAAATCGATAGGGGCAAGCAATGTAGTGATTTTTTTTTCTTCCCCCCTTGCCACTTATATGCCTAGGTCTCGGAATCTCTTCTCCATGACACCCCAGGTCCATTCTACCCTCACGACCGGCGAAGATGGATCACGACAAAGAGGACGCGATGCCGTCTAAACCCGCGCTTGATTCCAAGGACAGCAACTTGTACGCTGAAGTGACCGTGCTGGCCAGTCCGACCTCGGAATCCCCCTTCCAATACGAAGATGACCCGGATTGCGACCTCGTCACCGCTGCCGAAAGCCTCGATCTGAAGCGCGGGCTCACAGAACGACATCTTTCCATGCTGGGCATCGCCGGTGCAATTGGAACAGGACTCTTCCTCGGTCTTGGTACTGCTGTCGCCAAGGCCGGCCCGGTTGGCGCACTGCTTGGCTACGCCACCGTCGGTCTCGTCGTGTGCTCGGTGCAGTTTGCGCTGGGTGAAGTCGCGGCGCTGCTTCCTGTGACAGGCGGCTTTGTACGTCACGCCGAGTTCTTCGTTGATCCGGCGTGGGGGTTCGCCATCGGCTGGGCTCTCATCTACGGGAGCATCTTGTTTATCCCGGCCGAGATCACGGCTATGTGCGTGTTGTTCCAGCTCTGGACGGATGTCAATCCCTCAGTATGGATCATTTCTTTTATTATTCTCACTCTAGCTATCGGGGTCTCACTCATACAAGTCTTTGGCGAAGTCGAGTTCTTCTTTGCCATTTTGAAGATCTTGCTGGTCATGTTTCTCATCATTCTCGGCTTGGTCATCGACCTGGGAGGCATTCCCGGGACGCCGCCGGTGTATTTCCATCATTGGAAGGACCCTGGCCCGTTTGTTGAATACATCGCCTCCGGCAGCTGGGGCAAGTTTCTTGGCTATTGGAGCGTCATGACTGGTGCCGTGTTCTCTTTCTCGGGCGTGGAGTTGATCGCCATGGCTGGTGCGGAGACTAAAAACCCCAGGAAGGTTATCCCAGCTGCGTGCAAGAATGTATTCATCCGAATCATTCTATTCTACATGTTGGTTATTATCGTTGTCGGTATGCTTGTGCGAAGCGACGATCCTCGGCTTCAAGGCGACGGATCGACCACGAGTCAAAGTCCCTTTGTCATTGCTGCCTCAGCTGCTGGCCTTCCTGCCATTCCGTCCGTGGTCAATGCCATTGTCATCACATCTGCCTGGTCATCTTCCAACCAGAGTCTCCTCACCGGAACCCGTGTGCTGTACGGTCTGGCCCTCAAGAAGCAGGCTCCCAGAATCTTCCTGAGGACAACACCTTGGGGTGTACCATACGTGGCTGTGTTAGTCGTCGTCGCATTCAGCTTCCTCAGCTTCATGAGTCTGTCCAGCAGCGCCATCACGGTCTTTGGGTGGTTAGTGAATCTCACAGCAGCCGTTGTCCTGGTGTCGTGGATTTCCATCCTCATCAACCACATTAGACTTCGCCTGGCGATGAAGAAGCAGGGTTTTTCCCTAAACCGTTTGCCTTGGTGGAATTCATGGACGTGTAAGTAAATTTTCTAAGTCTGTCGAGCTGCCCTCGAACAACTGTACCGACAGATCTTCATAGTGTATAGCTCGTATTTTGCGCTGGGCATGTGCAGCATTATCATGTTGACAAGCGGTTTTCCTACTCTCACCAGAGGAAACTGGGACCCCAGTGCCTTTGCCTCCGCGTACCTGTAAGTCTACATTCTCACCGCACTTAGCGATCTGCAGCTGACCTTCCCAAAGCGTTATTCCGTTGGTCCTAGGAGCATATCTCATCTGGAAATTTGTCAAAAAGACCGAGATTGTTGCGTTAATAAATATTCCACTGGACAGAGCTTTCGAGCGCGCAGAGAAGGAGGACAACTCATCAAAATCCTAGGAAAGACGCTGCGATGTCATCGCCTGTGACATTGTGTGACTGAATATACCCTACATATCACGCATGAGACGCAGCTAGCTACCACCGGGTGCGCAAATGTGGCATCTGGTGACTGTGACCTTTCATTCCTTTTTTTTTCGTTGACAGTTATAAGACAGCATTCAATTTTCATAGAGTGGCCTGTGACTATTTCCGTCTTTTTTTTTAGCATAATTTACAAAACGTATGACCGTCGACAGAAGCCAAGTTGGCGCACGATGATAACATGGCAATACTCAACAATAGAGCATGGCCTTCCAACTGCTACAGTCTCGTACGGAACTGCATCAAGTGAAAAAATTCGTGTCATTCATAGTTTCGGCTGCAACTTTGGATGGGTATCGTGTGTTGTAAGGTACAGAGTGATGTCGCGTGATGACTGGCGGCGTCATGTAAAACCTCAATAGCTGATTTTTGAGCCGAGTCAGCTTCAACTGGACTTAATCTGAGCTTCCCGAGATGCGGCCCAGAAAATCCTTCCAACGCAAACGATTCATCCAAAAAAAAATATGCTAACGCACGGTTGTTATGCAATAATAAATGAGTCGAAGGCGAGGGGGCAGTTGGGCGAATACATATTTGGTACCACCGACGGAAACAGCATGTGCTGAGAGCAAGACGTTGGCTGATAAATGGAATTGCGAGGTGGAAAAATAGCGGTGAAATGAAGGCATCGCGACCTTGCTTGGAGTTGTACCCACGTCGTCTTTCATTGTTAGATTTTCCGATTATCAAGTTTGGAGCAAGAAAGAGAGACCAAGAAAAATAAAAAACAGGAGAAAATGAGGAGAGAACTGGTTTCATCTTAGACTAACTAATTTGCTCCTAAATTGTAGGATATACTGTGTTACATACGGAAGGTCTATGCAGGCAGACTCGCCTCGTGAACGGGCTGTTTTGCCCTACTCTGTGACTTCTGCATAGAAACAAGCCGGTTTTGTCAGTAGGTATGGAACCTAATAGCCAGAATGTAGAACAGAATGAATCGAATGAATAAATTCTTACATGCCTTCTTTGACTTGGGCTCGATGTCTTGCTTTTTCAAGGTGGATTCACAGGAGGCAAACGTGTGGAATCGACTGTATCTCGGAACGTCTGACTCCGGTTTTGCGCGTTGGGAATCGTTTCCAACCAAACCCATGTGACTCTCCATTCAGCAAAAATTTCGCAACGTAGGAACATAAAACTATTCGTAGCAAGAAACAATTTGTTTGACCTTGTATGTCCCATAGCGCACCTCCTTTCGCAGCGTCTGAGACTAACGTGATCGAAGACAAGATTGCAAAACGACGAAAGTGTAGCCGCAAATTATTTTTCCGCAGGGGTTAACTACACCATGCCCCTGCTCGACGTTTCGGAAATTTGAGCCATGCCTATCCATACTGAATAAGCGGTTGCTCGAGCGCCTCCTGTTTATTGCAGCGTAGACACGTACGTTTCTAGATATCTGCGATTGAACACGGGGAGCCTGCTAAGTCCGAGTGAGAAGCAAAAATCCAGCTCATGTGCTTCACGCTTAACGGGGAAACGCATGAAAGCCTCCTGTAGCGTTTTGCAAACGAACCGGTGCTCGATGACGTGTCCCATTGTTAGTTACCAGGCCTTCTCGGTCCGATAATTACCACTATGCTCCTACCAAAGAAGAAGTGCACAAATCTGGCCAGTGGTACAGAATCTGATCTGATCCGCGCTGAAAGGCAAATAACTAATCCCATTACTTGGGACAATGGGCGATTCGTGATGCGAGTGAATTCGCGCAGCGAAAGACGGTCCAAGACCTTTCCTTTCATGTCTCGTTTCATCAATCCATGAAAACAGAGGTCTCTTCGTGCCCGCAAACTGAGTGTCAGATCTCGGCGTTCGTATGTAATTAAAATGCTTCATCTGCAGTCGTTTCTGCGGACCAGCAACGCGCATAAACGCATGGTTGTGCGACCCCTTACACGTGCAGGAGTGGGATGAACATAGATGCTGGAGATGTGCAGTGCCATTCCATGTCACATCATTCTCTCTTACGCGGTCCTGTGACAAGGGCAGTTCGAGGTTATGATCCGATTACGGAAGAACAAATTCAGAAGTGTAGCAAGTGAAGGGTTTGAAGACATAAACACTTGTTTATGCTCCGTATCTCCACTTGTGGACATGCACTAGTAGGGGCTGCTTAGATTCCGTATTAGGCTTAGGAACACAAAAATGAAAAAGAAAAGATATTTCTTTAGCCTAGAAAGCTGTAGATAAGATTTCGCAAAAAGTCTAATTAGCGTTATGTATATATAAATTACGTACTAAGAGTATAAAGTAGCTGGCTCACCTTCCAAATTGGTTAGATCAAGGGGTTTTATTTTATTATTTTTATTATTATGTACTCCACCTCGCCGAATGAGCGAGTTTGGATGATCGCTAGGGTGGAATTACCCAATCAGGCAATCGTGCGGCGTAACAGGAACCTGTCCGAAACCTAAATTTTGAGAAAACTCCGAGCTGCTGTCTGGGCAAGGCAAATTCTTTGCTTGAATAAACTTGACAAAATAAAACAAAAAATAAAAATAACAAAGAACGATTCTTCAACGGATTTTCTTGCGTCTTATCTAAAACCTGATGACAGTACAAGGCAGTTTCAGCACTTCTACTCCGCGGTCTCGTGTCTCCGCCGGGCCTGCAACATGTCACGTCGCAAGAAATGGACCACTCTGTCGCGGATCAGTCTCCACGTCCCAGAGCTCTCAAACAAGAACGGCCGCGGTTGATGTATCGCTGTTATTCCAAAGAACTGGCGACATAGCGAGTTATCTGGGCGATTGTCTCATCCCGTCATGTTGTTGGCAAGGGTCAGTGGAAAACCAAGTTGGGAGAAGTTTCACGACAAAAGTGTCTGATGTTCGACCATGCTTCAGGCCACCCGATTTTCAATAGTTGGTTTTGAATACATATTCCGCGAATTGAACATGTATATAATAGTCCAAGCAGTTCATCATCTTGCTTCCTCTATCCCTTTCATCATCGCAATTTCGGAACACACGACCTGGAGTCGATTCGTTTTCTTCTTTTCTATATCTTTCGGGGCCACTAATTCATTACTAAAAGTACTTTTCCACAGATAGCACTGGTGCTACTTTCATTTTCGACTTAGTTGCCCTCTCGAGAGGCTATTCCCTCAACTTTTCGAACCACTTGACAGTATTTGTCATCATGGTCCGCGTTACATTCGCCTCTGCATTTACATGTAAGTTTAAAACCAGATGCTATGAATAGTACTCCATTGCCTTACTAACACAAGTTATAAGTGGCCCTGGCGGTCTGCGCTGCCGTACCCAATCCCGCTGGCGCGAATAATGTGGGCAACGGACAAGCCAAGCAGTCTGCAGGCGGCCAATGCTGGAGCAATGCAGACTGCGCATCGAATTGCTGCGCACGGCAAAATGGAGCCATTGGCCTTTGCTCTACCCTTGACGCCCAGTCCCAGGCTGGCAAGACGGGGTGCGGTTTTGTTGCCAGTAACATCAAAAGAGGCAACAGACAACAGGCCAACAGACAACAAGCCAACAGGCTAGCTGGCAACAATGGGACGACCCTTGACAACAATAACAAGAATGGTGTTGGCCGCCAGAATGGGACGACCCTTGACAACAATAGCAAGAATGGCGTTGGCCGCCAGAATGGCACTGCTCTTGACGCTGGTGCTGGCAAAGGCAAAGGCAGGAAAGGAAGGAAAGGCAGGAAGAAGGGCAGAGGGAGGGCGAGGAAGGACAGACTCCTCGCCAGATTTAATCTTCGCGATGCTGAAAACGCAGTCAACCAGAGCGGAGAGCAGGACGGCCAAACTGTGAACGTCAAAGGCGGAGACAACGCGGCTCAGGACAGCAACGCCAAGGCCGATACAAATGCCAACGCAAAGGCTGCCAAGAAGAGCCAGAAAGCCAAAAAGAATCGCAAGCTCAAGACCAACAGGAAGCAAAACGGCCAAACAGGCAACACTGCTGGTCAAGACGGCACTGGTGCCAGAAACGGCACTCAGGCTATTACCAGCGGCCAAGCCAGCCAGGAAGCCGCCACGAGCAGGACGAGCAAGACCGGTCAAGCAACCCAGAGGGCTCAATCAACCCGAAGTAGCCAGCTTACCCAAAATGCTCAATCAACCCAGAATAGCCAACGAACCAGAACTGCTCAATCGACCCAAAATACCCAACTGACCCAGAACAGCCAACTAACCCGAAATGTTCAATCAACCAATGCTCAATCAACCAAAAATGCCCAACCAACTAGAAATAGTCAACCAACCCAGAATGGTCAAACAAGCAAAAACGGTCAGCCGACCCAAAACGGCCAACGAACCCAGAATGGTCAACCAACACAGAATAGTCAACTAAACAAGAATGCCCAAAATGGTCAACCAAGCAAAAATGCCCAGCCAACCCAGAATGGTCAACCAAGCAAAAATGCCCAACCAACCCAAAATGGTCAACCAAACAAAAATGTCCAGCCAACCCAAAATGGTCAACCAAACAAAAATGTCCAGCCAACCCAAAATGGTCAACCAAACAAAAATGCCCAGCCAACCCAAAATGCCCAACCAACCCAGAATAGTGAACAGAGACAAGGTGTTCAACAACCAGGTCAAAAGAAACCTGGTCAACAGAGCCCTGGTCAACAGAGCCCTGGTCAACAGAGCCCTGGTCAACAGAACCCTGGTCAACAGAGCCCTGGTCAACAGAACCCTGGTCAACAGAAACCAGGTCAACAGAACCCTGGTCAACAGAGCCCTGGCCAGCAGAACCAACAGCGACCAGGTGTTCCACAACCGGGTCAACAGAATCAACAGAGACCTGGTGTTCCACAGCTAGGCCAACAGAACCCTGGCCAACAGAACCAACAGCCAGGTGTTCCACAGCCAGGTCAACAGAACCCAACTCAACAGAACCAACAGAGGCCAAGTTTCCAATTACCAGGTTTTCAGCAGAATCAACAGGGCCAGAATGGCCAGCAAAGACCTAGTTTTCAGCAACCAGGTTTTCAGCAGAACCAGCAGGGCCAGACTGGCCAGCAAAGACCTAGTTTTCAACAACCAGGTTTTCAGCAGAATCAACAGGGCCAGACTGGTCAGCAGAGGCCAGGTTTCCAACAACCTAGTTTCCAGCAACCAAGTTTCCAACAGCCAAATTTTCAACAGGGCCAAGCCGGCCAGCAGAGGTCAGGTTTTCAACAGAGACCCTATTAACAGAGCTAGACCGGACAGCAGAGGCGGAATAGTCGCCTGAGATAGAATAGCCAGCGCCAGGTTGGCAGAGAGGGTCTGAACGGTTTGACTCCCATTGATGCGATTTGTTTTGTCATTGATTGGATCTTGAATTGTGCAGTCGATTCATCATGACCAGCGGAAAAGAATGCTGCCAAATTTTGCATGGCCTTGAAGGATTACTATTGATTTTCAAAGAGTCGTGATAGTAAACGACCGAGACTTCAACGAGATAGCGAACAGGATGAATTGTACGATGCAGAGATTAAGATACGAGAAGGCGTCCCCGCAAAGGCGTCCCCGCAATGTGATGTCCCTTACCCTGCCCTGCTCCTTCACTGTGTGGGGGACTCGGCGAGCATATCGTAGCAGATGTGTCTGGTGAACTCGTTCGCGTGGAAATGGAAGCACGGATACCGTAGAATCGAGGCACGTGTGCACGGCAGAAGATGGTAAAGAGGGCTAGCTATTGGGTTAGGTAAGCAATCTCGTAAATTCCACCAGAACCAAATAGGAAGTTGCAGTTATCCTGCCACGCACGCTGCTAGTTAACACTAAATGCAATATTCCCAAATTTTCCCAATGGCTTGAACAGACTGCCCAATCCCGTCACCGAGCAGAGCGACATTGGCCGAATCGAGCAGTATGTGTGACTTTATCACACATTTAATCTCTCCGCGAGCGGATATTCTCTATCCATCAGGTATCCACCAGGTGTCCACAAGGCTTTGAAGGTCAATGTGGAATTGCGATGCGGATGAGGACATATGGGTTGGAAAGGGCATTCACTGAGCATCTATTCGGGCGAGAGACTTGTTTCATGAATAGAAAATTGTCCGCCGTCAGATGGGACCAGTCGGCGTCGGCGTCGGCGTCGGCTGCATGCTTGGTTCTGGTGGCGTCTAAATGACGGCTTCTCGGCATCGACTGACGCCAGGCCTGTCGGCATGGAGAGAGCTTCTGTCTTCTCTGGGGAAAAGTCGGATCGTTTTGGACCATGATCAGTCAGTGGCCCGTATTACGTACGCCGCAGGTGTCACAAAATTGCCCTCACGGTACGTCTCGCACGCACCGTTCTCTCTTCTTCTTCGGCGGTTGGCCGGCACACTCACCACGGGGTGCTGTGTACGGAAGATTCGATACAAAGCAAAAGGCTGACATGCTCGAGATGAGACTTAATGGCCCTTGCGGCGAACGCAAAATGTGACGCTATCAATCCGGCTACCTGCATCTACCATCCATCACCAGGCATACGACTAGACCCCTGGGTAGGGAGCAACATCCACAAATGAGAAAGGGCTCGCGAAGCATCGTTCAATACCAGAGAATCAAGAAAATGAATTCTCACTTTTGTCCCCGGGCCGATGCTAGACAGCTGCCTGCCTTGGCCTGTCCGAGGTTGGCGCCGATCGCCCAACCACTAGGACGCTGATCTACGACCAGCAACACCAGCGACCTTCCAAGATGCGCAACATGAGCCGGTCCCACCGTCGCACATGGTGTAGATAAGGACTGCTGAATGGCTCGTTGCTTTGGTCTTCATCACAAGACATAGACCGCGCAGGCACTTGTGATGTTAGTCTAGAGGGCAGGCACACAAACACTTGCTCTTGAAGCTTGGCATCACGGTTATCCACACAGCTGACTGTCCTTGGAATGATCTGACTTAGTGGAAGACGGCAGTTCGCCGACCGATACGATGGCTATACTAATATTAAGTCTCGGTATTTGCGCCAATCTTGGGTTTCTTCGCTGTCCTATAGGCAGTCGATGTCTTGTTGAGCCCGACTGCGAATTCGCATTTAAGACGAGCCTCCTGCCCGCTGCTCTTCCATCAATCACTCAGCTTTTGCGCCTTATCATCCAGAAAAACTTTCGACATTCTTCATCGTTGCGCACGCCATCGGCTTGTCAACATGCAATTCTCCATTGTCAGCCTGCTTTCCCTCGTGGCCTTGGTCACGGCCGCTCCCACTGATATCCAGGCCCGGGCTTCCACCACCACCTGCGGAAACGTCCAGTACAGCGGCTCTGCTGTCCAAGCCGCTGCTGATGCTGCTTGTTATTACGTCCAGAACGGTGCTACTGCCGGCTCATCTTCTTACCCTCATAGATACAACAACTACGAGGGCTTCAACTTCAATGGTGTTCAGAGTCCCTACGAGGAGTTCCCCATCCTAAGGTCTGGAAACATTTATAGTGGTGGTAAGCTTCTTTTCAAATGATTTATGTTACTAAGACGTCGGGAACTTCCAGCTGTGGCAAATGCTTACTGCAAGTACCAGGCTCCCCCGGTCCTGACCGTGTTATCATCAATGACGGCTGCCAGCTTGCTGGTGTCATTACCCACACTGGCGCTGGTGGAAACAGCTTCGTCGGCTGCTCTGGCACTTCCTGAACACCGAGATTAACTATTCCAAGGACTCAACCCCCACAATGCGGAAAGTAAGTCTGATACAAGGTGTCTGTAGATTTAAGGACAATGCTCTGGAAGCAAGGAAAAAAAAATCCCTTAGGTGAAACGCCTTTCAATCTGTACATACATCATAAGCAAGGGTCTCCATTCCGGCTCTGTTGTACATGACGCCAGGATTATACATAAAGATCAGTCCAGATGAGCCTGTGCCTTTGACCATCTTCGGCCGTGAGAAACCTGTCAGTCCCTCACTAGTTGCGCTGAGTGACCAACTGCTGATCCCGTGCATCTTCCGTAAGACGGCCCTCCCGGCCCTCTGAGGCGCAGACATTTTCCGAATTGGGGACTTCAAGTTGTAAGAACAAAAAATGAAGCGCGGTCACCCCGTTCACGATCGCGAAGTTGCTGCTGGATTGTCGACGACTCGAGAAATTCGTGATGTCCGAGCCTTTGTTCTCCCTTCGACAGTACCAGGTCATGATGACTGTGAGCACACAACTAACGGTCATCATGCCCAATAAGATTCCATGCCCAGAGATGAACCTTCCGGCGTCGTTCTTGCGGACAACAAAACCGGCGACAGCATCGCCCAAGTTACCCTGGTGCACAGCATTAGCATCAATCACTGTCAATTTTCTTTGTTTCTTTGTTTCTTCCTTTTCTTGCCTCATTTTGTGTTAAATCCCATAGTTGGGAGAGCATCTTACAAAACCTATTTGCATCGCGATTCCAACAGCTCGCTTTGTCGTCCCGCCAATATTGTTAGCGTTCCATGAAACATCCTGAGGAGCAATCGGATAGGTCCCTATGGCAAACAGGGAGGCGGACATGTATTCGACGACCCGGCTCTCGACGACACCTAGCAGCAGAAACCCAATCATGCTAGGAGAGTTTCAGTCAGCAAGGAATGAGTCCTCCCTTGCAGAGAGATGAGAATAGTAACTTTGTACGTACCCGATGATGCAGAAGCCGACAATGTATACGCCACGTCGCTCGTGTCTCTGTCTGCTGCAAAGCCGGCTGCGAGCACAAAGAGATTAGCTGCGATGTGAGGTGGGATGTTCATTAGCTTCGCCTGTGCGCCTTTGTATCCTAGATCGTCGATGATTCCTGGCAGGAATAGATCAATGGATGATTGTGGCACGGTGACTCCCAGGGTAATCACCATGTGCACCCAGATCTTCCAATCCAGCAGAGCGTCCTTGATGTATCTGGCTCGGAAGCTCTTGGGCATCGACGCTTGCTCCTCGTCTAGTCGGTGCAGGACCACGGTTCTCTCGGCAGTTGTAAGAAAAGTTGCCCGGTCGGGATAGTCGTGCATGAATTTGAAAGCCAACAAGGCTAAATCCCTGCGTTAGCATACGCCTTGGCGAAAATGACCATTGTCTTTTTTTATGATGTTTTTGTTTTGCTTTTGGAAGGAAAGGGGAGAAGGTTCTCTTCTCAACGAAGTCGACTTGCCGATCAAGAACGTGATTGCACCGTCAATCAGAAATGGCCAGGACCAGCCTTTGATGCCCGCGGCATCATGTAGCTGCAGGATGGCGTTGCCAATAAGGCCGTTAAAAGACGTGCCGGCCACGGCGACCGAGTAGAACATGGCGATTCAGAGGCCGCATTCGTGACTTTGATACCACATTGAAATGCTGCAAGGTACGATGAGTCCCCGGTCATGGTTGCCGAAATCGTATGAAAGTGTCCATCAAACGTACTAGTACACAAGGCCGGGAAAGACGCCGCCCTGAACGAAACCCAGGAAGCTCCTTGTGACGAGCAGTCCTGCGAAACTCTGCACCAGACTTTGGCACGCGGTGATGACGGCCCAAGCCAGCATGAGGGAAAGGATCCAAAGCAAGGGCCGCCATGCTCTCATCACCAGATTCGACGGTATTTGTACCAACAAATAGAATAGAAAAAAGATTGATATGGCAAACTAGCATTTATCTTAGTCATTGCACGAAATTCCCTTTTTTTTGCCCTATCGCGGGTGAATCAAGGCGACTTCTCGCGTTAAAGTCATCTTTGTCAGCCATGTGTAAAGACTGTATGAGCCCATTCTCTCTCGCGTTGCCCAGGTGTGACCGGTCCAGGCATGAGAGCAGGAAGAGGACGGAGATGAGATGGGCATCAGGTTGCGGTCGATTTTCCGGAGAAGCTGTCTGACGTCGCCCTTCCCGCAAGCGTCGTCGTACGTGTCCGAGGCGGGCGAGTCGCCGACCAAAGTACCGTCTCGCGAACAGGAGCCGGCCAAACTGAAGCCATCACCATCGTCCGCCGCCACCGGGCTAGCCATCGTTTATCATGGAAGGGAATGAAGTGCTGACTAGCGGGACGTAACTGCGAGCGGCGCTATGAGGGGAGAAATGGTATCTGTCGTAGCATGTCCAAATAAACCCCCATGTGCCGAACATTTCCTGATGCAGAAACCTTTACAAAAAGAAAGACTTTGGTTCGAAGAGAAAGAATGACAGAAAGAGAATGGCAGCACCGAAGGGAGGGATGGAGTTTGCGAAGCAAGTTTAAACGTCCCCAAAAGCTATGAGTATATAATATTTTCTTTGTATGTAGCGAGGGGTCGGGTAAGCGACTGGCGAGCTCAGTACGTGTCAGAGACATATTGCACCCTTGATAGCATCCACTCAATTTAGGGGCAAGGTTCCTTGTCCTGTTTGCGTGTCCCGGGGGCTCGCTCTGGATCATGGCGAAACCTCTCTAAGACATTGGGCGAAAGTTTGGGGTGGCCATGCCGCACTTTCTTGCCGCCTACAAGCATCTTTGGCCAGTCATCAAATCAACAGCGAAGAATTACAGATACCAGTCGGTGATGATGTAGAGGTGTCCCGCCCGTCCAGCCGACGCCCCGCGACTCAGTGAAATTGCAGGGTACGAAAACAAAGGCATATCTTGGGTATGTAACTTTGGTGCCCAATCATGTTAATGCCGGACATGGAAGGGGGGGGTGACAAAGCGCCAATATCACGCGCGGCTCCTGGATCTGTGATGCGTCGGTTGCGGCGTCGACGGCAAAGGGATCCCCCCGGGCCGTATCCGTATTCTAAATTTAAATATCCAACACTAATTGATACCGAGCCAACAGATAACCAAGTTTGGCAGGACTCCCCGGCCAACCAGTGTGATTTGCGAGACATCGACTCGGCCCCATTTGTTCTCCTAATGCATTCCCTTGCCTCGGGCCAATGAGGAGTACGCAAATCAAGGATCCTTTCCTAAAACGGATGTGCCGTTCTCACAATGTCTAAGACGATCCGAGCTGGCCGCGCAATGGTTTCGTCCCTGGTTTCCCGGAGCGTGCTTGTTCCTGCAGCCAAGGTGCTTGATCTGCGCTGTGGTGAAACTTGGGTTGAGTGCAGTTAACGCGTCTGATACACGGAGAGCAAGCTATTCCAAGACTGCATAAATAGGGCAAATGAATAGGGAGAGGTTTCCAAGTGGCCTCTATGGCCAGCATTGTGCTCGTCACGTCGTTCCTTGGATCGGCATTTGGGATATGCTGGCTTGCAACAATACTACATAGGCGGGCCGTGTTTCTTTAGGTTGGAATTGCCACCTATCAGTAATCTGGACCGGCAGGACCCAAGGCACAAATAGATTTCTTCCTTGTCTCCCCCTCCTGTTGCTGCTGCTGCTGCTGCTGCTGATCTTCGTAGCAGTTGCGTCCAAGTTATGATTCGAAATGCCACGAGCGTATCTGTCAGTTTTTCGATGGTGATGGCTTTGGGAGCGAATATCTGCAGACGCATAGAGAGAAAAGAAAAAGAAAGGTTCACCTGTCACAATACGGTGCAAGGTTGCCTTGACATCGTACTTACTTTTGGTAGCGCAACCAGGAAATCGCTGCCGGCCGCACGCCAGGGCCGAACAGAGATTCCTCAGCAGACCTTCCTTTTAGGACACAATTATAATGTATGCGGAACCAGGAAGAATGGCAGTTTTGGCGGTTGCAGGCGTGTCTGAAAGGAGCACGTAATGCGCCCCTTTGCCTGACAACGCCTTCGCCCACGAGACGCAGGCACGAATCACCCAAGGCCAGTCTTTGAGTCTGGGCAGGTCGCCGGCTACATCTATGCTAGATACTCGCAGGGGTATGCCTGCCTCTCGGAGAATTTCTGGCGCGCTGTAATGCATCCCGAAAGAAGGTTGGGACCTCCAATCAAAAGACGCTGCCATAATCTTGACCAAGAGATGGCTCGGTGCCTGGGTGAGCTTTGACAGGAAGAGGCACTAGATACCAGGTACCGGGGTACCAGCGAAACAAAGAGAATAAAGGAAGAACTGGGTTCGGCGTGGCTGTGGCTGCATTGGCTACACAAACCTTCCAGATACGGAAGGCTGGGTTCCCCACAAACATTAGGCAGTTTCAACGTCATTGGCACCGCGGTACATCCGTGTGGGCCCAGCTGCTATGTGCTATGTCAGCAACCCCCTTTGGGCGCTTCGCCTCTCAGAGAATTGGGTTGCCTGACAGAAACCGAACCGTGCATTTCGTGATATCGCGCCACGGGCACCAGGCTGCCGATTAAGAATTCGCCCAAGCTCTCCCCGGATAAACACGATTCTGGCCCCGTCATCTTGCTCTTGCTATATCTACTAGAGCTCCCCTATAGAGCTCCCCTATAGAGCTCCTCTGAGCTTGACCACCAGCTTTTCTTCTCACAAGTCTTTCCCGCCTTACGTCAGAGACAACAGCCGGGCCTCTCTCTCTCTCTCTCTCTCTCTCTCTCTCTCTCTCGGGCTTGGGTCTCAAAATGCCGGAGATTGTATGTTTATTGTTCATCCGTGTTAGTGTGTGGGAGAGTTTTCTATGCTGACTTGTCGGGCTTGTCGTACCATTGCCACTTCATAGGTACATCTTCAGGTTGGCCAATGTGTAAGTCCCCCCCCCATGCCCCCCAAACTGGCCGCTTCCGTTCTCTTCTTCCGACTTATTCTTTTCTTGGTCTCATAGGGCAATCAAGTCGGCACAGCATTCTGGCACACCATCTTGGGCGAGCATGGTCTCGACAATAACGGCGAGTAAGCTATACATACCGCTGCCACAGCCCTCGACAATCCCTCCCACCGTTGGCATTTATTGACCATACGTGCTTTGCGTCTCAATCAGGTACCATGGAGACAACCGACTTCAGCTCGACCGAATTAATGTCTATTTCAACGAGGTGAGCAAAACTCCATTGTGTTGCGTTACGTATATTCCGGCCACCTGGCGTGTCTCAACTTTTCTTGTCCACGATAGGCTTCCAACAACAAATATGTCCCCCGCGCAGTTCTCGTCGACTTGGAGCCCGGAACTATGGATGCCGTCCGGGCCGGTTCCTTGGGCCACCTCTTTCGACCAGATAACTTCGTTTTCGGCCAGTCCTCTGCGGCCAACAACTGGGCAAAGGGCCATTATACAGAAGGCGCGGAACTTGTAGAGGAAGTCATCGATGTTGTTCGTCGTGAAGCCGAAAACTGCGAGATGCTTCAGGGATTTCAAATCACGCATTCGCTCGGGGGAGGTACCGGATCCGGCATGGGAACCCTGCTGTTGTCCAAGATCAGGGAAGGTAAAGCATCAGGAATTTCCGGACCTCGTGTCTGATAGAATGAAGAGCTTCAGTAAAGCTGACATGCAATCGATGCAGAATTCCCGGACAGAATGTTGGCCACATTCAGTGTGCTTCCGTCAGCTCAGACCTCCGATACGGTCGTAGAGCCTTACAACACAACCTTGTCTGTGCACCAGCTTGTCGAGAACTCGGATGCAACCTTCTGCATCGACAACCAGGCCCTGTATAATATCTGTCAACGTACCCTGAAGCTGCCGAATCCGAATACCGGTGATCTCAACCATCTAATCTCTACCGTCATGTCTGGGGTGTCCACCTCCCTCCGCTTTCCTGGCCAGCTCAACTCCGATCTGCGAAAGATCTGCGTCAACCTGGTAAGTAGAGGACCGAGCCTCTCCGATTGCTGTTCGAAATCGTGCACGATTCTCGTTTGCTTATTCCCATATTAAATCACAAGGTACCCTTCCCACGTCTTCATTTCTTCATGGTCGGCTTCGCCCCCTTGACCAGCCGAGGCAGCCATTCTTTCCGCTCAGTCACTGTAGCCGATCTCAGCCAGCAGATGCTTGATCCGCGAAACATGATGGCCCAGTCCGACTTCCGCAATGGCCGCTTCCTCACGTGCTCGGCCATGTTCCGTGGCAAGATTTCCGGAAAAGAAGTCGAGGACCAGATGCGCAAGACGCAGAACAAAAACTCGGCCTACTTTGTCGAATGGATCCCCAACAATGTGCAGACGTCCATGTGCACCGTGCCTCCAAAAGGGCTCAAGATGGCCTCTACCTTCATCGGCAACTCCACTGCCATTCAAGACATCTTCAAACGTGTCGGGGACCAGTTTGCCGCCATGTTCCGAGCCAAGGCGTACTTGCATTGGTACACAGGCGAGGGCATGGACGAGATGGAGTTTACAGAAGCCGAGTCCAACATGAACGATTTGATCTCGGAGTATCAGCAATACCAGGATGCCACGGTGGATGATGAAGACGATGGTGTCCAGGGAGAACACGACCTGGATGAAGACGCCGCTGCCAACGAGCCCCACCTCCAGTAAGCGGATATTTTGACAACGAAGCAATCTAAATGATACAGGGGAAGGGGAATATATTGGATATTCAGCAGTGCGAATGTGAGATTTTATGCGCAGATTCGCACTTTATACCACCTCTTTAAACGTAATGCTCTTCCTTCTCTTAGATACTTTTCACTCCTCTGTTTCCCAAAAAGAGAGAGAAAAAAAAAGCACTGCAAATATTTTATCCATTCATGTTATATGACCTTTGGCGCCTTATCTTGCGCCTGTACATCCGGATAGCCCGGCAAAGGTTCTGCTCGAGGTCCTGTTATGTCATGCCACATGCATACATACCAAAATCGGCATCCACGAAAGATCTAGGCACCTCGTGCATTCAAGTTGCGTACAATACATCGGCGTCCTTGAGATGCTATAAACGACATCAAGCATGCTGCTCGGTCACCGCGGAACGAAACATCATGTCTGGTATACTACAATGCCACGGATGTGCAAGTGGACGATATCTTGGGCGCCTACGGGGAAGCAGGCGGACGGAGCTGGTTCAGGCGATGCAAAAGGTCGATTTGACGTGCGAACAAGCACTGTTTCTGCCCGTGGCGACTGATGATGTAGGTGACATATCCAACTCACAGACAATGCCTGCCCTTGCCGCTTTTATTTTTGTTTCATTTTTATACCCTCTCAAGACACTACACGACCTCTCATTCTACAAGTCTGCCTATCCTGGCATCTGCGAACTAAGCGCGTCCAGAAAACTGAGCCCGAACTGTTGTTCTTGGTCCATGGGAAATTGACTGGGCATGTCTATCGTGCCAAACATCCAACTGTTCCAATCTGGGCCCACTCCCGCATGCGCATCTGGCAGTGGCATCCGATGTGCGTTCGCTTGAATCTGCTGTCTCCTCTGGGTATTGTGCTCCCGGAACTTCTTGAGCATCCCGTTGAGCCCTCGGCCCAGATAATGAGCCACGTGCCGGACACAGGGGCTGGTCTCTTCCAGCAAGGCTACGATACCTTCAATGACGGAGGCAACACTGTCGAATTGAATGTTGAGGTTTGCAGACTCCCACTGCGTCTGGGCTTTCATCAGGAACAGGCACGCGTAAGCAATGGTTGTGAGCAGGTACAGCGGCATGCCAATTACGGCAGGTCGCATGTCCGGGTCGTTCAGGATGAGCTCCAAGGCGCCGAAAGCGTCGCCAATGGCGAGATTGACAAACTCTCGGCGCTCGTTGGACATTATATAGTGCTCCGCCGGGCGCAGGCCTCGTAAGCAGATGGAGAACAGCTGGACCCTGGCGAAGTGGTAGTGAAGAATGACTCCCTTCGCAGGGTAGCCCGCAATGTGAGGATCCGGCCCTGACATCGTATCAGCAGCAAGCGTTGACTTCTGCTAGCAAGTGTGGTACTTACCCAGACGAGTCTTCCATTGATCGCGCCACTCTGTCAAGTCCATGTCAAAGCGCCGCAAGGTTTCAAATTCATCATTGCCGATCATCCTGGATCTGTCGTGACCGAAGGCCTGGTATGTCCGACTCAGTATGATGAAGACGGCAACCTGGCTATGCAATCGGTGATCGGACGTTGTGGCGCTCGGCAAGCGTAGGAAGTCCTCGTGTTGGGAAAAAGCCAAGTCCTCGTTGACGACGGGTGGCCGTCCATACGCAATGCTGAAGTGATGATCACACACATACAAAAAGTACCATAGTCTGGCCTCTTCCACGTATTCGGGCCGGTCTCTCAATGCCAAGGCACAGAACTGGTGCAAATTCAGCTCCGTGGCGATCCTGACTGCCAGGCCAGAGAGTTTCCAGCTGAGGTCGGAAAGATAAAAGGCTCCAATGCATAAGCCACGGACGTCGTCCAGGGCATGATATCGGTCGAACATGGCCTGACTAACAAGATCTAGGAAAATGGGGTAGCAAATGTCAAATGCACTACCGTCATCCTGAGCATGCAGCGCAGTCACGGCAAGAATAGCTGCAGTTAGAAGCGACGATGAGGCTCTCACTTCATCCAACGTCTCGTGGACTAGAGCAATGCCACCCCAGAGGTAGGCATTGAGGGTCTCCCGGAATCTTTCGAATAGGTTTTCTGCCTCGTGAACATCAAATAGGCCTTGGGCAATGAAGTCGGCCTTCTGCGTCAGACTCAGGGGGCGGCGGCTTCTTGCCCAAGGATCACTACGAACATTGCGCAGCTTGGTGACGGCGAAGAGGCTTGCCATGGGTGCATTGACCATGGCCTGGTCATCGCCCTCGTCCGCTTCAGCCTCAACCGAGTTCTCTCTCGTCATGCCCGTGGGCAGGATTGGAGCTATGTCTATGCCCTCAGGGTGAGCCTGCGGAACGCTGTTAACCAACGGAACTTGATCACTGTTTGCGGCGGCATGGCCTTCAATACTTGGCAGCTGCGTGTGCATGGGACGTGGTGTATTCAGTGTGCGCTGGATATCCGCGAGTGCAGCTTGAACGCTCTGCATCTGCGCCTCCATATTCTTCTTCCACTCATTCTCGCCATCCAGAAGCGTTTGCAGGCTTTTGTTCACTACGCATTTGAGACTGAGCCTGGCGCAACGGGCACACTGTCCTTGGCCAGGCTCAAGGTCACACTTGATCTTGCGGTTCTGGCATGCCTGGCCTGCCGAGTTACACAGAGTTAGCATTCAATAAAGCCAAGCACATGCAAAGCTGGCAGGAGCATCGAGCCGTCGTGCTTGTGACAAGCTCGGAGAGAAGATGGGCTTGGTTGGACGACGAAGCATTGCAATTGCAGCAGGGGACGAGACCTACAAGCACGAATCTTCCTCGAAATCTTGGGTCGACGCTCACTAGACTCGCTGCAAGGGCTGGCCTCGTGCAAACTATCGATTCTTCCTCGCTTCATGGATACGGCTAAAATATTGAGAATGGAACAAATTCCGCGCCCGAGGATGGGTCTGCTGGAGTGGGCGATCTTAAAAGAAAGAAAAGAGTGAAATTAGGAGCGGGGCACAGACCGATGGACCGATGGACCGCGAGGGGGGGGGGAGGGGGGGAGCAATGGGGGAGCAATCGACGACAAACTCTATCTCTGCTCATTGGTCCCGGTGATAAATTGATAATACACTTCCTTGCCGACATGAATATTGCGGCTGCAATCACGTTCGTTCGGAGGTACTTGTTAGGGATACATAGAGCTCCCGAGACCTCACGCCTACCCTACACGTACTGTCCACACACACATGCCTACAATCCGATATATTATCGACGGCTTCGGGTTTCTATCCTCGGGCATCCGCCACGGCACGATCCATTCGGATCCGAGAAGATGCCGAACAGCGGTTATACCGGTCATTAGGCTCAGGTGGAATGGCACTCAAGTCCGATACGTGAGCAGGAAGCCCAATTCTTCTGCGAACTACATATCCCAATTCAAGATGGCCAATGTACGGGTACGGCTTTGACAACCGAATTGGCATTGACAATGTCCGTACTGAAAAGTCATGCTTGTCAGCATACACATAAACTCTTTTTTTCACATGATTCAGTTTGTCTGCATGGAACATCTTTCTTGATCACCAAGTCACTGCTATGAGCTGTCCTTGTTTATTGCCAAAGTTCTTGTTCCGAGGACTTTAGCGGGGCATCACTGGGCAAAATGTGGCGCTAGGCACCCGCCCTGCGCTAAGGGAAGGCACGAACAACTAGCATGGAATGGCGGGCAGGTGCCAGGTGCCAGGTGCCAGGTGCCAGTGCCAGGTGGTGATTGCCGCACGGCACGGCAGGAGCCAGGCGGCCCAGCCCAGTCCTGTGCCGCCGGCAGGCAGTTGCAGCTGACATTGGTCTGTGGTGCTCCACTCAGACCCGCTTCAGATTCCCGCTGATCTGGTGGATTGGTGTTGCATTCGTGCATTCACGAGCGCATAGTTTTAACTTTACAGCCTACAAGTACAGTACAGTACAGTACAGTACAGTACAGCAGGCCTTGGCCAAAGTCCAAGGCTTCGAGCTCTTTGCCTGGTTTGAGGGAATTCAAGCCCTCTCGAGTTGCCATTTCCCCAGGTCGCGGCGGTCGGAAGTATTCTCCGACTCCATCATCAGCCTACGATGAACGTCATCTTTCGTTATAGTCAGGGCCCTTGATACTTCGTGTTCGAACGAACTTTTTCGTGCCACATGTTGATTTGATCTTCGCGGACGTGGCTCGCAGACATGAACATGTTCAGTGTCGGGGGTGTTGTCGACAGTGAGCGCACCTGCTGCCATCTTCTGACGAACCCAACGAGACTTTGTCCTAGACGTGACTATGGGTGGCAGACACATTCAGACTGGTATAGATGCTCGGTCGGCCCCCGACACACTCACAGGATCACAAGCAGCCCATCTGTTGGCCATGTTCCTACACCTGAAGCCTTCGGGTCGGCGCCGCGCCCTTGGATGGAACGTGGTTGTTTCTCTTGATTCCCATGGTTCCCTGCCCAGATAGATATACACATGAGACTACAATGCACCGCTGGGTCCGAGAGGCAGCCATTCGGCATGATCACTTTCGAGAACGCGAAGGGGGGTGATGGCATTCCCATGAGGAGGGAAGGAAGAGAAGTTTCTTTTATATGAAAGTGATTTATCCCGTGGTTTTTTGACAACTCTGTTTTGGATAGATATAGGGCCGCAAGCAGTTGTTCGTTCCATTTCTCCCAATGAGGCGGCAGAGCCAGTTCACAATGGCTATCTGGATGCAATTATTGTCACTCGTCTTGCTCACCAAAGTTACTGCTTCCACAACGCCGCCTCGGAAGCAATTTGAAAGCTGCAGCCGTAGTGCCCAGGATGTATGCAGAATAGAAGACAGGACTTACAGCAATCAGGTACCCAAGTCTGGAAGCCACATGCCATGGGCCCAGATCCCTCTCCGGCGAGTCGGCTTTCCGGCTAAGCAGTACATCACGATAGTAAACTTGACTCCCCACAGGTTCGTTCTGGACCGGAGCCGCACGCACTCCTATCAGATGGACACTTTTGACTGGGACGACATCCCGCAAGGTCGTGCGCGTCAGAACACAGCAGAGTATACCAAGGAGTTGGGGAAAAATGCCAAAGATGACGGCGGCGAAGCTTACTACACCATCGAGGGCACGGACAAGCGATTTGAAGTCAGAGCGCGAACCAACATTCCCAGCGAATATGAGCGACGCACCATTTTCGACCTGACAGGGATGGGCCTGGGGCAGCGGGAGTATTTAGACCCCGGGAAAGAGACCGCGGTGACGCTGGTGATTACGGGGAGTGATTCGTACGGATTCATCGCCTCCCTCCGGCACGGACCGGGCAATTGGATGAAGGGCATGTACGACGTCATCAAGGACCGACAGGTCCAGCACATCTTCATGCCGGCAACGCATGACTCGGGCATGAGCACCATCAGCAACAGAATCGCGTCCATAGGCACCGAGCCCAACACGCAGACGCAGGGGCTCAGCATATACGACCAACTCCGCGCGGGCGCCCGGGTCTTTGATCTTCGAGTCGGCAGCGTCCACAAGGTGGGAAACAGGAGCGACTACAGCTTCTGGACCATGCACGTCAGCGACGAAAGGGCCGACGTGGTCGTTGGAAACACCGGCGAGTCTCTCGACGACGTCGTCAGGGAGGTGAATCAGTTCACGGCCGAGAACCCCGGCGAAATCATCTTCTTCAGGGTTCGGTATCTGATCGGCATGCTCGAGGTACCCGCCGACGGGCCGATTTACTGGACCAACGACATTGTCGACGCCTTCTTCGGCAGACTGAGAGGCGTCAACAACCGCTGTGGCAATTTGGACCCCGGACGCGGGTTCAACAGCCAAAGGGCGTCTTATTTCATGGACCAGAATGGCGGCAGGGGGTGCGTCCTGTTCCTCCTGGAGGAGGGCAACCTGGGCGCCGATGTGCCGCGGGATTCAGTCGCCGACGGCATCTACCCAGGATCCAGGATGGACGTCTGGGACAACTGGTCCAACCTGCCCGACACGGAGAAGATGGCCAGCAGGCAAGCGGCGGACTGGAAGACGGTCGGCCGAGGCGACGACATCCGGCAAAACGACCGGTTCCTCATCAGCCAGTGGCTCGTCAGTGCTGACCCGGTCACCACGACCGCCCTGTCCATCGAGAACATCGCCATCCTCCCGACGAACCCGTCGCTGTACTGGATGGGCCTGAACAGCATGAGCCCTGAGCGCTGGCCGACGGCCGTGCTGATCGACTTCATCGGCGTCGTCGTCAGGGGCCGGTGGGACTGGGCCCGGCTCAGCGCCGAGATGTACGCCTTTGCAATCGGGATGAACCTGTACATGATCAGCGAAAACTGCGCCGTCAGCTCGCGGCCGTCTCCGCTGCTGGGCGGCTCCCGCGCTGACGGCGTGGCCGTTCATGCGCGGGCAAGTCGGACGTTGTCGTCCCCCTGGAACGGAATCATCTTTGCCAACGGCACTGTGCTCGATCATCCGCCCGCGACGCTGCACCCTGGTCGTGCAGATGTTTTGAAGAACGGAACTACGTTCGTGAACGGAACCGTCATTCGCGAGGATACTCCTCTGATGATGGAGTGGTCGTGATAGTCACATGCAGCCATTGTTGACTTGAGGCGGCTTTTGTTCGTCACTGTATATGTTTGGTTTAGTGTAGATACAAATGTCATTACGCATTTAGATGTAGCAACTGTCTTTCTTCTCGCCTGGCGTTCCAATACTGCTATTTTCTGAAGCAGCGCCAGCCAAGAATATCATACAATACTGAGGTCACCCCAGCATGTTTGTCCATCATACGGCCCCCTGCATATCTCTCCTCTTACAACCATGAATCGCGCCGTATCATACGTCAAGTCTCGAGCCGCCTTCAAAGGACTACGCCGTAAACCGATCATGAATCGCTGCGGTCGGTTTCCACGCGGAACAGGAAGATGCGAAAACGCACCTCCTTTTCTGCCGCAACACGAAGCACATTTAACAAAATATCCAATGTAGCCCAGAACTGCATCGCCTACCTGGTAACGCAAGATACGCCAGCCGATCTTCTCGCCCAGGGGCTCGGGGGCATACACGACCAGCCAAGTTCCGGCGTCAGGCGTCCTCTAAAGGGTCAGAGCCGATTTCGGTGGTTTAGGGGGCCATTTCTACGTGCCGTCGCACCTGGTTCATGAGTTTGCTCTTGGAGGCCAATGAGGGCTTCAAAGTACGATGGGCTACGTGGAACAAATCCAGGCGGTGTTGATCCGCCCTGGATAGCAGTGATCATATCATGAATCCATTCTGAGCTAGGATATACCCGCTATACTAGTCGAGGCGGGAAACGAAGACGCAGAACCCCCAGAACGATGAATGAACCCACAGCCGCCATTAACCGAGCTTGGCACGTTGCTCCCTCATGCAGTGTGCTGATTTTCTTCGTAGTAATATAGGCCTATACATTGTATGTAATTGTTCTTAAAAATAAAAATAAAAACGCCCATTTTTACCCCTTTCTTTGGCTCAGAACAGAACACAGTCTCTATCCATTCCTGTTCTTTGAGCCGCCAGTACGTGAGAACGCCGGGAGCCATTTTCGTCGTGCTCCGGGTCCAGGAGGCGCCGTAGGACCGTTCCCGATATCGGTAGTTTCTTTTTGAGTTGCCACTGCCGCTGCCACCCCCGCCTCTGCTGCAATGGCTGCTTGGGGCGTCTTGCTTCTGTCAAGTTCGTGTGCATATGGTCGTTCCGGCTCACCCTCTGCTCCCGTTGTATTCCTTCGCATCTGTCTGGCGTTGAGCAAGATGGGCGGTGGCGTAGCTCCAGACCTGTCACCTTCCGCAACCGAGCCCCGTCTCGGCCACGGCATGGTAGGATGGTTCTTGGCTGCGTCGGGGCTGGCTGCTTCTGTTTGGCTATCCGAGACTGGCGTCATCGGGGTGGTGCTGGTGGACCGTCGGAAAAGCCTGTTCAATCCAGCTCTGGCTCCATGCTGCTGGCCTGAGAGTGGCGGGTAAGTTTTCTGTTTCTGCTCGCTGTGAGGCTGAGGTGGAGCCACGAATTGATCTCGTTGGATTGGTGTTCGCAGGTCGTCCCTCCGGCCGAGGTCCACGCTGTTTTTTCTGCTCTGGTAACTCCGACTCTTTTCCAACAAAGATCCCTCGTCGCCACTCTGTTGACCCGTGGCCTGCGATGCCGCCTGTGATGCCACCTCTGACGATCCTATTTTCGCGTGCAAGCTGGACCGTCGGTTTGGAGGGGGCGGGGCGGTATTAGCGAACAGGCCTTGGCGGAGAGAAAACAGGTCTCGCATGTAGTCCAACCCGGGGGGAGGCTTAGTCTTGCCGACGGAAGCACTGTTCTGGCCATGCATGGCTTCCGCCGCCCAGGTTCCCTTGGGCCCTGCAGAAGAGGGAAACCCGAAGAGATCTGGAGAACGACGAGCTTGGTTCCTCGACGGCTGAGAGCTTTCCCGCATCCAGATGTCGAGGCTAGACTCGAGCGAATGAGCGTCAGAGTCATCGTCATTGTCACTTTCCCAGTTCTGACCTCTTCTATGTGATGCAGTGGATTCACCTGCCGAACGTGGACGGCTGATCAGTGGCAGTGGCGCACGTTGCTCAAAAAAAGAGTCGATTGTCGATGTACTAGGCGACGCCCAACATGCCATTTCTGCCCGAGTACCTTTCGAAATCGTACCAATACTATTGTTTTGCGAGTTTCCATCTTGACTAGAGGAGTTCAAAGAGACACCATTGTTGCTCTCCTCATTGAGGTCTTGTCCATGCAGAAGAGCGTCGTTTGAGTCCTGTAGGCGTTGCAAGGTCGAGCTTGAAATAGTGTCAGGCGTAGGTGGCAGGCCATGATCGCGAAGTCGAACACCTCCTGGGCCCTCAGTAAGTACTTTTCGCAGAGAATCATGCTTGACTTGCTTCACATCCCCTGACCCCGTCGGCCGACTCGGCGAGGCAGAGTGAGTCTTTGCTTTATCTCCAAGTTGGTTTTGATGTTGCACTTGTTCCCTCCTGCTCCCGTACGACATGTCGCGGCGTTCGTGCCGTTGTAACGGTGATTCGTTAATAACATCTGTGATTGACTGAAATTGCCCTGCAGAGCTGGCTTGACATCTTCCAGTCCTGCTGGAAGACGCTGAGCGAGGCTTTCCTCGCGGTACCGGCGTTGCAGCTGAAGTCTTGGCCAAGGATGAATCGTTGCCATCATGGACCAGTGTTTCATTTAGGTCCGTGAAAACCTGGTCCACATTGCTGTTCTTTTCCTTCCGCCCATAAACGCTGACGAAAGAGCTCTCGCTGAGAACGCTCAACGAGGGACTGCCCAAGTCCCGCATGTTGTCCCCTTCAGGCGAGCCTTCTGCGACGCGAGATAGACTCAAAACACTGGCCTTACTATTCAAGTACACGTTTCGAAGGTTTTCGGTGGTCTCACTGCGATCGGATAAGAAACTCGGCATACGATTCACAATCTTAACATCATCCTCCATTTTTTCGATGTCCGGGCCCAGGCCATGTGGTACCGGGGTTTTGTAACTCAAGTCGTAACCCTGAGAACAAAAGAAAGGCTCATTTTCGATCTGTTGAACCATACTTCTCTCCTGAAATAGCTGATCGACCTTTGACTCTAGATTGATGATCATTGCAACAGCTTCCTCTACCGCCCTGTCTCGCTTCTCCAACTCGATCAAGAGCTTATCATTCACTTCCTCCATGCGAACTTTGTCACTTTCCAGAGCGACGAGTCGTTCTTCAAGTGTGCTTTGTCTCTCACGCCTATGGTAGAGTTCAAGTTTGAGATCAAAATTTTGCTTGTGCAGAGTTGATATCACCTGTTCCATTTCCTTGACGCCATGTCCTTTTTTCTTTCCATGTTCCATACCCGCGCCGGAGGAGGGACGGTTGACCTCAGATGCGGAGACCTTGAGCGGCGAACCTGGAGCTCGGCCTAGTTCGATGGAAGCACTCATGTCTGAGTTGTTGGATCGTGG
The DNA here is from genome assembly GCA_000709145.1 of Balansia obtecta B249. NCBI lineage: Eukaryota > Fungi > Ascomycota > Sordariomycetes > Hypocreales > Clavicipitaceae > Balansia > Balansia obtecta. The sequence goes on from JFZS01000021.1 coordinate 56,590, forward strand.
CAACGACGATTGCGAATGAGCGAACTTGTCGCTCTCGGTCCTCCGCTCTTTCTGCAATTTTTCTTGCAAAAAGGACGAAACTGTAGGCTGTCGAGTGGACTCGGCGCTCTCCTGTCTGGAGAGCGGAGGTGTAGGTCGCGACATCGGTCGAGGGGAGCCTGTAGAGCACTGATTGAGATGATATCGATGCGTCGAGTGAGATTGTGAAAGTTGCGGAGAGGCAGTAATTTGTGAGGATGAGCTGTTTGCGCTAGCAGAGGTTATCCGGGAAGCGCTGGTGTGACTCGACTCCCGCGATGAGGCGCGAGGATATTGTCGTGCACGGGCCTGAGATTGAGCTCCATCCATGATGAGGTGTGTTGGGTGCAGAAATAGAATCCAAGAAAAAAGTTGTTAAGATGGCCAGCTTCCCAGGTCTGCAAGGGGTCTAAGACTTGGTTCACTTTCGGTGGATTTTCTGTCAATGGACTAGATGAAGGACATGAAACAAGCGAAATGACGACGGCGTGATAGACTGGTGTCAAATGAGGATCGAATACTCCGCTCAAGACTCGTCGATAATGTCAAGTGGTCTACTCGGTAACGAGGAGCTAGAATCAGGTGTCGTAGCAGGGACGGCCGCAGTCACCCTGCCAAACATGCGTAATGGAAAGCGAACTTTCTGTTTGACAGCCAGCGACAGTGAAATTTTCCCAACGACGAAAAGCCCGCTTTGTCCACTCAGCAGCACCGCGCAGCTAGTGATACATGTTCGAAGAGCCGAGCGCGGAACGTCGAGCAAGGGGTTCGCGGTGGAAGCTCGTGTAACGAACGGGGCGTATGTAGTTTGTCGCGTGGGAAACCCGATGCACAGTTCGCATTGGGCAAGTAGGCTCAGGAAAATCCAATGTGATTCACAAGAACCTGCATATCATGTGGTACGAGGACACAGATATGAAGGCACCGCAACGAGGAACAGGTCAAACGCAATGCGATGCATGTGATGAATTCCCTGTGTCACCACCATCGGCTTTCCTTGGTTGCGTGGTTGCGTGGTTGCGTGGGTCGATAACCTGTCGATAACCTGTCTTATACTCGGCTAGTTGAATTGAAATAGAGATCAGCGAGTGGCGGGAATAGAAACACCATGCCCGGGATTTTCTGTCGAGCGATAGGAGGCAGCTTTAGGAGAGGTAAGATTGAATGGATGGGTGGTTGGGTGAGAAGCCGCAGGCTGTGATGCTCGTTGGTCGGCTGTCGAGTTGTCGAGTTGTGCGTGGAACGACGCAAATCAAGTCAAACACCAAGCACTGGAATGCACACCATCCCATGCAAGGGGGCATGCCAGCGAAAAGTATCAAAAACGGGCAAGGAAGGGCAGGGCAGATGGAGGACTGGAAGCAAACGATCGGTGAGAGGGGGGAGCTGAAGGATGGAGTGGCGTCGGACACCGGCGGGACCGCGGGACTTGGGTCGCAAAACGCCAATGCGTTAGATGGATCAAGGATCAAGGGGATGACGGATGACGGATGATGTGGATGGGAGGGAAGCAAAGGGACTTGAGGATGGCTGGAAGTGGAGACGATGCCAAAAAGGGCGGCCCTCTGTGGTGTTGAACAGATGCATTGGCGTCTGGCGTCGTCGTCAAGGCGCTTGGTTCGTGCGTTTTGTGCAAACGCCTCGACGACGCCGCGGGAAGACCAGTCTTCTCCTCCTCCTTCATTCATTTCTATTTACGGCAGCATTAACGAAGCAGATCTAGACTTGCTAGGTATAAGCACGATTCAGAGAGGAAAACGTAAAATTAAGATGAGATGAGAGAGATAAAGGCGCTGCAGCCTGCTGCTTTTGACCTGGAGACTGGCGATGGACGCCAAACATGGCCAACAAACCTACCTACCCACCAATTCCCTTGTGCCTCTCCAATCAACCGTCCAATCTGAGCATAGGTCGCTCTACTATGCTGAACCAAGGGCATCCGTCGAAAGCTTAACAGCAGGTGAGAGAGGTGCAGAGTAAGTAGAACAATTCTGAGCGCAGTCACGCTGATTAGCTGCCGTATGGGAAAGGACATCGCCAAGACCCTTTTGAAGCGACGATATCATCCTAACGCTCAAGCAACTTCCGTCTCCGTCAATCAACTCTGCGAGCTGAATATGCTGGCAAAAAAAGAAAGGAGAGGAAAAAATGAAGCTTCACTGTGGGTTGAATTGGCCGGATCACTGCACCCCTGACGACCAATCACATCGTATACCAGACAAGCGGGGAACAAGGGAGTCAAGATTCCGACCTGCGCAACCCACGGCGAAATACGTAAACATGCAGCGAGGGATTTTCAAATATGCAGCAGCAGCAGCAACTCAGCTCGGAGTGACATTAAAATGGGTCCTTGAGCAGATCAGGTTGCGGGGGACGTTATGCAAAGGTGACTACGTCCAACATAGGCTGAGGCCAATTGAAATCATCGCTGCAAGAGGTACTTTTTCTCACAGTAAAGTGACTGGTGTACACATTAGGCACACGGTGTTCAACTTGGCTTTACGTCATGCAGTGCTTTGCCGCAAATTGGGAAAAAAAAAAAAAAAACATCAATAAAACTAGAGTGGCCCGCAATCCAGAGGAATTATGGCCATGTGCCTGCGATCCTCAAGGAGCTGTAGTACTGTAGTACTATAGTACTCCTAATAATAATACTAGTATTACTAAAGTCCTAGTTAAGAAAAGCTGTCATAGTCAGGGGCCTTGATAGCGAGGAGGAACTTGACATGTAGTACGAAAAAAAAGCACTAGGTACTTGTTCTCCTAAGATCAAGCAAAAAAAAAAAAAAAAATTAAAAAATACTTGCTGCTGCACGTTTGAAACCCGCTGCGAGGAAACAAGATAATACATAAATTAATAAGGAAAGTGATTGATTTGCCCTATCGGTCGCGGCCTTGGCTTGCATAAGCTGCATGAAAAGAAGTGCGGAGAAGAGGACGCCTACGTGAATTGTGCGTGCTGCACATACCTAGGTACCTAGGTAGATGATCACATGCGCTGCAGCACAGGTGTCAACAACTAGTTGTATGACGTTGCAAAGCCAAGACGGATAGGGACTAGGGCCTGGCTGCGCTGGCGCCTTGAGGGTTTTCTCCGAAAACGCCTACCTCGAGATCTCCTCCTCACGCCGGGTCTTGTTGACTTTGTCGCCCTCAGATGATGAAACTTTGCGGCTTTTTTTTATATATAATTCCCAGGCTGACCAATTGTTGATGGATACGTTGACTGTTAATCTGTCTGCTGACCTGGCTGCCTTTTGTAGCTGTAAGGCGCTGCAATCTGTGGCCAATAGAACAATTTGTATCAACGAGATGGTGTACTGTAGTTATGAGTTGGTAGTCGGTCGGTTGGGGTTTAGTCGCACATCAGACCAATGTGAGTTGCACTCAGCTACTTGTTATGCCGGACCATTTCTCCATGGTACCCAACCAAGTGCAAGCCTGATTCGGCAAGAGTGCAATTCTAATCAACCAACTACGTTCAGCTTCTTTGATATCTAAAGTAGCTCACAGAATGCCGGCTTCAAGACACAAGGCTCGAGTACTCTGCCAATTCAGTCTTCATTCACTTTCACTGTCCAAAAACAATATCAGCACAAAGTCTAAAAACGCCGAATGCAACATGCTAACATGAACTACAATTCATCACGCTCATAGAACTCCTCCTCACTTCCCTCTTGCTCCTCATTCTTCCTTTCCTTCGACTTTGCCCCCTTTCTCTTCTTGGATGCCGAGCCTCTCCCCGTTCTTGTCTGCCCGTCGTTCCCAGCTTCCTTCTCGTCTCGGACAGCCTCCTCAGAATTTCCTTGTGCCTCATCTGCGTCGGCTGCTGGTTCATCGACGTAGCCCAAAAGCTCCTTCTCGTCATCTTCATTCAGTTGATATACTTCCATTTTCCAACCGGCATCGCCAGCGAGCTTCTTCAGCTTTTCTCGCATTTCCTCCACTGCTTTGGGATCAATGTTCAGGTTTTCGAGTTCCTCGGCTGTCAGCTCCTTGACTTTGCCACCATCGGCCTTGCTAGCAGCTTCGGCTATTACCTCCAGGACTTTCGGTTGCGGGACAAACAGGTTGGTTAGTTGCTGGAGTTTTACTGGTTTGCCATCTTCGTCACCTGTAGGGAGAACTCGCTTGCCGCCTACAACAACACCGCCTACAATGACTTGAGAGTCTCCATCTTCATTGTTGTTTACTTCTCCATCACTTCCCTCTTCATCGGCGTGCTCTTGAACCTTGTTCGCTTGCTGGTGTGCAAGGGAAACAGGTTGCTCCAGAAGTGGTTGAGACGAGTCGATAACATTCCAGATGAGTTGGCAGCTGATGGGGTTCGCGGCCTTTTCAACGTGAGGCTGGAAGGCAACGTCTTTGCACAAGCGAGGCGTGTTGACCATCATGACGTACGAGCAGGTAACCACCTCCTTTACCCAACCAATCTTGTCGCTCCGGAGGCCTGGCACGCACTGGTACTGGACCTCGACAGTGCGATCCTTGCCCGTCAAGTCACATATAGTGCCACCCTCCAACCGTTGAACGAGATACCGCTGGTCTCCTTTGACCTGGAGCTCGGCAGGTGGTCGGGAAGGGTCGTTCTGATCACGATTCTGCCTCAAGTTTCGGTCTCCTGTCGTCGCGGGAAGCGAAGGTACCTGCCCCAGTATGTATTCCTGACCATGTGGATCTCGTTTGGGGATCTGCCCGTTGCCCGTGACAGAGACGGCATGGTATTGCACGATTTCGCGGTTTTTACAAAAGCTGTAGCTCCACCAACCAGAGATGTAGTACAGGCATTTGTCCTCAAAGTTGTTTATGAGCTCCCAACCCCTTACCGCGGCTCTGTGGAGCTCCCGCTCCTCTTCGGCCTTGGCCAGTGCATTCTCAGTTTCATTTACAGGGCCAGGTGGTTGTATCACGGGTATCGAGCAGAGATAGCGATGCGGTGACATGTTGAGAATCTCGTAAGTGTATCCTGCAATTTCATCTCTCTCAACAGCGGTCGAAGCTGCGGCAGCGGCCGCGTTAGTAGTCTCATGAGCGTCATTCGCCGTAGCTTCCGAGAACTGAGCCGAGTATGTCGGATGTTGGGTGCTACGCTCTAGTAGCGCCTGTGCCTCCTTCTCGGATACTCGATGGTCCGCAAAGACGACCTCGAACTGTGCGATGGCCATGTTAGGAGGTTTCTTGGCTTCCATGTTGCGAGGGGCGGCAGAGACCGTTGACATACCTGCGGAAAGGCAAGTAGGTCATCGTGGATGCTAAAGCTTGGGGTCCGCGCCGCGGTCAGTGGCAAGCTAGCGAGCAAAGCAAGTTCGAGACGGCGCATTTTGCCGCAGCTTGTCCCCGTTCTCACATGAACGTGGACCAGCCTGGTGATGCAGAGAGCGCTGTGCTGATGGTAGGTAGCTGGCTCCTTGTCTTGTCTTTATAATATCCCTCCTCAATTGATACAGGTAGTTGCCAAAGTGTCATCGCAGGATGCCGAAGATTTGCCGCCCCATGCATAAATAAGCTTCACCCCGCGCATGATGAGTGCAGAAGCTATAAAATACACTTTGGTTGTAATATATCATTCTCATCGACAATTAATCTTTCTACGAGGACTTAATTGGACCTCTCAACATGTCTATCGTTTCGGATGAAATTCACACACTTTTACCTTTGACCTAGTGCTTGGCAAGATTTCGGTGTCTGCTCGCAGTTCACCAGATACCAGAGACACCAAAAAGTGACTCAGCAACACCCCAATGCCCGAAAATATGCGACAATCAACCATTGTACCCGTCAAGCAAGAACACTCGATAACGTAGGAGACAGTGGCGCAGGTCAGGTGGAGGAGACGAGTGTTGCCGATAAAGCAGAGCCGCATTTTCGCAAAGATGTGAGGAGCACGTGCCAGCAATACAAAGTGTGATGTATCCCTGTCTGTATGGAGTACTCCGTAGTTCAGCCTATAATCGTGGGCCAGTTCTTGCCAGCGGACGTGGATCAGACAGTTGGCGGTTGGTCTCGTGGGTACATTTAGTGTTGGTGACGCTCTCGCACTAGCTCGATCTGGACTTGACAACAAGAAAGCTCCCCGCTTGCATATCGCTGCAAGACCGCTTCACTTTCTTACCTGAGGTAGCCAATAGGGAACCCTAGTTTCTGGTGCTAAAACACCTAGATTTTCTGGAAATTCAGACTTGCGGACCCTATCAGGTAGGTAGGTAAATAATATCAGAGCTGTTTTTTAATGGAATTTAAAAATAGGCAAATAAAAGTCGTGAAGAGTTCTTCTTGTGTGACGGGTTAAGGACAGGAGGAATGCACGACGAGCATACACGAAGAGTCATGACGAGGACGGACAAGTGCTGACAGCTTTATTTGGCCATTTGAGCACCAACTCTAGAGTGTGCACCAGAACTGCGTATCCTTCTGTAACACATGCGAACGAGGCGGTGTGGTTTGATGTGCGGTGGGCTGTGCTGGCATGAGCATCACAACATTGTCACATACCAAACCGAGTGCAAAGTAGAGCAACCTCCCGTCATCGCGTCGCGCGGCTATGGTTCCTGTCCGGTGCCGAAGACGAATGCCTTTGCGCACCAGAGACCGTGATCGGAGTTGTGTGTTGTCACTGACTCCTAGGTTTGCCTCATTTTTGGTAGAAGGCTTTGTCCTGGAGCCCAATTTCGTCCACAAGCACACAAAAAAGGAAAAATAAAAGGCTGTACTTTTCATGGCATGTTGTAGCATCGGTGTTGATACCGACTGTTCCTCGGTCATTCAATACGACGAGACTCGATTGTTTAACTCGACGATCTGCTGGAGGGAATCATCTTTCGGATGCTAACGGCAATTAAAAATAGATCGTAATGGACCGACGCCCTGGACACTCTCTTGCCTAGATCAAACATTCTGCACGCCAGGCTCTCGAATTAGCTGCAGGTCATCATAGCGATCAATGGAACTAATTTTAAAAAAAAAAATCGCTGAGACACTTCTGGCTGTCTTGGAACTCAGCCTGCGTTGGAACAGGATATCGAGACAGCATTCGGGAACTGGTCCCAGAGAGAGTTTGATGAATGGCGAAATGCCGACCAGCCAGGAAGAGCCTAGGCAGAGATATAACGCCGCGAATCGTCCTAAGTGTCAAGAAACGCTTCTAAATCTAGGACAAGCGCCACGTTTCAAGAAGTGTGGCAGCCATCTGTCCTCATCGGTCATGCACATGCCGCAGGTATATGTCCCCAGGTTCATAAAGCGTTGGGACGGAGAAAAGACGAAGGTGGTCTGTAGGTGTTCAGAACTGATGAAGTGAGTACGGAGTATGGTGGGTCTGCACCTTCCCCGTTGTTCAGCAGATAAATCGGGCGACATTGATATGCCTAGTGGACCCCTCGTCCTCTCCCAGCGTCTTTTTCATTCGTCAACGGCCGCTAATACAGCGAATGGTGAGAAAACGATTACGGTTAGGCATTCTACAAGTCTGACACGCACGACTCAACGGAGCTGCCTTGTGTCATTTTTTTTTTATCTAAATGGCAACATATCGGGAGAGCGATGGAGTACAATGTATTTACATTTCCGAGTCCCAGTCTAGGACCGGCAAAGCTGGAGACCGGGCCCTGTCATACCTTGTCGCAGAAGCATAAGGAGGCTCCTTGATCTCATTAGGCAGCAGTTTGATGGCGCGGACTTGAGAAGAGGATCAACAAGTGATGGATCAGCACATAAACTAGACCGAAGCCAAGAGAACTTGGATAGTAGCACCGATGCAACAGCAATCCGGGGCAATTGCGAGATTGAGCCTTACCTAACAAGCACCAGCCACTACGTGTATTATTCTTTTGCCCGCTCGTACTCCGTACTGTCATCTGCCAAATCATGCTGCGGGATTCGGGGATAGACCCTTGCCATTGGGGGCCAGTTTCAATGCAGTAATAATATTATCTAGGACTATCCTGCGACGGCTTTGCTTGTCTTGCGTTCTTCTTCCAGGACTGGGCTGGCCATGACACCGAGTACCTCCTAGGTAGCCTTTATTCCGCATGCTGTCATGGCTTACGCAGCGTCACGCCGAATGATGAATCTCGACTCTCGGGCTGGCTTGACGCAAAGCAGGTGGACCAAGGTTACCATTGAAGTCAACCATGCTGGCGCAAAGCATTCCGCTGACCACAAGCTCGGTCGACGAAATTGCCATTCCTGGAAGTCACAGTTGTACACTGTGGTGGAGAGGCGACGAATGTGGAGAGGTTGAAATAATGTACGAGATGACATTGGCCTCCGAAACGCGGTCAGGTCGTCAGCGAGCAGTTTGATCCTGTGTGCTTATCTGGGTCCCTATCCCTATTCTCCTGGGATGCATGCTTAATACCGGAATCAGACGCCAACCCATGGCACCGAGTTTAAGCAAGCACCGCGTCAGCGTCGATGATAAGCAGCGGCCAGGTACTCAGGCAGGTACTCAGGCAAGCGCTCAGGTGCTCAGGTACATACCCAGGCAGCTCCTTCATGCTTGGTAGTCTGGGGTGTCGGATGCAGCTTCTCCGTTGAGTCAGCGCGGCACTGAAGTAGAGTCCTGCATGTCAGAGCGCGCGCCGCCGTCCCTGACAAGTCTACAGCAGTCGACGGGGTGCCGTCCGGCTTTGAAACTAAAGAGCCGCATCCTCCTCCATCCATCCAATGTTTCCCCCAAGTTTCTTCACGCCAAAACACTTAGCCCGAGTACCATCAGTGCCAATGCTAGTGCCAGTTGCCAACGCGAAGAGGGCAAAGGCTTGGGGGCCTCCAGATTCCAAAATACCTATGTAGTACCTACAGCACATTTACCTACCATGTATCCAGACACGCACTCTTTCATCAGGTAGCCGGCTCATCGCGCTGTCTACCCTTGTTTTGCCGCTCAATTGAAGATTTGAAGCACCAACTGCACCAACTGCACCACCTGCACCACCTGCACCGCCCAGCGCACCACACCAACAAAATACACATTAGAGAGTAGACGCCTTATTCGAACGCCTTTACTACCACCTAGCCCTTTAAATCCCCCCATCTCCCACCCTTCTTTCCCTTTCCCTCCATCTCTCTCTCCCAACCTCGTGCTTGCTGACCATCATTAGACGGTTGGCATTCTATGCAAAAGTATCTTTCCGTGCCAACTCCCCCCTTAACATCTTTGTTTTGTGGCTTGTTTGCGCGGCCTTGTTCCTCAAGGTCGTGATATAACTCTAGTCATTCTACCTTCAACCTCTACGCCGCTCAGTAGGCACCAGCCTTTACTAGGCTGGGCCCGTTAGCTGTGCAGGCATCAGCCCAGTCGTCGTTTATTTTGCCATTGCCATAATATAAATCATCAATTTGCTATATATTTATTTTATCATATTATATTTCAAAAAAAAAAAAAAAGTCAAAAAAGTCAAAAAAGACAAAAAAAAAAAAGCCCCTCGAACCACTCGAATAATGAAGACGAATAAGCCCGGAGCTGGAGAAGCACAGCTCCAGTTCCAACTTGACAACTTGACTGCACCCAACGAGCTGCTCCGGGGTGGATTTGCGCAACAGAATTCTCCCACTCCTACCCCAGATTACTCCAACCTTTCTCCAGCTTGGGCCAGTCAACCATCGAGGGTCGGCCGAGCTTCACTCGATGCTGTCATGAATGTAAGAAACCCTAATCATACATCACGGACACGCCGTCTTGCCTTTCTTCCTTGTCCCCTTCTTCAATTTTGGTTGCCTCATCTTCGTTTTCTATTGGTGTACCAAGGCTTCCTCTCTCATGCTGACCCGCCTACCCTAGACTTATTGGAAGTCCGCGTCTCAACCACATAATCGCCAGCGAGCCTATTCACAACACATCCGTCCCACGCAGATGATGGCCCGCAGCATCTCCAGTGACTCTGATTTTGACCTGGCCTCCTTATACGGTGGTGCAGCCGCTTCTTTCACTACGAGTGACCTGGGGTTCATGAATGGCCCCTCTCGTGCAGTCTCAAGTCAAGGCCCTCTGGTTAGCATCGATGAGAAGAACAGCATTGTTCCCGAGGCTGGGGTTCCTCCTGGCAGTTACATAAGTGGCCACAATTGGTACGATGGACAGTCACTACCAACGACTGTCGGGACTTATCTGTCTCCTGATGGAGCTCGTAGCAACATTGTGCCCTCGGCTCCACCGTCTATGATATCGGGTTTCTCTGCCCACGAGCCTGCTCAACCTCCTACGAGACAGAACAGTACGTATGGTGGAAGCCATGAGGCCCGCATGATGAGAATTCTGTCGACTCAGTCCCATCAGACAGACGATCTCTCCTTTACAGACCCTTTGCAGCGTGTGGAAGCGGAAGACCACTGTGCAAGGAGTTCTGCTTTTGATACCGACCTTCTCGCTATAGGCTCCAGTTTCGCGCAATCTCATGACATGCCCTCTTTCTCTCCCAGACCTACTGCTTTCTTGTCTCCCTCCGTCTCACAGTCAATGCAACGCTCGATATCCGATGCCAGCTCGACTAGTGTACGCTCATCCGGCTCGGAGCGTCGTCTGCATGAGACCTTTTCTAAGCAATTACAAAACGGCAAGACGAACAAAATCTGTCCCAAGCCGGATGGTTCTTCCACATCTCAGGTGGCTAGTTCACCATCACACCGCCGAGGAGGCAAGGTTCCTCTGCCAAAGACTACATATCGGCGACCCAAAGGCCCCAAAGTCTTTTGTAACAAGTGTGAGGAACATCCTCATGGATTTCGTGGGGAGCATGAGCTCCGGCGGCATCTTAACGCCAAGCACAAGGTTTTTGTCAAGAAGTGGATGTGCCGCGATCCAGCGTCTATTGGGATTCGTTCTAAAGTAGCACCCGTACTGCCGTTGTCTGAGTGTAAAGCATGCTCAAATAATAAAATGTACGGTGCTTACTACAACGCTGCGGCTCATCTGCGCCGCACTCATTTCAAACCCAAGGACCGCCGAGGCAACTATGACGAGAAACGCGGTGGCATCGGTGGCGGTAACTGGCCACTCATGGCTGAGCTAAAGCTTTGGTTTGAGGAGGTGCAAGTTCCTAGTACCGAGGGAGACCAGACTGTGGCCGGCTTCAATACCGTCAATGATGATGCCATTGCCTCTCATGACAGTGAGGCCAAGCGGGAGCCAGTCCCAGAGGTGGACAGAGAATCATCCGAGTACGATATGGACGACAGTTGCGAAATGTTAATTGAACCCCCTAGCGATGCCTATACAAGACAGCTTTTTATGGACCACACGGCTACGAGTGATGTCTCACAAATGAATGACATCTCTATAGGCGATATGTCACGGATCAACGATCCAACCTCCGAGGCTACTGCTCTGTACGATGACATTAATCTTGACCATTTTCTGGGTCTTTATGACCAGAACTCATCTTTTTCGTGGCCTATGAACATCTAAGCACAGCACTATCTTACCGCCCTCCGATTCTATTGGCTGCTTGCTTCCAAACCTCTGCAGGAGGAGCTTCTCTCATGTCACTTCAATGCACCTACGGTCCAAACTGCGACAACAGTATGTGGTGGCCGCAAGCCATGCAAGCAATTTTTTTTTTTTTTTTTTGCAATTTCTTACGCGGACTATTGGTTTCTCTATGATTTTCTTGCTGGTAGGAAGTGTGGTGGATCATTCTCTGGGATATGATCTTGAGCATTCTCGCTTGAGGCCCTCAATCTCCCTCATGGTTGCAATTTCCTCATTCATTTGGGCCATCCTCCAGCCCCTCTCGCAATGCGTTCAATATTCAGCTACGCCCATCCCTTGAATTTGATTTTTTTTTCTCCCCGGGTTTTGGTGTGACACGTTCTTCTTTCCTTTCAGTATTAATAATCTGCATACATTTTGCTTGCGATAGAGGAGGATACGTTTTGTCAATTGTCACCAAGAAGGGTCCAGCTGCGGTGTAACGGATCATGAGCAATCCGCGCAAATGTCGGAAATTGTCTTGTTATTACACGTTTTGGCTTCTCGAAGCCGAATTTTGGGTTACATTGTCATTCTGGGTTACATATTGAGTGGGCATTTTTGGGTTACGATTATAAACGCACTATACATATTGGTTGGGTAGCGATGATGCGATCTTCATCTCTGGTAGGCACAATTATAGAACGGCGTGTGATGGAAAGACTACGGCGCTCTTTCCCGTCACCTATTCTCTACTTCCTTTTGGTCACCTTTTGATGATAAGAATTACGATTACATATGGAGTTGGGGTACCAGCAGCAGCGCATTGGCGAAGTTATCTGGCATACAATGTTTTTTTTTTTTTCGAAGATCAATATATCATGCCTTTTACGATAGCAATATTTTGCGTTGAGAATTTACTCGCTACATGTTGCCCTGCAGCTTACTTGGCGATGGTGACATCCATCGGCGATGACTTCAGACCCACACTTCGCATACGCTCAACCAGCAACTACCAACTACCTCCTACCCCAGGGGCTAAGCTGTTGACGACTGGGCCTTCAAACACCAACTTCCCTGCCTTCGGGAAGGTGGGTAGAACAGAAGTCTGGATTTCAAAGCATCTGAGGCTACTCCTTTCGAAAACCAGAGGATGGTCCGCCTCCCAAGGCAGCGCAGACTTCCCACACCGCTGTTCAGCCATCCCAATGCAATCGGGACATGTGGCCCGTCACGGCGATCATGTCAAGCCTCCTTTCAACCATGCTCACGCCGCTCACCAGCCCTCCGCCAACCCTGCCAGCAGCCAGTGCGATAGCGCACCAAGCGCAGAGGTACACGTTCCGCAACAATGCCTCGCACGCCCTCTCCGCCGTCCTCACAGCCGTCCTGGTCAACCACGTTCGCCGGCTGCTCGCCCCGTCCCTAGGCCAGTTCATATGGTGGCACGCCGTCGAGAACATGAAGGCCGCGCGCTCCTCCCCGCACCACTTCCTCGAAGAGTCGCTCCAGGTCTCCTGGGCGCACGTGCTCTCCTGGCTGGCGACCACCTGTGCGGTAGACAGCGTCCGTCGACGTCTGCGAGGATTTGTGCACGGGGCGCCGCGGTCCAAGGGCCGGGCGCTGGGCACCGTTGCGTACTTTGCCCTCGGCCTCACGCTTGCCGAGCGTCTTTTTGCCGAGGCGTGCTGGGTGGTGGCATGTGTGTGTGCCGTGGGCTGCGTGCTGGCCGGCGACGCGACGGGGAGGCGGTTTGCGCTCGGCCTGCTGGCGGGCCATTGGCCTGGCGCCCTCTTCCAGGCCGCCTTGCTGATGATGGAGGTTCGATGGCGGTTTGTGCCGTGGGCGAGGAGGGCTGTTGCGGATGCGGCGCGCGGCGCGGTCTGGTCGGTGGTCGTGTACGGGGTCGTCTGGGCCGTCACGGCGCATTTGGTGCGCTATTCGAACAGGTACTTCGTCTTGTTGGAGCTGAGCGATATGCTGGTGACGTTTGGATGGATGCTTGCAGGGCTGGTGCAGGTGGGATTGGCGGCCTGGGCGAGGTCCTATGGCAACAATGCCACTTTGCGACGAGGATCGTAGGTTATCACCCCGTCATCGTAGATTAAAGAGGCGTCTGGGACCGGAACGAAAACAAGGCGGCCGCAATTGCTGTGAAAGATTGTTATAATTCCTCATGGTATCTTGTATTTTGCCCAGACCCCCTCGTCGTAAATCACCTGAACAAGATTTGAACCTCGTCCCCCCTAAAAAAATAAACGCCATGACTATGCCCTGTCCCCCCCTCCCCCATCTCCTACATCTTCATGACCTTCTCCGTCCACTCCTTGGAGCTCCTCACGCCCTCATGGGTCCTCCTAAACAGCCTCCTCTCCCACTCGTCCAGCCCGCGCAGGAACTCCTCCGCCCGCCCGCCGACGCCCTCGTCCGCCTTGCGAGCATGCAGCCCGACGTCGCCCGCCCTCACGACAAAGGTCTTGCGCAGCACCGCGCCCAGCTCCCGCTCGTCAAACAGGTCCAGCATCCGGACGCCGATGCCGTAGAAGTGCGCGCACTGGTCGCGCAGCGCGACGGCCCGCGGGTCGGCTTTCAGCGCGTTGATCACCTGGTCGGACAGGCAGGGCGGGAGGTTCAGCGTCAGCGGGGCTTTGGAGTCGTCGCCCGCGGAGGCGAGGGCCAGCATCTCGGCTAGCCAGAGGGGGAGGGACAGCGCCGTGCCTGGCTTCAGGCCCGATGAGTTGTCCAGGTGGCCTAGGTACGGGACGTCGAGCTCGAATTGGCATGGGACTTTCTGTTGAAACACGCGGCGCATTAGGCACGGCTGGACAAAGATAGGGGGAACCTGCGAAGGAGGAGGGGGGGGGGAGGGAAAGGGGGTGCGAGGCGTGCCTCTGCGTCGGTCAAGATGGCGTCGACGTCGTAGTATGACATGGTAGGCTTTCTGGAGAGCGGGAACAATGTCGTGTTGGCTTTCTCGGACGGTTGGCATGTCGGGACGTCGTCGGGGTTGTTGCACCGCGACGTTGTGCCCCTCTACAACGCGTTTCTGCAGAATCATGTGGCTGTGCAAAGAAGGTACACTGATGGCAAAGGGGCGGTCAGTTTAGTCCCATCCTCACTGCCTACTACATTTCTGGTAATGGGCATCTAATTAAATTGTCACCCTCCTTGACCAAGGCCGAGGCGGCGTCTATATCTGTCGGCTGCACGTCCAAGCCACAGTGACGACAGGCTGACAAAACTGTCGAACTGACGACAAAAAAAACCACTTGACATTTCACGTTTGAGCTGAACAAAAGCTCGGCCACCCGAAGCTCTCCTCCACCCGACGCTTGACATCATCAACCCTGCTCGTTTGTCTTCCGTCCGCTTCTCGATCCACCTCATCAGTTACTCCATCTAGTCAAGCTCGCCGATTACCCATCCATTGCTTTAAACGCCTCAGCTTTTGAGAACCCCAAATTACTCGCGCCCCGTCATCGCATCGCAGCCGGACAGCTCACCATCTCTTCACGCAAATTACACGAACCAATATAAAAAGGTCACCGATCATGACCTCCTCCCTTCTTCGCACATCGCCTGTCGTCCGGGCTGGTCTTCGTGCCGCTAAGCCCATCACTTCTATGGCAAGCACCAGCTTTGTTCGCGGCAAGGCTACGCTGCCGGATCTTCCCTGTAAGCATCTTCTCTCGTCGCGCAGTGCAAGCCGGTGCTCATTGCAGGCGTTTTTTTTTTGGCAATTACGCGGTTAGCGCAAGATATATTATGCGAATTAATCTAGTGGGATCGTCCAAGTTGACAGTTTTTTGTTTCTCTATCGGCGATAATAAATAGACGACTATGCTGCCCTCGAGCCTTACATTTCCGGCCAGATTATGGAGCTTCACCACCGCAAGCACCACCAGACCTATGTGAACGGTTTCAATGCCGCCGTTGAAACCCTGGGAGAAGCCCAAGCCAAGAATGACGTCAAGACCGCTACCGCTCAGGCTCCTCTGATCAACTTCCACGGCGGTGGCCACGTCAACCACACTCTCTTCTGGGAGAATCTCGCACCTAATGGCAAGGGCGGCGGCGGCGAGCCTGAGGGCAAGCTTCTGGTATGTCTGGCCCACGGATCACATCCGACTAAGACAAGTAGCTAACTCACCTTGTTTCCTGAAATAGACTGCCATTAACAAGGACTTTGGATCATTCGACAACCTCAAGAAGCTGACCAACGCTACCCTCGCCGGAATCCAGGGCTCGGGCTGGGCCTGGCTCGTTAAAGACAAGACATCCGGCACTTTGGGAGTGGTGACGCGAGCTAATCAGGATCCTGTTACTGGCAATCATGAGCCTCTCCTCGGCATCGACGCCTGGGAACATGCCTACTATCTACAGTACCAAAACCGTAAGGCCGAGTACTTCAGTGCTATCTGGGAGGTTATCAATTGGGGCACCGTCTCCAAGCGCTTTGAAAAATAATGGTAGTGAGTTGTGCCTACTGACATGGCTTGTTATAATACATCTGAATTAAAGCCTCCATTTTTTGTGTGCGTGCTGCGACTGTCCAGTAAATTCATGAATCAAATTCTCTCCCAGCAAGTATGCGTGCTAGCAAGCACAGAACAGAAACATACTGGACCCTCGAGCTAGGCTGTAGCAACGGCTTGGTGGACGAACTTGGAAGCCCAGAGCAGCGAAGAACATGCCGTCTCGTGTGGGTAACAACATACCTATCATGTTTGATCACGGCGTCTGGCACCGCACGATGCCTTGATATGCCGCCAACTCAGCAACGAAGTCGTTGCCGAATATTTCGGTTGCATAATCGTACCAGTCAGAGTTATGGTCACTCGTCCGGGCTTCGAAAAACTTCACATAGTCCCACCATCCAGGATACCAGCCTGCTGAATCCCAACCCGTCACCTGTACAATCTTGCCTTTATCCACAATGATATTTCTTGGACAGAGGTCCCCATGACTGAGAACAGCTGACGTGTCGACGCCTAACTGGTAGGCCAGCGCCGCGGTGACCGATTTTGGCACCGTGAGATGGAACGATGATATCAAGAACGACACAAAAACCTCGTGACTGGGGCTGGGCCGCACCGCCCAGTATGTGCTGTTCAAATGCTTGTCTATCATAAGGCAGTGTTTTCCAGCTTTGACAGAGCCGCGTCGCGGCATGTAAGTAGCCTGTGGCGTCTGCTTCATTTGCTTCACAAACTTGCGCAGCTGACGTGCTATTTGGTACTTTTGCCCAGTCGAAAGAGTGCACTAAACATCTTCCAACAATTCGCCATGAACAACTTTCATAATACTGGATTGAGGTGAATACCTCGCGTTCTCTAAAACTTCGTCCCTGATTGGCAGTCGCAGCACTGGCAGTTTGGATTGTTTGCGAATCATATCCGTTACCACCAATCCCACTTCCGTCACCTGTCGGTTGTCTACAATTACCGATGGCATGGATTTTTTCTTCCCAGAAGGTTGTATGACGAGTTGCAGTGACCAACTGCGGAGCAGGCTCGTGAGATTCGCAGTATTGGGGTCCGACGGCGGTGCTTTCTCGCGAGGCAGACGTTAGCTGCCGTCAACGTATTACACTCGGAGACTTACCGGGAGGAAACATAGGAGGTATAGTTTGACTGTGCCACCGCTTCTCGGATCGCGCTCGTTTTCCTATGTTTCGGACGGATTCTCCGTCGCATGGCCGTTTTTGAGATGATGGGCGCGGGGACATGTCCTTGGATACGCCCATGCATTCGTAATCAGCACCGCCGACGTTGAAAGCAAGCAGATTAGCGCCAGTGACATGAATAACCTTCGTCTCCATTGGGGGAGGTGCTGGCTCAAACGGTTTGTCTGCATTTTCTTCGAGCATTCGAATTCGTTCTGGATTCATGTCCATGTTGCAAGTCCGCGGAGTCTTGTTCCATGCAAATAATTGCTTTACTGCTGCGCAAGACATTGCAGTGCATAAACTTTAGGAAGTCTTCCAAGCCAACACAGCAGAAAGAGAGAGAAGCGCGCATGATAAAAATTTTTCCGAGGAAAACTGAAATGGCAGGGGCAGTCACATCACATCTGCTCGCAGCTGTCTGCAGTTGCGACAACAGTTGCAGGTGCACCACGCATCTTTTCCTCGGCTACTTCAGTAATGGCGAAACATACGCATCGTTTTTTCGCTTGGTCACGACCAGTGTCTGACGATATTCAGATATTCAGATATCCTGGCCCAGTGTTTAGGCTCGTCCATTTCCAACAAAGCTCATATCACTCCACCTCCCATTTCCGGATATCCCGGACCTCGGGCAGATGCGATACACTGCCAACGCATTTTCTATCGCATGTTGAGGTTAATATGTTCTCTGTCGACGTGTCAAAGCGCGGACATGCTTCAAGATCCCTGTGAATTGGGTTTGAGGCAATTTTCGTAGCTTTCGCCATTTACGGCCAGCGTGTCGAGCTACTCAGGTATCAAAGTACCTACCTTCGGTGCGTCGTAAGTGTTGCCGAATAAAGCCCACCCTTTTCTATGACTATTTCTTCTTCAAATAAAATCCTGAAATTCTACAATCTGTTTTATCAAGTTTTAAATACTAAGAATATGCATATCAAAGGTTAATATATACCTACAATGGCTCCTACTCTTCACACCCAGGCACCTAAGTCCCCAGCCCCTGTTAAACGCACAACTAGAAGAGGGTTGTGTGGGACTGCTAGGGGCTAGAAAGCGACTACATAAAACACGGTGTAGAAAATGGAGGAGCAATTATCGGCATCGGCGGAGTTCTTGCATTAGCTCCCTACACTGACCCCATAGGAGGTATTGATATTTGGTATCAACCTCCACGTGATTGTAGAGGCCCTCGGCTGGGCTATCGTCAGATGCTGAGCTTCATCTTAGTGTCGCTTGAAGCCTATGAACTGAAGCACAAACAGTCAGTCTCCGAATGTTGCCGGAAAGTTGGCTCACTTCATGATGCTACCTAACCCTTACTTTTCAGCCGTTGTGCTCTGGATTCTGATTTGTTCTACAGTCAACAGCTTGATTGCCGATGCAAGAGATGCGTTGGTGCCAGATCACCATGCCGCAAGAAGGAATGGCCATCATATATTCAACGCCATCCACTCTGCTGGTCGACAGTGGGGTTCCGCAATCAACCATAATGGCTTGAGTTTCTTCCCGGCTGTCATGCCAGAAGGCACCCTGTTATATCATGGTGCGCAAACTGTCAACCGCCCAATAGGTCCGGAGTGGTTGGCCTTTGAGGTTGAACATGCAGAAGCGTTCGCTTTCTCCTTGAAGAATGGAACCACATTTCGGCCGCCATGGTATCATGACACTCCACAATCTGCAAATCACGAGGCGCAGACGCCCTTGTCTTCTGTAAGTCGAAAAACTAGCAGCGACGAGGCCTATGCTCGAGGTTATTTCCATACATATCGTGCACATCGCGATTTGAAGCTGCTCTATGTTGATGGGATGAGTGCTGGAAAGACCTCTATGGGTACTCTCGACACTCAACAGCTTGTGCTCTGCGAAAACAAGACTTTTGCGACCGATAGAGAAAGGGCATCTGCAATCTGTGATATCCTCTTGCAGTGGGGATACGACGGTCTGATGCGGATGGAGAATGGCTTCGAAGTCATCTACTGCGATTTTGGAGCGGGGCTGGATCTTGTCATGCAGACTAGGACTTCTAAAGAGAGGGGACCAATAACTGATACGACAGACGTGTATCAATGGACGAGGGCTGTTGCGGAAAGGTACGACGGAATTGGAGGCGACAGAGTTAGGTTCGACTTCTCCTCCATGGTGTCAGGCTTCCTGTTTCCAGTGAATGTCTCGAACACCGATCCAGCGCGGCCAGATCTTCCTCGACTTGCGGCCGCAAGCCTTGAGGAGTGGAGGGGAATAAAAGCATATCTCCAGGGTGTCGCAACAGAATCACGCCGATTTACTGTCAACTGGCAAGCTGTTGCAGACATGATCGTTTCGCGGTACGCGCGGAGATTGGCCTTGCTAGCTGATGCAAAACAACCGTTCGAACTAGTCAAGAGAGAGTTGATAGTTGCGACTCAGATGTACATTGATGAGCCAACTCAACCGGGAGACGTTAATGCGAAAGAGACCTCAGAAGATGACCAGACGGCTGAATCGCTGCGACTGTGCCAGCAGCATTATCTGTTGCCTGCGTATACTCGTCGAGAATCCTGGAGATTGGAAGATACTCTTATTCATGCCGCGTTTCAAGTCGTCTTGAGAGACATTTGTAGCACTCTCTTTGCAGCCCTCAAAATTGTCAGCAAGAGCTCAACAAACGACGCGACAAGGGCCAGGCAATTGAGTGATGCTCAAGGGTTGCTGCAAGCGCTGAACAAGCAGCTTGCCTGGACGTCATGGAGGAGACCGGAGCGTTGTGCAGTTGACGAAGTATTGCTCACCGTCATGTGGCCCGTGGGTAATCCTGAGGACTACTGGAATCCTGATTGTCGTTCACATGATGAGTTCGTCATAGGGCGACGCCGCTACTGGTGGCCCGATCTAGATGGGCTCCCTCAAGCAACAATATAAGGGTGGTCGCCGAACGCGGCAGGCAAAGTTGGGAGGCAATTTCTAAGAAGGCAACGTTAGAAGTCGGCTATCACCGTCTAATACAAGACCTTTTGCCAGCTTTGGTCTTGTCTACGCGCTACACATTTAGACGGGACGAAACCTATGCAGCATCACAACATGGCTGACTTTGGCCCTGATATATTTGTACACCTGCTTCTGCCGTCCTCGTTACACCAGCTTGCGGCTACCTACATTCTCACCGCCTCCTTTGCATTCGAATCTCTGGCTACCGACCCGTGTATTCAGCGCCCCGGCTGACACTCCACCGCCGCTCGCTTGCTCAACCCATTAAATGTCGGCTCAGAAAGACTGAGTACCCACGTGCTGGGATCAACAACGGAAAGATGAAATATTTTAGATGACGGGTGTCATTCTTCACTTGCCAGGAACGCTTCAGTTGCGAAACTTGTGGTTTCAAGTTGACAGCGCTCACCGTTGTCTCTCGAACGCCAACTGATGGCCCTACCCCTTGCATCAACTGCGTCATCTGCCGCTCGTCTCATTCTCGTATTTTCATTAGATATCCTGTCGTTTAAAATGTGTCCCGGGGACCCCCTATTTCTTTTTTTACTCGCGCTTCCTGAAACCGATGTCAGCCAGAACATCTATTGGACAGACAATTATACTCACAGCCAGTGGATGGCGCCCTGTTAAAGACATGAGACTTTACGTCCGTGAAGCATCGCGTCGATGATTGACCGCAGATGCTAGCAGATTTATTCTATAGCGATTGGTCATCTGCAATATCGTAATATCTGTCCGTCAAAATTTAGATGGCCATTTAGCAGGAGTAGCACAAGTGTCATTCGGCGATAGATTGGATTTTTACAACCGCCGCGTCAAAAGGTCTCAGAAAACGCCACGCAACTTAAGCTGTCGTCTAGACTTTGGCTCTTCAGACTACGGTCGAAGCCAGGAGGATGTGTACAATCTAAATTCGTCGACGGCTAGGATAATTGAACAAGATTTTTAGCACTACGTTACACGTTCCTCTGTGAGCTCCATCCTCGTGTGGTCTTGTGGCCGTACATTGTATACCTGGTCATTGTATCAAACATTGCTCGAGTTGGTCATTTATCATCCGAACTTCTCATTCGGAATTCATTATGGCGCCGAACGAGCGGGATCGGTACGCTTGTATGAAAGCATTCGGGACACGGCAGCTTGCTTATAAGACCGGCATACAGAAGCCCTCAAAAGGTTGAGACATACATGCTAGCTTGGAGCCAAGGAGCTGGCTAGGCTTCTCACATGGACGATCCGGTTTGCCCTAGCCCCAGAAAATACCATTCCCGAAGGAGAGATCCGTTGTTTGTGTCTCGTGTCATCCAGATCGTCGGGTTCAGGCTTGTGGTACAGGTAGACGGAACGAGGAAGGGAAGGTTGGCTCGTTGGTTTCGATGGAAAGAGCAGAATAGGGGCTGGGATCCGTCGGTCAAGGTCAGGAGCCGCCGCGGTGTTGGCGTTGCTCAAAAACATCCGCTCGGTAACCAATTGTTTCGCGGGAAACCTGTCTCAAGTTCCGAAGATGATGTGGAAAAAAGTTGGAGCGGCGGGTGGTCCTAATGGGCGTCGTTCACTCTTCGGCATCGTCTTCTTAAACCCCTCCACATGTCTTTCGCTAACCTCCCCTTTTCCCCGAAAATATGGCTCTTACCATGGCCGATAGTACTATTAGAAAAGCCTGCGACCGTTGTCACTCCCAAAAGTTGAGCTGCAAACGTGTCGGTGACGGAGCTTGTGAGCGCTGTGTTCGACTCCGGACGGAGTGCAAGTCTAGTCCTTCCCTTCGGTATAAGAAGCAGCAGCAGCAACATCAACTCCAAAACCACCATCAACGACAACAATACAGAAACCCTTCCCAGGCCCAACAGAATCCGCAAGGCCAGCCGCATTCTCAAGCACAAGTACCTCAGAAACCATCCATAGGTGGCAGTAAGCCTCCTGTTGGTCGGCGCTCACCGAAGAGACGAAGAACCGCTAGTGAGTTGAGCCTCATACTTGGAGAACAAGGTCTGTGGTCTAGGCACACCTACGTCTTTTTGTTTTCAAACCGCCTACCCATATTGTTACTGTAAGTTAGGGTTCTCAATGCTAACCATCCCGGCACAACGTATAGAGCTTCCTATTCTTGCTGGATCAGAGGACAGTAGACTAGACGAGCAGTGCGTTGGCACCGTAGAGGCATCGCTTGATCCGGCAGACTTTGACTTTGCACAATTCGAACAATTGGGTTTCTTCTCGCCGCCTGCGCACGCGCCTATAGCACAAGTATCCGTGACTGGCGCCGCCGAAGGATTCCAATCCATCCCTGCTTTCCCGGAGGCCTGGGAGCAGCCTTTGAACCAACCTACGGACGCTTTCCTTCCAGCAACTCAAGCAGCTCTACCTCCGGCCCCGTCAACGGAGACAAACCAGTTCCCTTCCGCCATACCCGCTGTTGGGCTCAGAAGCAGTGAGCAAGGCCAAAGCTTAGCTGACAAGCGTCGAAGATTCCGGTTTCGTAGTAGACCTCGGCAGATCGCATTGCGTCACGTTGCCCACGCGCCAGCAAGTCAGGAGACGCCTCCCAACGTTCACTGGATGGCGCAACTATCTGAAATCAACTCCCGTCTCCTGGATCTCGCGGCCGTGTTGCCGCAGCCAGTAACAGCGTCCAGCAACGCACAAGTGTACGGCAGACCAGGCGATGACTCATTTTCCAACCACCAAGGCTTCCCGATTGACGAGATGTTCAAGCTCACGCGACGAGTAGCAGATGTTTTGGATCGTCTTCGTGGCGACAAGGGATCCACGGCCACCCGAATGGACAACTCCGACCCGGGGAACTCCATGTTTGTGCTCTCGACGTACGTGCGTCTCCTCGACATGTACCAGAAGGTCTTCAGCCTCGTCCGCATGGAGCTCTCGCAGGCCGATGCCGAGGCAGCCTTCCGGTTCTGGAGACTGCCGGACGTGCAAGTCGGCTCGTTCGCCGTGGATCCGTCTCCGTCGCTCCAGATGTCCCTGACCATCCAGCTAGCGGAGGAGTTTCTCGCTCGCCTTCGCAACGCCACTGCCGCACTGGACCCTGCCCTCGGCAACGGGCCCGGTGGCCACAAGACGAGCATGGAGGAGTGCGGGAACAGTAAGTCTATGTTCTCGGATGTCGTAGACGTCTCCTACCGCGCGGTTAAGACGAAGGAGGAAAGTCTCGGAAAGCATCTTGCTGAGTTGCGGGACGAGATTGAGGCCTTTCTGGATCATTGACATGGCGAGATGGAGTTTTTGAACGAATGTCTAGTATTATGTTTTATTTTTCTTCTCTTGTCTTTTTTCATTCTCTTCTTTCCTCCTTTTATTCTTTTGTTCCTTTCTCATTCAAGAAAACTTATGCAAAAAAAAAAAAAAAAGGCTCGACGTCGCGACTGAGTTTCATCCTAGCGCACAACAGAGGTAGAAGACGCAAGTTCACGTTAATGCCTAGTCGTCAAGATTCATGTAACCATTCAGCTCCATAATACGGTTTGCGAATAAAATCTAATACTCTTCGTTATTCACAAACTTTATGCTACTCCCTCCCACTATATGTACCCCCTTATCCTGCTCCACCGAACGGGCTTCCATTCAGAGAATGAGGCGTTGCTTACGCATGTCCCATGGCGCCATCGTATGACCTTGTACGCCGATCGCAGCACGAGTACTCAGCAAAGTGGCCATACGGGTTAATACCATGTAGGTACGGAGGAATGGTATGAGAACTGCTTTTTTGTTTCGTGTCTGTCATTTATCTACTGAGTGGTTAACCACGGCACGACAACATTGCCAAACGGCCGTGTTAAACCCACGATACTTTGTCCAGACTACGCGTATTTCGCCCATGGCCCAGAGCAAAAGCCCAGCGGTCATGTCGTCGTCTCGACGGAAAATTCCTTCAAGGATTTGGGCGGATTGATTCCCGCTCAAACGCTCTTTTCTTGCGTCGCATGATTTGAGGCTCAAAATCACCCTGCCGGCTTGGCATAGAGCAGCCGTCGACCACGTAGTGAGTCGTTCTCAGGCTTGTGACATGGTGAGTCCATCCCGACACCAGGTAGAAGACTGCATTCGCAGTACGCTGAGCAGGTCTTCCGCAAGGAAAACCATGCCCCGGGTATCGCAGCGAGGGGATCCCCTCGACTCGATTTCTGCTCCTAGCGACACGCCGGTACTGCCCGAGCCATGCGAACATACTATACTTGGCTCGTATCCAAACAACCATGTTGTGGACCAGACCGCATCTCGCCTGCGCCAAGCCCGCTGCCCGCCGAAGCAAGGCATCGTCTATCAAGACCGAGCGCCCAAGGAATGGACCCGTCACTATCCAGAAGGAGACGAGAGAACACCCATTACGTTGTTTCAAGTGTCCTCGAGGCCACGCCACGGGGGGGAGGGGGGGGGGGGGGGGGGGGGGCCAGGGCGGTAGAAGCCCCTGGATCTAGATCTTGTTCTTCGTGTTTGGCCTTCCCCCCGTACTTCTCGACGAGCCGCGCGGAGCGCCCTATGCGAAGTCAAACTGGTACCGTTCTGCTGGGATGGGAATAACCGGAAAAAAGAACAAGACAACCTTTCGAGGAGGGAAAACTAGTTTTACAAGGCGGAATGGTTAATGGTCGTCGGCTCGGCTCGGCACGGAGCAGCCGTTGCGGTTCCAACTCAGACATCTCGTCTTCCGGAGAACAACTCTGCTCGTTTGGGTAAACCCTCGATATGTGTGCTTGTTATAGTTCCCATCTTCCTTTGTTGTTGAGCCCCAAGGGTTCCGCCCCCCCCCTTTCGCGGCAATTGCAACTTGCAAAATCCCGCGTGAAAGTGTTCGTCTCCTCAGTTCGTCACAACTGTCTCCACCTTCGACATGCCGAATTGACCCACTGATGAGCTCACTAGGTTGCATCATTCCTTGGACAAACCATAATGTAATGTCCATTTCACGCCTGTACAAGGGGGGGGTTACTGAGAAGCAGGGGCTTGCTTGTTTCAGTGCAGTTCTCGGTAGCTCTTCGTACGTGAGATAGCCAGTATAACCTTCATACTCAAATTTAACGTCTAGATCCAGGTTTCCTCTTCTCTACCATATTGTTGGCTCACAAACTAACTGGCGCAAGCTGGTTTCCGGCAACAGCCACGGACTCAGAAGCTCACTTGAAACACGCTTAAAGTTTCACTGAACCTTGTCAAGAGCGTTGCGATGATTTCAGGGCACCCTGGACCGAGCTTGGTGATGGTAGTATTCGTCTTATATGATCGTCAATTGGATGGGCTGCAGCCAGGAATTCTATTCGAAGCGGCTGGGTTCGGCTGGGCTAGGCCAAAGCCTTGCAGGTTCTTGGCCCCCTTCTGCACTGCTACCCTCCGATACCATAGGTTGCATTTTACGTGAACTATTCTGACGGAGTAGAGTACGCATTAATGTCTATTGTTCGTGACAGGAACGAGAGCATCTGGGCGTGGACGGCTGGCTGTTGCAAGGGTACCGCCACCTTCAGTCAGGAATAACATTCCGACGAGCCGTTCGCTCGATGGAATAAGCGCTCTGGAAGAAAGAAAATCAAACCTGGGCTTCTTCGACCAGGGCTCCAATCTCACTCGGCTGATTTTCCCGTTCCAAGTCTCTTGGTAACCACCTTGTCGTGTAGATATAGTGCCTAGTTGACAAAAGTAGCCCAGGCCTTACCGGCAAAGCAGCCGTAACGTAAAGAAGCCTCTCCGCCCGCACATCATTCGGGAGATGGGGATTCCAGCACAGGGATTCAAACACATGCTGCTTCTCGACAGACAACTGCCGAGTGCCAAAGCTTCACTCAAGCAGAGAACCGGAAATTGCATTCCCTACGAGTAGCGGAATAGCGCCGAACGCTGATGCACAGATAACGCGCGTACGTACCATCGCGCACCAAACCGGATGCTGGCTGGAGACGCTTTTCAGTTTCACAAAATAGCCTAAAACTATGATAGTACGCTTACCGAAGCTTCGAGATAGTTTGCTTATGGCTTCTTAACTGTCGATAGGAGCCGTCTGGCGCGCCTGGATGGATGCAGCAAGCAGTCGAGATGAATCGTTGAGTGGACGGAGTGTGATGCGAGTGCGAGGCGAGTGCGAGGCGAGTGCGAGACAACTGCATATACGTGCAGCAGCGGATTTTAGAACGTACCGCAAGCAGTACAGGAGCGGCTAGACCCCAAACAGAAGGTGGAACTTCGCATACTACTTGGGAGGTGGGGACAGGCTAGGTACCTGGGTACCTACCTCACCGAGGTACATTGAACTTGGTAAGTCTCTCTGTAACTTCAGCAACTAACCCCAGTTAAAGGGGTTTATGGCTTGTACTTTGCCGCCTATAACGCAGCATAAAGCCCCGAGACGCCGACAGTCGAGAATTGTTAAGAAAGGATCCTTGTACTATAGGTAGCGCCCTGTGAATGTGTTGCTATTGGTAGATATCAATCATCTCGTAAAAAAAAAAAATATAATAAAAAAGGTATAATAAAAACTACACATGCTACAGAGTGCAATTATCTGAGTTTCGCGAGATTGGTGCGCAACATGACAGCGGTGTCTCCGTTGGTTAAAGCACGCTGTGGACACAGCAGATATAAACGCCATGTTGAGTTCCCACCGATCCCTTTATGGAACACAAACTTTCAATGAGAAACTTGGCGCCAACTTTAAGTTAATGCTCCAGCAGTGCTCCATAGTCCGTGCCCATCTGATATGCAAGCATGGCAAGCATGGCAAGCATGAAATGGCAAGACGACGCCATTGGCTATTTTCCTTGCCATTTCCTTGCCAATGGTCGCCTCTATGATAATGTGCTGTGGGCTTAGACTCGACCAGCTGATACCAATAAGAGGAATTTAGCAGTGGCTCTTGTTTGGGAGGCGATGTCTGTGGCATATCTCGAGTCAAGATGATATGATGGACAGAC
This sequence comes from Balansia obtecta B249, assembly GCA_000709145.1. Taxonomy (NCBI): domain Eukaryota; kingdom Fungi; phylum Ascomycota; class Sordariomycetes; order Hypocreales; family Clavicipitaceae; genus Balansia; species Balansia obtecta. The sequence goes on from JFZS01000021.1 coordinate 83,567, forward strand.
AGAGATTGTGCGGATCAGACTTAGAATACCGTGAGAAACATGGCTGCTGAGCCTTTTCCCTCTCTCACCTCGTCACAATCATTGAACTGAGACGGCCACGACGTGACAAGCTCGCGGCGAGCTTGCTCAGAAGCAGACCGACCACAAAACAGGAAGGGGTTTGCTGCCAATGCCGTTCACGGGCCATGAAGAGCGTCGTTGAATTGGGCACGTATTGATTGCAACGTCCATCTGCCGCAGGGCTTGTCGCAGAGGACACTGCAGTGTCAAGTTGGAAGCCTGGGCTAGACGTTGACGAGTATGACAACTGGCGTGCCCTGCATGCTTGAGAGTAAACTTATCGCCTTGTCAAGATGCGCATAGTGGAGGGCAAAAGCCAGAAGGCAGAGCGAAAGAGGAGCGAAAGAGGACCGAAGATGACCACAACCACGTGATTTGGGCATGAACGAACGGCTTGCCAAAAGCAACTAAAAGATGGACACTGGAAGCTTTGCGCGCCTTCGACCGCATCTTGACACTTCATTTTCTGCCGCTGCTAACAACTGCAGCGTCCATGGTAGACGTAGAAGATGTGAAACCCAAATTCGTCACCTGTTACAGTATGTGTGCATGTGTGGAGTCTCCAGAAGAAAGAATCCAGGTGTTTCGTAACCGATGTGCCCCGGCACTAACTGCCAAGGTAGGTTGGTGCTTGTTTGTGCCTTATATTACCTCTGACATGGAGCCTCCGCTGCCAGGGCAGAAACCCAAGGCTCCGTGACATTACATGATTATACCAAGCATAGGATGTACAACTTAAATTCTGATGCGGCGATGTCCCGCCGGCGTCTTGTGCTGCTTGTGTTGCCGAAAGAAAAGGCAGAGAACGAAAAGGCCCTGGCTGATAGATGATGATTAAATGATTGATTGGCCGTACTCCGTATAACCAAGGACTGACAAGTGGGATGATAGCGGTTGAGCACACTGCGCTTGGCAGCAATTATTTTGCCAAAGCATCTTAATCCCTGACACGCACACTCCGTACACTCGAGCTGGTTCGCAAATCCTTACTTGGACCGATCTTGGCTTCTTTCTTGAGACTACCGAAAAGCACGTCAGGCGCACACGCTAGTCTGCGGCACCCCGTTGGGCCGTGGCATCTCCGCAACCCCATGCTGTCCTGCATGAGAGTTTCAAGTCATCAATCTGCATCTGTGATACGGAGTACGGAGGGAGCACCGTCTATTACCTCTACTGCTAGTCCGTCTCCTCCGCGAGAATCCAACTTTCTCTGGTGTCACTGCAAAATCGAGCAAAGAGATTCTGGGACCCGGTGCATGGAAAGGGTTTTTGGCTGCTTGCCCATCGCAGAGAGGACAAAGGGCATAATCAGGCTCTTGGCACTCGCATCTCGTGCAGTACACCATGCATGCCTTGGCCACCGTTTCTCGTAGGTCCTTCTCAAGAGGCTGATGATAAACTCATATATCCTTTGCGAAACGTAGCATGCAGATGCCCGGATAGAATGTTCGAGCTGAGAGTCTAGTCATGCACTCAACTCTTCCACGTCGTGCGAGCCGTGTCTTGGGCCATCTGGAATTTCCCGACCCCGACGGTCCTTGAGATCGACGTCCAAGATGTCGGTCTTGTGTCAGGAAAGACGCCATGAGCTGACATGGTATGGTCGGCAGAGGAGCTGGTTGGTTGGTGTGTAGAGACGAGGACATCATGACTCGGCTGGGATGGAAGACGCGCCAGCAGAAGGAGATGGGGGCATGCGACAGAGCAATTGTGTGCTGGAGTGCTGGAGTGCTGGAGCAGTTCGCTAGTGCGCCATTGTCGGAAGGAGCCGGCTCTCGCTTGTGCCCTGGGCTAGTGCCTGGGTCTGGGCCCAGGCCTGGCTGGGCTTGTTAACAAACAGTCCGCGTATAAAGATACAGCGTCTCGGTTGAGCGAATCGGTTTAACGGGGTCTTCTGGGACTGTACGGAGTACAGAGTACCGATACTTGAATGGTGGAGGGGGGGGGCGCCGGAGAAGAGACGAGTGGTGGAGAGGTGAGAGGCTGCGCTGTCTGCATTTAGATCCACTCCGTGCAAGGCAGGCAGCACTTGAGTTGACACTTCGGCCAGCACCACCTGCCAGCACCTGCCAGCACCTGCCAGCACCTGCCAGCACCTGCCAGCACCTGCCTGAGACCAGACAGTTGCACACCCCCTCCCCCCTAGCGAGCCGCTGGGGACGTCCTCCCCCCCTGTCTGGGAGGGGGTGTACCACACCACACGCACACCCTTGCTCGGTAGTGTCGACTTCTCGATGCTGTTTGTTCCACCACCCCGGCAGGTTTAGTACCCTCATACAAGGAGACTTCTGGCAAACTCATAATAATATGCTGGAATGCCACCTTTCTAGGGGCCAGCCATATGGCGAGCGGATACAGTTGAACCTAGTCCCTGTATCATACAGTACGTATCTCCATCTCGACCAGGGCCAGGTCCTGTGAGGTAGAAATGCACGAGAACAACCTCCGTCTCCGACTGTCTGTGCTTTTCGAATAGTACATATATTCACGCTAATCCTCCCACGAGAGCCTCCGGAGTGGCCTGCCTAGTCTGTCAGATACCTTATTTCCCTCCTCTAGTCGCTACTTCATATCTCTTCACATCGCGTGCAGTCAATCTATATCTCCCAACTAGTTCATTATCTATCCGTCACGCCTATTAATACATCTGTCTCAGAAATACTCTTTACACATTGATACGAGGACTCGTGGTTCTCGACCGTCGTGCTCAAAGATTTTGACAATACTCTAGACGACCATCGGAACACATTGCCAATATGTGCAACTACATTTATGTCAGTTGTTTTACGACACTCTGCATATCTTGTTTTCTTGAAATCCTCACTTATCGCCTTATAGAAAGAGCTAAGCTGCCAGCATCATTACCATTTGGTGGAATCATGGTGCTCCAAATATATTGAGACTGAACGAAGATGCCCGCCCACAATTGTCAGCAAACAATACTGGTCAGTATCTCACAGGTCAAAAGCCACCTAAATGTTACCGCCAAATCACTAACTCGAGATGTCCCAGGGGTGACGATATTTGCTGTATGTTTTTTTGCACGAGTAGCCTCACAACCAGTCGTAAATGAACAATGCTTTACGTTATACTAACAGTTTAACTAATTCAGCTGCCTGCCGCGAACGGAAACACCCAACTAACTACCCCTGGGCCAAATTGATTCAACGGCCGGCGCCAAAAATGGCCTCATATCCTCGGTACATTCCCGCAAGATAGCTGTGCGTATCTTTGACCGGCATGCATCTCGGCCTCTTGGTTGGCTACGGATTAGGACACTTATGGCGATACTGCGAATCATGGACAAGCGTTGTGAGCACAGCGGCTAGCTTCAGGATGTGTTTGCCAGTACGATGAATTAATGTACCAAGTCGTCATGGACAGACACGAATGACAGAAATTGATGGTTTATATCAAGGCGTCAACAGCTGCTCCGACCGACAGATTAAATACTTTTTAAAAAAAAAATACAACACAGTAAAGAAAAAACGAGACGCTCATGTTATGGGAGCACTATAGCTTGACATTGACTCATGAATTTTACCAGCGGCGCAAGAATCTGGACAATGCATACACAACATGGTATTTGGGAGAAAAAAAAAATAAAGACAAGGTACGGTCAAGGTGCGAACCTGCATGGTATTTATTATGGGGCTAATTGCTTCGGTCTTCACTTGGGATATTCTATTCTATTTACATTGTTGGGGCATTACAGTTTTTTTTGGCTTTCTTTCCCGGAACACTGGCCGACCTCTTTTCACTCGTGTGATTTGGATAAATGGAAGATGACAAGCATGCATTACCCTCTTCAGACCCCTCCAAGCAGGGTGGGCGGCACTCGACACATAATCCAAACCAACACTGGCCGAGAGGGGCCCGCTTTTTCCTTTGGCGCCAACGCCAAGAGACGAAGCGATGACAGCCGATTGCGCGTCAAGATATGCTCTCCGCCGGCGTATTCTTTCAACGCGGCTTGCTTTCGTTCGTCAACTTGCCATCCAGTGAGACATCCGTGTTAGTAGGTTTGCTCGGATCCTTTCGTGCTACGGAACGCAGCTTGGAGATTGGAGCTTTAGTGAGAGGCAAGTCAAGTCCGGTAACTTTGTCAGTAGACTGTATTGGTCTGTTTAATTTGAACTAGGCAGGGAACCTGGGTCACTATAGTCCAGCTATCTCCCACAGCAAAGAACAAAAGGGGATCGTGCCCCTCCACCAAGAACTCCCAAGATCGAAGCATCGAAGGAAAGCAGAGACAAGTAAGTCAAAGCATGACGACGGTGTGACCGAAGAAGAAGAACAATAATGCAAGCTAGTCGTCTCAGCAATTTTCCCACCTTTCACCGGTGGAGAGGGCTACATAGTCGTTGCAAGCCCAAATGCAACTTGCCTTCACCGACCTGCGTCATCAACCCAACCGCGTCTCGCCCATGCCGCATAAACGGGCCGGCCGGGGGTCCATGCCACGGAGCGGTCGCAGCCGGGCCCATTTTAGGTGGAAAAGTACAAAAACGAAAAAAACTACATATCCTGGATTTCGATTTTGTGTTTTGACTTGTTGTGCTCGAGGAAAGGGGGGGGGTGGTTTGGCTGTCGCAAGAAAAAAAAAAAAAAAAAAAAAAAGGCCTAGTCGCTACTTACGCTTTCTGCGCGACTTGCATGCACTAGGTTTCTTGCCGCACCAGTTCCTCCAGTCGGCAGCCAGAACGTCCTATTTTTTGCGCTTTCTAAATCTTGGTTTATTTGTAAAGCCTTTTGTCTCTATTTTTCTTTTCTTTTCTTTTCTTTTCCTTTTTTTTTTTTCGTTCTTCCGCGTAACTTACGATCGGCGCTCTGTGAGGTCGCAGACAGAAGTTCTACGTAGTTTATTTTTACTTTCTCTTTTCTCTTCTTTTCTCTTCTTTTCTCTTTCTTTCTTTCTTTCTTTCTTTCTTTTTTCTTCCTTCTACATTTTTTTCACACCCCCTTGTCTAGTTCCCTGGGGGAGCTTACTATCTATTTGCGATTTCGATGCAGCATGTTGGCCTTGGCATCTGCCAACAAAGCTTGCATCAAGTAGCTCAATATTTTCTATTTTGCTTCTGCCTCTTGATTTTTTTTTTTTATTTCCCACCGATTTGTCGAAAATCCAGGACGGCGTTTGGTCAAGTAGGAGGAGAGGCGATGGGTGGCGCGTAGACGACTGGCTTTTTTTTCAATCGCAGCCACGTAGCATCATCCATTCATAGTTACTGCTGCAGCCACCCATCGTTCTGCCCTGGGGCGGGGCCATATTTGAAAGGGTCTTGGTCATGCACAATGCCAATCCAACTTTTTTTTCCGCCCGTCTCCCACGCGCATAATCGGACTTGGGAGTATTATGGCGGTGGGTAGCTTGGTGCGATCGATGGCCCCGTCATACAAGTGAAACACAACTCACCGTTTATAGTAATAAAAGACTTTGTTTACGCCCGTCTTCCCGCGGTGCTGGCGCTAATGCCCAGGTCTCTCGTTCATGCCTGCCCTCCCAGCCCTCCCAGCCATCATGGTTGCCGGTTGTTGCTCTTTGGCCCTCAACTGACAAGTTTCATTCTTGCCCGCCGCCCCGACGTACGTCGGCTTATTCTCTCGTACTCCGCCGCGCTGGACCATGAGCACCTTGTCGCCTTCCGGGCTGCTTACTCTAGAGAGCGGCGGCAGGGGAGACAAACGGTGCTGGGGGAGAATCGAAGGGAAGGGTGATTGATCGGCAATTGGGGGTTTTTAGCGCCACGTCCCGTCCCGTCCCGTCCCGTCCACGTCAGGTCTGGCTCGGACTGGCCTCTGGATACTGGACTGTCTTTGAGCCCATGTATGTTGCTGTGTTAGTTTGTTACGTATAGTCATCTGCAAAATGTTCGGATTATACTAAATGCGCTTGCTGTGACATACAGTTGTCTCGGTTGATCCATTTCCGTCAGGCGACATGTCACCTAACCCATTGGGAAGCATCTCAGCCTAGGAGGCAAGTTGTTGCTATTCGGGCGAGTGCTCCCCCCACTGATTGCTACACGGGCCTAGACGCAACCGAATCTTCAACGAGACAATGGAGCTGCGCAGGCAAAGAGAAGCTATTGCACCGTCTCTCCTCGCTTTATACAAGGCACTATTCTGCACTGCTTGACTATCCGGTAAGTGACCATGAAGAGACTTGTACTGTTGGAAGCCTGCGCATGCTGAAGCTCTGTAGAATTGTGTCGATGCTAGCTCTCCGATCATATGTCTAATGCCGCGTTGCTATGTTAATAGGAGCTATAACCTTAATGACAGCAGAGCAGCTTTAGCAGAGTTCCTGGAAAAACCACAGCTTCTTGTTGTTGTTGTCTCGGAGAGTGTACGTATAACCCCAACTAGTTCGTAAGCGCAAGAGGCTGCTACTGTGGCTGCAGTCCTCGATGCAGCTGCCGTACAGGGAGAGATAGCTTTTTTTTAGAGGATGGGTGTCAATCGCCGTTGTCCTTTAACATAGGGGACGGAGGAGAAGAGAGAGCAGCTTTTCATTAGGACTGTTAACAACGTCTCATACTCTATACATGCACATATGAACGGTGTCTACAAAGGTATCTGTTATAGCAAAAAAAAAATAAAATTAAAAAGAAGGAAAGAAAAAAAAAGAGAGATGCTAGAAACATCAAGAGGCGGCTACCGAAAAGAAGTGGGTTGTAAGTGGGTGGATAGCCTTCCAGTCGCCCGAATAGCAACTCGAGGACGCTCAAGTCCCTTGCCAAAACCGCCATTTACCATGGGGGGGTCAGGTCAGGGGACAATTGTCAGCTGCACAGTGAATCCAGCTAGGGAAACACGCGACAAAGTAGATAAGAGATTCAAATTGCGGCAATCTGTGCATTCGAGCTTTCTGCAAGTCATTTCTCGCAAGGACCAACATGACCGTCTGAAGGCTTACATAGAACCCACAACCCCCCCCCCCCCCTTCCCCCCTTCCCCTTCCTCACCTGCGCCGACGTTCTGCATCCCGTACCTTGCAGTTCATGACGAATGTAGACAGGCTATGTGGTCTCGTCTCCCTTTTCCCTCTCGTCCCCATTTTCCGGAAAGCGTAGAGCTGCCCTCCCCGTGACGGACGTCTGACGCACTGGCATCTCGAGTGGCAGAGACCACGCTTGACCGTCTGGGTGATTTTTTTTTTTTGTTTTTGCTTTCTTTCGATGCGTACACTCGCGGCATCAGATCCCGATCGGGGCCACAAAGAATTTTGACAAGAAAAGAACGGCGGTCTGGGCCATGACGTAGATATGTCTGATGCCATGCTGGTCCGATGCGTTGACGACAGACAGTAAAGGTGCGATGGGAAAGCATGAGAGGAAAGGCCTGTATTGCAGGGAAGGGAGTGGCAAACGGCTAGCACCCATCCCAAAGCGATCTTTCTCCTGTCCCAGATTTTCTATCACGTCGTCGTCGGAGCCGAAAAGAGTTGAAACGCCATAAAGTAAGGCACTAGTTTGGATCATGTAAATGGATCAGCCAGTGAGTGGCCAATCAGGCGGGACTAGCGGGGTGAAGCGGGTACTAGAGAATACGTGCGAACCCTCACCATGAGGGAAGTTCCTGGCAATTTCTTGCATGTACGAAAACGGCACTTTGTCTCACTACGGCTATCACGCCTGTTTCGAGGTATCGGCAAGGTAGTAGTGGAAGATGGGTGCGCCCCGTGACCTGCCTGGGTGCCTTATGTCTTTCTTTGTTTTCTTATTTCTTCTTTGCTTTTTCAAGGCGCGGAAGATTGGGGTAAGAATGCCACGCTATCCAGAAACAATTTCAGGAGTTTGTCCCGAAAAATGTAACTTTGGCGGGGAGCTCGAATTCCCGTGTCGACCATGTTCAAGGGCCGCCCTGAACACTTTTGGCCTCCAATGATGATGCCGACTTTTCATTATGGATTACTGATCACTGATCATCGGATGTTCCTCCTGTCCCCGTTCACACCAAGCAAACTTCTTTCCTGTCCGGCTCTTACTCTCGCCCCAAGTAGAGTTTCTTCTAGCTGCCCCCCACTGTCTGTGCAACTACACGTACCCTCCCCCCCTTCCCTTTCTTCCCTGGCGGCCGCTCAGCCTAGGAATTCTGCGTGTGAACGGGACGGACATTTCTGGAACTTCTGGCTGTGAGCAGCCCTGTTCTGCCACACCATCCTGCAAGCCAGCGAGAAAATGACAAATTTGCAGTTCGTCCAAGCCTACCCGTATACCGTACATAGGGCAGGGCCACTCGTCGATATTTGTCACGGTTCAACCCCCAAGCTGCTAGCGCGTTACGTTTCCGTTGCAGGTCTGTTTCTGCGGCTTTGAGTGGGCGCTGGAAATGCTGAGGTTTTTGCTTCTGTTGTCGCAACCGACGCAGCCATTAAACCTTAGCTTGAAGAGTCATGTTCCAGCTGTGCACCCTGATGGGATTGCAGTGGCCATCCTGGTGGAAAAAGTCGAGAAAAGCATTGGTAACTGTCCCGTTTTTTGGGCTTCTTTCTGGCCGGCAGAGCGGCTGGCTTGCGTGAGTCTAATTTTAGGTCGATGGTTTTCTGAGCAGCCGGCCGGCGTGAAGCATACCTTGTTAGCTACGTTAGGTAGGTAGCAAGGTACAATTCTCATCTCTTACTCACTCACTTACTTGTCTTGGGCACAAAAGCATAGCCTGGCCTCGTCTCTCTCGGCAGTGGGAAGACCTGCAAAACCAGTAGACGGCATGCATATACGGCCACCGAGAACAATCACAATGGAATTAACGATTACGCCTGATTGATCTGGTTGGATCGACTATCAGATCTTGCAGGAGTAATACCCGCCCGGTGTGTTCAGGTGGAGATGGGAGGTGGCCTGTGTGTGTGTGTGTGTGTGTGTGTGTGTGTGTGTGTGTGTGTGTGTGTGTGTGTGTGTGTGTGTGTGTGTGTGTGTGTGTGTGTGTGTGTGCGTGTGTGTTTGTGTGTGCTGGAGAAGAAAGGACGGGAAGGACGGGAAGGACGGGAAGGGCAGGAAGGGCAGGAAGGACCAGCGCTCCGTATGCATACATCCGTGCTTGAGGTTCGCTGTACAGAGTTGCGGAGTACTGTACATTACAGGACGTGCTGCAGTAAATGCACTGCTTTCCGACGCCCGTAGGCGTTCCATGGGTCTCGGAAGTAAATTCATTTGCGACTCAAGCGCTCTTACTGTACCTGAACTAGACCAGACCAGACCAGACCAGACCCTGACCGCAAGAAGTACAGGAGCTCCAAAAGTCATATCACTGTAGCCTGTAGACAACAGTATCTACCAGGTACCTTCTCAAGATGCAGCACGCCGAGGTACGGTATGCATTTAACCAATATCCAGATTTTGCATCTTACGTGGTGGGTGGCGCGAGCACTAAGTGGTCAAAGACCAAGATCCACCCCACCACCCCACCACCCATGCATACGAGCCGGGCTTACCTGCCTACCTACCTACCTACATACCTACCCACTGCAACTACTCCGTACTGCCGCTAAAACTTGTTGACGACCAGAGCTCACCTGCCTCACCTCCTCAGCCGACGATAATTTCCCACGTGCCGAACGCTAAGCAAAGCATAGAATAGCACAGGCACGCTCAGCAATGCTCGCCATACTCGCCTGAAGTCTCACGGGTAATTGCACTGCGGGTCAGTGGCATGGCGCAAAAAGGGTTGTTGGATGCGCCTTTTTCCGGCAACTCGCCCTCAAGCTTCGATTCTGGACACCCAGGAAGGAGCCCAATCGACAGATCAACTGATCTGTTGGATGCAGTGTGAATCACCAGCGCCCACCGTCATCACATTTGCATTCATTCTGATGTTGTGCGGCAACGCCAATCAATACCCTCCTCGACTCTTTGTCCCGACTTTTCTCTGCTTGGCCTTGAATTGCCGTGCATACTGGCTGCATCGTCGATCGCGACTGGAGACGTTTTCGGAACGGCTTGCCTGCACGACCGAGCGGAACCCTGGTAATTTCACGTGGTTCTGAAAAGAACAGCACATGGCGTCGCCTTGGACCCCTCCCCACGGATCCATGAATGACCTTCTACTACTTTACTGAGACTTGTAAGCTAGATAAGATGCCTGGGCGCCAAAATCGCGTGATTCGTACGCAAGATGTACGCTAGGCATGTCCCGTCGGCACGAAATACGAGTGTGAGCATGACAAAGTGGTGTGATCCTGCCCATCATCTGCTCTACATATTCCGTGAGCTTATAGTTCTACTAATCTTTTGCCATTCACAAGGACCCCTGTTTCTAGCACGCTGATGCATCTTTCTGCTCTCCTTGTGAATTGATAGGTTGCTATCGTTGTCATCAGTGCTACGGCTTTTCATGCACCCTGTGCACATCATCACAGGACGCCCTAGCAGCAAGCAGCATCCACGGCACTAGTAAAGCATCTCGAGTGATAGTGCTAAAGCAGTGCCGTGACTTTGCTGTGTGCTCCGTGCCATCTCCCATAGTCATGGTTGGGTGGCACGAGAAAGGGTGAGCATCATGACAAGCTTTCACGCCAAGCGGCGCAGCACTGTGTGACCAATATATGCGGGCTCATTTCGCTGCCTCGCTTTATTCCCAATGAATCACGCGCCTCAGCTACTTGTCCGATACCAGATTTCGGGTGTTGCTGGCCCTACTGTAAAAGATCAGGTACACACACAATGGGAGGGAGAAGGGGCAGTTCCACCTCCTCGGCCTTAATGCTTCGTTCGTACTCTCCGACTTGCCATTGTGACTTTCTTGTTTTCTTCTGCATCTAGATATTTCGTGGCCAACTGGACCAATAGAGGGTGAATTTGGGCACCAAGTCGTGATACTTTTCAATGTGGCCAAGACGCGAGGAGGAAGGGTCCTTGAAGTTGCTGAGTATGAGAATGCATTGAGCAGTCTGGTGCCAAAGAAGTTCTTGGGAGGCCATGTTCTTGTGCAGCGCTGGTCTCTGAAACGCGTGGATGCTTTGCATTTCCTCGTAGTTTCAATTGCATACTTGAATAAGTCATGACTCGCGAACCATGCCGATTTGCGCCATCCGGGAGTATCTTATTTGCGATGCTTGCCTGTATTATCTTACACAAAGGATGCACACACACAGGGAAGTCTAGAGCTCTGGATCAATGTTTATCAGGATATGCACAGTAACAACTTTGCCTCAAGTGACACACGCTTGAATCTGTACGTAGCCGACCATCAGCACCCGACCCTACCTAACCTCACTATTTCTTTGAGCATCGTAAGGCTCAAAGTGTTATACCGACAAGGGTCGTCGACTAGGCAAGGGGGGGTTGTGGGGCAGCTACATGGAGCCTTACGCTGTGGGTCCCTGCGATGCGAGGCTGGTATAGCCGATCATGACCCTAACACGTTATAGCGTCTTATATAATATCTTAGAAACCCCTTCGATATTTACTGCTTCTACTCAACTTCAGGTCTTCCATCCTTGTCTTGTACATGATCACGTTCTTGTTTCGTCTTCTTCTCCTCGATCCTAGTAAATCTTAACTTAGTTGACCAATCGGAAGAGCAGCCCTACGGTGCATAGGCCCATAGAAATGCACACGTGACGACTCATGCCATCTACGTCCAGTCCCTGATTGGTCAAGCCCCTTGCCAACTCCATACTGACCAAAGTCTTGGCCTCCCCAGGTCAACTTGCCGAAACGCTCGCATTTGCGCAGCACTCTGGAGGAATTGGCTGCGTGCTTTGAAATTTTTCTAAAGTTATATACCCTCTGGCAGGACCTACTGCTACGTTGCAAAATCGATATATATCATAAAACAGGCCAACTAGGCCTCCCATCTGCGGTGAATATGATATCCACAAATGGTCTGAGGTTGTAACGACATTGACGACATACTAGGCTCAAGGTTGCCTTTTCTTTTTTTCGACCGGGCAGCAAATAATTTTCGAGTTGCCTGCACTATTCTGTGCTCTACAATTCAAAGCCTCGTGTCCCCTGTTGAGTCTGCTGCAAAGACACCCGGCATATGGCCAATGACACTAAGTATAACGTGACACAAGGTTCGTTCCTTTTCCGTGCGCACTTTATAGTAATAGTGACACGTATAGTAAGATATCACATCATGTACGTGGTAGTTAATATGGACACTTGTACTCTAGACGCAACATATAACTGACTACTGACTAGACCAACCAATCAACCTTGGCTGAGCAACCCTGAGATTAAGGCGAAGAAACGGAGCACTCCCCCAGGTCATTAGTGATATCAACCAACCTCGTTATGTGTACTTTGACAGAGCCATCCCTGGAGAGCTCGTCCTGAACAATTCCTATTTGGATAAGCAGTCTCGCTAGGAGAATCTGCCAAGCAGCCAAGTGTAATGAGTTTCCACAGCCCTGGTAAGGACCGGTCCACTACGTTCTTCATGTAGCGTAGCGGCAGAGCCCGGGCGAGGGTGGAAAGGTTTCAAGGCAGGCCAATCGCAGAATTACCAAGCCCCATGCTCATCTGTTGGCAGTGTTGCGCAATGCACTTGAAGACGGGTTAGCACGATTTTAGACAATGACACGAAGTTTGAAGTACGTCGTATCTGCGGAGGCTTTGCTGACCCCTCTACCTGCGGCCGAGTATCGTTCCCCGCGGTCCAATGTCATTATGGCGGGCCTGGGAACCCATGCACGGAGTACGGGGATAGGTTGACCAGGTTAGTTGTATAGATGGTCCATCGTGCGCACCATTGTACGGAATGTTCAGAGTAGGTAGTCGGTAGTCGAACTGTTTCCTAGCGATGTACCAGGGGCAGCATTGGGGAAATGACAAACAGGCAGATCTTTGACGGCGTGTGGTTATAAGACGCTAAGGCTGACGGCATGGATATGCAACAAAGGAAAGGCAAAACTTGTATGTATGTACGAGGACAAGTCGCAAATAATGCTCATCAAGTGGGGATTATCGTACTCGTACCGATACTGTTATCCGCCATATCGCTTTGTAGAAGTACTATTGAAATGGAAAAGGCAGCATTGTGATGAAGCGCAGCCACTATTGATTTGCTCCGCAGCGGACTCTGGCTTTGACACGTAGACGTTGGGCACATTTCCGTCTTTAGTCCGCGCCACATATTCTTGTTGTTTTTTGGTTTCTTTCGTCTGCCTTTTGTTTTAACCGCGCTGTCTCACCATTGATGCCGAGGTTGGTACCCCCTCAGCCCACCGCACGTCAAAGCTTGCTTGCTTTCTTTCCCCGCTCCCAGAGTTCCGCCACGAGTGAGTAATAGGGAAAGCGTAATGATCCTTCTTCTTCTTCTTCATTTTTTTTTTTGCCTTTTCGGTTTCCTTGTTTCACAACCCCCCCCCCTCCTCCCCTTCTCCTCTCCAGCTCTCGGGCCGTGATTCTATCTGGGCAGTAACCTCATGACCGAATCATCGATCATCTTTTCTTCGGTCATGTGCCCGTTCACCAATGGACAGGCTCGGATCGGTGCCCAGCCCAACAAGATATCGTACCGAACTAGATGGGATTCTTCGCATCCCGCACAATCCGCTAACCGCCCACCATGTTCCTTAGTGTTGCCGAACCGAGACCGGCGCCGTCGATGCCCGACGCCAGTGTCAAGAAGCAGCGGGACGATTCGAACCTAACAATCTCCCCCCCCTCCCCCTTTCGTTCACGACGGGATGTTCGACGTGGAAGCATACGACGCGGTCCAAGTGGGGGGTTCTCGCATGAATTCCCGATCATGTGACTTTCGTGTCATTTTGTCTTGGCGTTGCAATTCTGTAGATACACTCCTCTTCTTTCTCATCCTGTGAAGGAGGGCCGGAAGGGGATGTTGGCCCATGCGTGTGCTATGATCGCTCGAGCTCTTCCTGCGCTCCTTCTTTTCTCCCCCTTGCTCATCTCTCTCTTTGTTTTTCTTTTGTTGAAATGAAGCGAGGAGTGTGCTGCTTTGCGCGCTTTCCGAGGCCCTGTTGGACTGACGACGCACGCAGGTTGAGGGGTTAACAGGTCGCATCGGCGAAATGACTCTTTCCCCTGGGGCAGAAAGGAAAAATCACAATCTGCGACAGTTTATATTTGCATCGGTCTACTTGGTAGGAGATTTACGGACGGTTCGAGTCCGAAACAACGCTTAGTTGCCCATGGTCGCGGACGTGAATAGGGGCCGTCATCTACGTGCATACAGTGCCAAGCTCCGGACGCTGGACATACAGACCTAATCCAGTCAAATCCATCGTGTCCAGGACATTAGACATTAGCTTGGATCCACGCCCGCTCGGTTGTACCTGTACTACCCCAAGCCCCTTGTCAGATGGGGAGAATTCGCCCTACAAGAATCCGTCGTGTCTTATCCCAACACCTTTCCAACAATAACCTTCTTTTGTGTCCCTCAAGTGCAGCCCTTCTTCTTCTTCTTCTTCTTCTTTTTTTTTTTGCTTTTTTTTTTTGTTTTACCCCCATGGCTGAGTACTTTTGACGTCGGTGCCATGGTCTGAAGTCAAATGCGCCATGCGAGGGAGATATGACTGTCGGTTTTTCTTGTTTAATCCCCCGAGGGTTAATTCAAATAATATACACGACGGCACCATATCAATGCTTGCAGATCTTTGGGTTATTGCAGGAATGTAGCGTGCAGCAGATGACGCACGATCAAGTCGTAGGCCAGTGCAGAACGAGTGCAGCCTCAACTTGGCAGCTCTGTCTGTGGCAAATGTCATGATTGGTCCCAAGCAAAGCATGGCAATGTGATGTGTCAATATTTGTTAGCCATGGCCATCTTGAATCTTGCTCTGGCGAGGGGGCGGCCCGAAGTTTGATGGCTCATGCCCACCTACATGGCAGGCCCAGATGACTGAAGTGACGTGGAGGTCCGATTTCTGCGAATTATTGGCGTAGAGAGGTCCGTCCTTGTACAAGACGCTGGTTTGGCTTGCTTGCTCCCTTTGCTGACACCGGGCGGTCAAGCAGACTACGCCCAGCCAAGTTTGCCAATGACGAGGAACAGGATGAAACAATGAAACAGGCTGCAACACCAAGCCATGTGCTTCAGGTCCATGCCACGTACCAGGCAGTCACCAGCTGCGTGTCAGCAAAATGACAGACGCTACGTGAAAGCCAAGGATAATGAGTAGCCAATGCATTCCTTTGTCTCAAGGGGCATCCTTTACCTTTTCACTACCCCGTAGGAACACATCTGCTGCTGCTGCACGAGCGACGGTGATTTGTGATGGCGGCGTAGCGAGAACTTGCGGCGACTAGCTCGTCTGAATGAAGAAATGATTCGAGCAATGCTCCCTTCGGGGCGCGTGGTCACCAATTGGCCATCATTATGCATTAGGCACTATACTTCATTGCCATGGAAATAGAAAAGACGATCTGGAGGGGGCTCAGTAGGAGCATGAAGCCACGTCTCACCCCCTTTGTCGAAAAGTACAGTGTTTAAATACATTTCTAAAGTAGGCACGCCATGTACTGCGGAAGATTGTTTGCTGTGTGGCAAAGATAACAGGGAGAGCCGAGTTGGTTCTCGTCACTCTCCAACACAAGAGAAGCTCGGGACGTTCTGCGCACCCACCTACTAGCTGCGACGGCCAAATCAAGAAGCAAAAAAGCGGAAATCTAACGCACCATGCCGGATAACTTGACTCTGTCGAAGTAGCGGGATCCGACCATCAACACTACCGACCAACTGCGCCACTTGGCGGACCACAGACAAGCTCCGTCGTCTCTCATGCCTCGAGGGCCTTCCACGATTTGGTCACCTTCATCACCGTGTCCTACAATCCCACTGGAAGACAAGAATCAGGATGTTCCGAGGAATCGAAGCGGAGATGCGGACGAGACTGGAGCGCTTGTCGGGTTTGAGAGCCGTGTATGTGAGCGATTGGGATGTCATACACAACTTAGGCCCTAGCACTAATGAGGGTACCGCGGATCTAGCGAGGCCAGTGTATCATGAATCCATAACATGCGAGCCAGGAAGGCGCAGCTGCCACCTTAAGGGTCGTTGTAATTGGTACAAGCTATGCTCGCGCAGTATATCTAAGGGGCAGTTGGTGTTGTCCAAGTCAGACTGCGTTGGCGTCTGATCTAGTGAAAAGGGTCTATGAGAGGCATTTTTGGCAGATTGTGAGAGATGGCCAACACTCAAAAAACGCCGGGGCACACCTTAAGTTTGGTATTGTTGCTCAGGCTCGTTGCCTGCGTACCAAGGTTTCGAGGGGGCTTTCTTAGCCTCTAGGCTGAGTTTCAGATGGTTTGTGGTGAGGAGACTTGCAGTACTTGTTTGAGCAGATTGAGCAATCTTGATTTAAGCAGGTTTCTTGACGAAAATGACTGCTCCTTGTATGAAATGGAGCTTCGTTGCAGCTACTGCTATAGCTATCCGAGCTTACCGACTCCTTCTGGATGGAGATTAGATCAGATCAACACCGTGTATCTGACGATGAGGACGAAAGCCAGCATGTTTTTCCTCCCGGCGACTATATTGTAGGGGCCAGACGTAGTGAAATTCCGGGACTTTCCTGACACGAAACATCGAATACGCTTCTGGGCGCCAATAGGGTTCACGTATCTCGCCATTTCGTGAGCAATCAGTCATGTCCCTATAGGCGCCACTGGATATCAGTGAGTACGTCAACAAAACTAGACCGATCTGGAAAGCCTTCAATGGAGTACATGAATTGACTAATAACCTATTCGAAGCGCGTGTGTATAATCTCACTCGGCATTATAGCTACCCTGGATGAGAAGAAATCTGCGTCCAACAGCCCAACCCGGAAGATCTTCAGGAGACTTGAACCTGTCGAAACAGCAACGCCATTAGCATGTTCAGTTCTTTGAGAGCTCAAAGAAGCTAGCCGGCTTCCATCGATCGTCAGCGGCAAAGGTTTTCTACCTTCCCACGGACAAGCTGTTGGCAACCTCTGATCCTAGACATAGAGTCTTTCCCTGCCAAGCCTGAGTTACTGGGGTCAGAATGTATACTAGGCTACTTGAGCAACATAGACCATGTGGCCACATATATCGTATATGTGGCGGCATTTGGTAGGAGCCTGTCGCTCGCAAACACAACAGCATGACGGGTTGCCGACCTCGTATGGTGGTGTTTGATCCAGATTGTTGGATGGACTGACTAGCGGGAGGACTCCATGTAAATGTCTCCCTATAAGATTTGGTAGAGACCACCTCTTATCATGTAAACATGCTCTAGCCTGGCGTCTCAGTCGGGGATAAACTAACGTTAAGTTGCCGCCACTACTACACTACTTCTCATGGTTAGCTGCTATTCGCCCTTGAGGCTACAGGACCTTGATGGCCAGCAATGCTGCAAGCAATGCACAAGCGGGCCTTTCCAGCAACAAAGTAAAGTCATGCGATCGATATTGCGACTATTACACGCCTGCACCATCGGCTGCAACTGGTTACGCAAGTGGCTTTGATCGAGTGTAAACTTTGAGCGATGATTGAGACACAGAGGCCTGCCAGGTAGTCATAAATGCTGCCCAGAAACCCTTGTCTCAAACTAATACTATAGAAACAGAAAGCAGGATAGTATACCATGGAGACCTTGTAAACGAGCTTCCTGATGCTCTGAATCTACAGACTGTAGGGTATCTAGAATAGTATCTAGTATATGTATATGTATATGTCCCTGGATAAAAATTATTTCCCGAAAAAAAAATAAAACGGCCAAAGACACAGGAACGGTGTGCTAAGCATTGATGTATCGCTACCAGACGATCCGACGTTGATCCTCAACCCTTTCACCAACACACAGATCTCCAAGCTTAGCCAGGACCAGTCACTCCGCAGCAAACGCAAACATCATCACCGCCACACACAGCGAAAGCACCGAATGACTTGCGATGTTCATGGATGACGCAGCAGAGGTCTTGGCGTTGCACTCGCGAAAAGCGTTTCCAGTGGTATCCTGGTGCGTCAGGACGCCGGCTTGCTTGCAATCCCTGGTGGTGATGACCCGGTCAGGACCAGGGTTACCTGTTGCGCATCAGTACGCACACTCTTACCAATCAACGGTTTAGAGAAGGAATTTGGACAAGACAACACTGCTCAGCGCAGTGATTCACTCCCCTGTCCCCCAAGAAAAAGAGAGAGAAAAAAAAATAAAATAAAAAAAAGACACAAGGAACAACTTACCGCCAGAGTAGATTTGACCATTGGAGAGAATGGGAAATTCGTAGAATGGTCCACTCAAGCTGTTAAGCTTGAACTTCTCCAAGTTCTTGTATTGATGTGGATACGCATTGGAGCCGATGGAAGTGCCTTTCTTGATCATCTGGCACGCTGCGTCGAAGGCCTTGGCGACAGCCTCGCTGGCATATTTGGTCGAGCCGCAAACCACGGGTTCGCTGGCGGCAGTGACAACGGCGACGAGGGACAAGAAGAAGGCGAGTGATAGTCTCATGTTGGACGTAGAGCATGGAAGCAGTGATTTGTGTTATTGGCGGCGGGAAGCAGATTTCGCAGCTGTGGTCGAGGTCCCGGGCGGGCAGGATCAGAGCAGCGCAGAGCGGACTAGAAGAATGGATCGATCTTGTGAAGCTGGAAGTCATGGCTCCAGACTGATGCGTACTGGAAGCTGCAAATCGGGCGGGCAGAAAAAAGCTTGGAGCCAAGCTAGTATCACATGGACCGGCCACCGTCCCAGATCAGCGCACGGAGAGAATGACCAGCGGCACCTGGGCGACGGCTCTCGCTGTAGGGCTGGGACGGGAACCAGCAGGACAGGGCCGTCGATTGTGGTGCAGGTACCGGGCGCCATGTTTGTCGTTGTCGTCTGCATCGCTTGACTCTCATGTGGCGTCGAGTTTACGTTCTATCCCTTGGCAGTTGCGCAAAGGGGCTTGCTGGGTCCACGAACTTGCTGCCGGGCCAATCAGAACAAGCGGGGCTGGAGGAATGCGCAGAAGTATATTGCAGGGCTGGGGGATGTGTGGGGTCCCGCGATCTCTTTTGGCGCTTTCGCGCACTCCAAGGGATGATGATCTAACATAAACGTGACTAACAAGGGGGAAACCTTTGTCTTTGACTTACTGCAAGTGCCGTGAAATTTGAATGCTAGATAACTCAGATAACGATGGCCTCAATTGTCGGAAGCCTCCTAGGCTGGTGGGGCTGCAAGACGTACGATGTACGGGGAGATATACCTAGGTAGGTATGGTTAGCTACCTAGGTATATAAATTAGTCTAGTGCGGGGTGTACCATTTCAATGCAGCCATTTATTTGAATTGGTTTCAGCTAGCGAGTCGGTGCGGAAGTGTATTCTTACGGCCCTACCTACCGCCTGCGACGCTTTCCGCACTGATGGAATTGTACCCAGCCATCTTTTTTTAGTTACAAATGCACATTGTTTGCGCTGGCGAGCAGAATCACTCGAGTCTCGTGCCTAACCAGGCCACGGGATGTGGGGTTTTAACCCATGTCGGGTTGGAGCCCGCTTGGCATCTCATCAAGGAGATTAGTTCGCGGTACCTAGGAACAGGGCGGGACAATGAAGATGCAAGCAGCCGAGGTCAATTCCAAGCGCTAACATCTCACATCAACTGTTTAGTGCCTCCTTTCTGTCGGCAACAAGCGGATCTTACCGGAAGCAATGCAGTTATAGTGTTCAAGAGTGCTTAGCTCGCTGATGCGCCGTGTTCTGCATCTTCTTTGCCGTGATTTAACCTCTGGGCGCATACCTATGGCCAAATCTCCCGTAAGTACCTAGGTACCTCCCAGGTAAGTAGGCACCGACCCAAGAGATCCGGGCTTTGGCTGATTGGTGACTGGGTTCTCGGAGTGATCGATCCGTCATCGCCAACAACGAGCTAAGCAGAGCCGCTGCAGGTTTAAGACCTTATACTCCGTACACCACCCTTTTGGTGGCGCAGAGAGAAATCCGAGTACTTATGTTATAGTGTTGACGAAGTTACAGAAGAAGTACCTCATGGAGACCTTGTCTGATTGGTGGATACCCCCTGTTGTACCGGCTTGCCATTTCGTCATTTTTCTTTGCACATTCATTGCCCCTAACTGCGTGGAAACGAAAAAAAAACAACTTGAAGCGAAAAAAGCCACTGCGCATCCTGTCATACACCTCGCCCCATGCGCCATGCGCCGTGCCACTTGCGATACGAATGATATAGCCTGCTCGCCTCCTCAACAGAGGCTCAAATGCCCACGTCACGATAACCGTTCATTCTCGCCGTCTTGTGGATTGAGGCGTCTGTAGGCTGAAACCCGATGCCTGCTACACTGTACATTGGGACACAAAAATGAATGGCGTATTATTACTCCCGTTAATGGTTCCTAACAGGTCACATATGCCAGCAGGCTTCTCGTGTTCGGCGACTCGACTCGACGGTGACTCGACGGTGACTCGACGGTGAGCCAGCTTTGTCACCCCCTACTTCATCTGTCCATCACGGCCGCTATCACGATAGCATCGCACAGTTACCAATCAGGCTTGCTTTATGCTCTCCCCTGCACTGTTGATGCCTGTTTCTGGACGGGACAAATCGATCAGCCGCCAAAACATACCGACCTGTCGGTCAGCAGTAAACCCAGCCACAAACCTGGGATCGGGTGGCTGCCGGGGTAAGGAGATTAGAGGTATGCCTGGCGTGAGCTTCGAGAGCTTCGAGAGCTTCAAGCGGGATTATTATGACAAGAATAGGAATGGAGCCTGTCAGATGCAATACGGTAATCAGACACGTTACGATACATATCTTACCTTTCTCATCAACTCGAGCATGGAGCAGCTCTGCGCCGACGCTAGACATTGACAGGGACATGTTCATCCCACGGAGCTGGCATTCTGCTCATGTTCTTGCGCCGCCACAACACCCGCATCGGCATCTTCAGTATTCTGCATCGAACCCACTCACACTCTGCGGACATGCTTTGTCGGATCCTTGCACAGTATCCTATTGTGGCCCAATGAACATTTACATCGACCCAAGACAACGCATCACCTCGTCACGTCAAGGCTGTCATGCTACCCACCCGCCTGGTTGTATCCCTGTCTTTGCATCCTTCCAAGACCCTTGAGGCGGGAATCTACGTGCATCGCATCTGCATTGTGGAGGACCGTATCTGCTTCACTGTGGCTCTGTTGTTCCTTTGCTCTGCTCTTCAGCCTTGACGCCACACAGCTTATGTCTTGTGTGTCCCTAGGAAGCACCTTGTCTCCATTCTCCCATCGTTGTGCCGCATGTGGACTCGCGACGCGTGATGTGTGTTACCGGCTGCAAAATTTCCTTCTCCTTTCCCCCCCGTTGTCTTTGAGCTTCTTATCTGTTTTTACTCTCTGCATCTTTCTTTAATAAGTAACCTTATAAACCCCCCTCGCTGGATATATATAGAGTGCGCCCGAGTGCCTCCGGTGCGGCTGCATAGTCAGATAGCCGTTGACGGCGTGGCAAACTGTCGGAGTGGGCGTTCGAGTCAACCAGACTTTGTCCTTTCGAGTGCTCGCCGGAAAATTACCTGCCTGACGTGACAGCACGACGACTAATCCCTTGTTGTACCAGACCCGGACTCGTTTTCGTTTTCGCGCCCTAGTCGACGAAACTACTAGCCTTGCTTGCCTTGCCTTGCCTTGCTTGCTTGCTTGCTTGCCTGCTTGCTTGCTTGCTTGCTTGCTTGGGTCCGTCGCGGAAGGTGCGATGCGGCTGAACCTGGCAGCGACTGTCCCTGGAATCTGGGGCTTCATCTTGCTCTCCTACGCTTGCTCCTTCCCTTTCTCCTCGTTTTGAACCAGGCGACCCTGGCCCATCATTCTGATTTGCGGGTCACCACGCTCGCGACCCATCGAACGGGGCCCGGTCTTTGGAGCTAAAAAGTTCGGTACCACTATGGATCCAAGACACCGCCAGCCCGCTCCCGTGGCACGGTCCAACTCCAACTCCAACTCCAGTTCGAATCCAAACTCCAGCAACACTTCTCCTTTCGCTCCTGCCTCGTCAACCGCGTCGCCGACCATCCACGTCGCCCATCACAAGCCCTTTGCGACGCACATCCAAAGCCACGCCTCTGCGCTTCCACCTCCTCGCCGAGCCTCAGCTGACGCCCCGTACTATTCCGCCACTCGCGCAAGCTTGCCAGAGCTTGGGCACTCGCGAGTGCAGAGCGCATCGTCGCTCACGTCCGCCCGGGAACTCAGTCGCTCGATGCCTCCGCCGCCAACGTCGCCCCCCTTGCATGGCCAATCCGGGGTCCAGCAACAGGGTCAACAGGGTCAACATCACTCACAATCACAGGGCTCCATGAGCTATGGCCCGCCGCCTCCTCGACCACCACCTTTGGTAGGACCTCCCATTTCCTTCCCGTCTGGCAGAGAGCTTCCCGCGCTGGGCTCTCTTGCCAGATCAGGAAGTGCTGGGACCAGTTCCATGTCAATATCGGCCATGCTGGGAGGCCCCCCTCCTGCGTCGCGGGACGCTCAAACTCCTCAGCATTACTCACCACGCGGCCAGCCGCCAGCCTCAGCTCCAGGATATGCGCCGCCGATGCAAGCCTCGCCGCGCATGCACTCCGCCTCGTCCGAATATCCTCCATTTCGCCGACCACAAACGCCCGATCACCCGAGGTCATATGATACCCGAGGTAGCGCTGCGCCGTCTCCTCGTGGGCATTACTCAAGCACTGCTCAGGGATATCATCAACGTTATCCGTCGGCACCTGCTGATACCTCAAAGGAGTCGGGCCGAATGTCTGCTGGGCCCCCCCCTGGTGTGAACGGACACGCTAAACCGCCATACAATTCTATGCCGCCGAGACCTGTAGACATGGGTCGTCCAGAAGATGCGTATCCGCGCCGTGAGGACGGTCGACACCCCCATGGCATGGAGTATAACCCTGAACGACCGGGCTTAAGAACCTACACATATGATGACAGATATCGAGCAGAGAGAGAGCGCCAACCGGTACCTGAACATCGGGAGAGAGAAGGCCGGGAGCGGGCATATTCTGGGGGAGCAGATACACGTCGACAACATATATCGTCTCATGAACTAGGCCACCGTGATGCGCACCCAAGCCAATCCCCTTATGGTAGACCGCCAGATCCTCGAGATACCCGAGATCAATGGGGCAGGCCAAACCCTGATCCCAACTATCGACCGCCTCTGGACCATCAATCACGGCAGTCACAGCATCCGGAGTACCCTCCAGCATCAGAAACTTATTCACATCACGGACCCACGTACCCAACAGCTCCACCCGAACGCTACCCGTCAACTTCACATCCTATTCAAGCATCCACACCCGTCTCTGTACCTCCTTCGCAGCAATATGAGGCGGACCGGGCTCGCATGGATCAGGCGCACCAGAATCCCCCGCAGCAACAGGGTCCCCCGCGTCCTCGAGAAGAAGCCTCCGGTCCAACCTCAGCCGGATATATCAACGCGCACGGCCCATCTTTCGAATCTTCACGCAAGGGAAACGATGATCATCATGGAACAAACGGGTTGCAGAGAAACTTGCTTGCTGTCCAAGATATCAATCGTAAAGGAAGGATGTCGCCATTACCACAAGCAGTGCAAGGGGCGCAGCCCCAACAACCAGGGCCCGGGGGTGAGCCAGACATCCAGACCGAGTTTGGACGAATGTTCTCAGGGATTGGAACCGGCGTTACGATTGGCAAGTCAAGTCCGGTTGCGTCTTCGGCAATTACCTCATTTTCGCATCCTCCCTCGCATTTGAGCGGCACTAAACGAGATGACGCAGACAATATGGCCGAGCCTGGACCAGACGTTGGTGGGAAAGTCAGCAAGGGAGGCAGAAGGCGAAAGTTGAAGGATGAAGATACCCGTGATGATAATAGCAGTGGCAGGTTGACGCCCGCAGGGCGGGCAAATAAGAAGTCCAAGCCGCATCAACACCACCACCATCAGTAAGCCATTTCGCAATTATTACCAACACCAAAGAGACAGCACTGATATAGAATCTTTAGTCATCACCATCACCATCACCATGGTCAGGATGCTGTGCCATTACAGACAACAGAATTCGCTGCGTTCAAAACCAGTAAAGGAGGCACTCCAGTTGATCCATCATCAGCGGAGAAATCTCACCACCACCACCACCACCATCACCATCACGGCCAGAAAACTGCACAACCAACACAGACCAGTCAAGCAAAACCAGCTGCGCCAGCCATTCCACCAAAAACGAAAACCATTGTTTCTTCACAGGCCGTTCTGAACTCTGTTGCCCACCGGCCAAGACATCATTTGGGTGACTTCATCTATGACCCCGGACTAAAGCCGGGCCGCATCCTTCCCAATACCCCGACACACAGAGGATTTTCTTCGAATCCGAAACCACTACCCTGGGATACCATCACGGATAAAGAGAATTGTACGTTGACGGTCAAGGTTTCACGTGTCCATCTCTCTCCCGTTGCCCGGGAAGAAATTACTGCACGAGCATATCTTTGGGGCACCGATGTCTATACCGACGATTCTGACATTGTGGCCGCTTGCATCCATGGTGGCTGGATCAAGGGTGAATGGACAGACGACGTCGATACCGCCATGCTGGACCTGGAGCTCGGTCCGGATGAGAAACGAAAGACTAAGCTTCAAACTGGTGGACTGCCTACTCACGATTCAGAAGATGTGATTACAGCGCCGCCACCTTCGGGGCCGATGGGAATCCCAGAAAATCGTGACCTACACGTCAATGTCCTGATCCTTCCGCGATTGACCAAGTACTCGAGCTGTACCCGCTACGGGATCACAAGCCGGGAGTTTGGAGGACTGCATGGCAATCGTCATTCAATCCACGACGGTATCAGTTTCATGGTCAAGAGCATTCGATGGGTAGAAAACGGAGCACAACCACAGGCTCGACTACGCGGTAAAGCCCGGAGAGAACGTATTCGTAAAGCGATGAAAGAGGTATCTGCCAGTTTTGGTAATATCAATGGGCCCGAAATGGAGCAGGAGATGGAGCATGATGCGGCACCGAAAGGTGAAATAACAGGAAGCTGGAGGAAGATGGATCAGCCAGAGGTGCCGTCAGACCAAGCAGAAAAACATGTACAGGAGCGAGCACACAGTGAGGGTGACAAGGAGAATCGCGCTGAAGCAGCCACTGATGCTGCGAAATCAGCCGAAGAATCCAAAGACACGGCTGCTGATAAGGATGTTGAAATGGCCGACGCAGCTGGCGAGAGCAAGACAGGAGTTGATGAGGGAAAGAAGTGAAATTCTGCACGCTTTCGTTAAAAGGGCAATCTGAGATGGACATTTCAGAGGCTTGTCCCCAGTCTTCAATTGGATGCAAATCTACTAATATTGGTACCAAGAGAGGTGAGGTGTTTCGACAGGCACAGTTTGCCCAAATATTGTACAATTGTGTGACCCTCTAGTAGATAATTAAAAAAGCGACTTCTTCTCTCCAGTCCATTACCTCTACAGTGCAACTTTGGCCTGTTTTTGACACCAGCATTTTCTGGGGCCATGGGTAAAAGAAAGAAGAAAACTATAAGAAGGTGGCAAAGACGTCCAAGTCTTCATCCAGAGCCACCCTATCGTACATATTGAATGGATTCATGCCGAATCACCTCCGTATATCCTGCTCATCAGCTTGACGTCTCGCTGTCTTATAACGCATGATCAGCTAGAACTATACAGGTAGCTTTAAATACCATCCGAGCTACCATGTTGATCTCCGTAAACTTCTCCGTTCCTATACTACATAAGAGGTCCCCTCAGCAAGGACTCGACTGGACAACTCCTTATGGAGTATTTTATTCTTGGTTATATAGTAACAGAGGGGGATACTTTGACAGTACCTTAGTTCTTGCACAACTAAGAATAGAATACTTTATAAGAGAGTTTTCCAGCGTAGTCCTTGCTGAGGGGTCCTTTTATATAGGCAAAGGCAGAAGTCTACGGAAATCAAGAGATAAATCAGGGGGTGTTTCGAAGCTTCAGTAGCTATAACCCCTCCTTACCCCAGCAGGGCCGATCTGAGCGGGTTCAACATCGGCTCGCCCGCATACGAAACATGTCGTTCCGCAAAATGAAATGGGGCCAGAAAGCAGCCACGAAGGATGGTTCCTAAAAGTCGGTAACTCGTCCGTTGTAGCTCCAATCCCCCGTGCCACCCCACCGCAGAGGCTCGTTCTTCGGACCGCCAACCTCGCCCGTCTTGGGATTCGTATCGCCCTGGAACTCGGGGGGCGCGCCTCGGAACACGGCGGGGTGCAGCGCGCCATCGTCCGGCTGGGAAGCGGAGGCAGCCTTGGCAACGGGCGTCTGATCCCCGCCCTTGTCCTGGAAGGCTGCTGATACGGAGGCTTCGCGCTGGAGGCGCTCGAACTCGGCTTGTTCAGAGGCGGGGAGCTTGGGGGGCGATGGGCCGGAGGCGAATGAGTAGGGGCGGGCGAGGGCGCGGATAGTTTGGCGGGGGAGGAGGCGTTGCATTTTTTTTTTAATTGACTATTTTGTTTTTTGTGGTTTGGGGGCGGTTGAGATGGTGTGAGTTTTACGAGGTAGAGTGGTTGAGACGGGTCTGGCGGCATGGACGTTATAATTTATAGCCTCCTCTTGGTAAGACAAGCTGGTCACGGGGCCTGCACCCCTCTTCTGGGACTTCTGTTATGGTGAGATTCGCGTGCGGATTAAAGTATCTTAAGGCCCGCCCGTTTATTGGTCCATTACTTCATGTCAAAGAGATTGGACGTGGCTATGCGTCAAAGAATGTTCAAAGACAACAACAATTGCCGACTTTTCCGCATCTCATTCTCATATTCTGATGCGGGCGGCTATTACGAATGTACTGCAGCGACCTACTGCAATGTATCGTTTCAACAAGAATTGGAGGGTTTAGTAAGTTGATGGGGACGGACAGTCTCGGAGAGATGCAGCTTCTAGCTGTGATGCCAGGCGAGTTCCTGAACCTGTCCCTCTTGCAAAGAACTGCTCTACATTCGCTGTGTCATCTCTCACTGTTTCACATTGCCGCTTTCACTTACTAGTCAACAATCTACCTTTGACGGTGTCTTATCTGCGCCGTCGCAGCTTCGTCTGTCACAGACAACAAGTCATGGCCCTGGCGTGTCTACAGCTTTGGGCGCTCTGTCCAGCATCACACTTTTACTCGAGCAAGGCGAAGAGATGAGGCTTTTGTAGATGGATTGCCTGCAAATATTTCTGGGAGAAGGTATTGTCGCGACGGCATGTGTGTGCGTGTGTGTGTGTGTGTGTGTCACGCTGGGAGATTAGCCTTGTAGCGGTTGCGGATGAAATTGTTTTGCTAACTTATCTATCTAGTCTGGTTCTACTAATTAGCATGCCTGGTGCCGGTAGTTTCACCACGCTGTCTTGAAAAGTAACCTTGCGTGTCGCCCGGCACAAAACATCGTCGTAATGAGTATGCCCAGGATGTACACTTGTCTTGGCTCGGCGGAACGCGGCCTGCTGTGACTTGAACAATACAGTCCGGGTTATCGAATACCACCCATGAAATTACGTGATTGGGCGTATATGGAAAACGATGTAGCGTGCCGGTCCTAGCATCTGGCTCAATGCTGATGCTAACACAAATATCATCAGCGTCAGCTGCTCTTGCTTCGCTTATAGCTGACCTCAGAGTTCGGCGCAACAATTCTCAGAATTGACCGTTGCGACTACTTTCCCCCGCGTCCTCGCCTCTGCATCTTCTATGCTGTGCTCTATTAAGGCAAGTAGCCAGTGTGCCCTTGCATGGCTCGTCCTGAGTGCAAAGGGCAAGAAGATAGGGGCTGAATAAGGCTTCGTTGGGGGGGGGGGGGTGAATAACTGATCAAGGATGGAGATTTTTATATTTTTCTGGAATATAAATAGTTGCAATGTATCGCTTGAGAGCACAAGGTAAAGGTGCAATAGCGCGAAAGTTACTTTGCCTGATATCAGCGAGCCCTAACCGAATACGCACCCCAATAATCCCAGGAAAGCTATGCAGACGGAGAAATCTGTACAGATATCCTACTTCACGACCGCTTAGGCGTAACACTACCCAGCTGGCATGCGATTAATTACCTGGGTGATTTGCATCAGACCATACTACTCTGTATGTGCAATACACAGTACCTCCAGCTCAAGCAACACCAACACCTCGACTCAACTATTCGCAACAACCCCGCATGCCGAGGCTCATTGATAAACAAGAGCAGGTCAGTCTGAGCTTGTTCAGAACAAACGAGGGTTGAGGTTGGCTGCGAACTATTCTATAGCGCAATTATCGGAATACTTGAAAGAAACACTCGTGAAGCCCTTTAAATGACATTTCTCTAAATCGAACGACCAAGTGTAACAGTTTTCTTTGCTCGGCGGAGTCTTCCCATTCCCCATATAAACTGTAACAACACAGGAGTCCTCGCCGTTCAATGGCTTCCAACTTTTTAAGTGGACGCTGGGCTCCCAGTCAATAAAATCCATTATTTTAGTTATCGAACGTAAATAAGAGTGATAACTATTACAATCACACAAATCCCATTAGCATCAGCTGCTTTGCGTCAATTATGGCTGAGCTTACAAAAAGGCGCAACACCTCTCGGCAGACCTAGCGGCTATTTCCCCTGCATCGTCTACGCTGCGCTCTGCTAAATCAAGTGGCCCGAGTGCCTTTGCATGGCACGTTCGGAGGACAGCCGGCAAGAAACTGATATAAGCCAAGTTGAGCTTCATCATGGGCGGGTAATAAGCTGAGACTAGAAGTTTTGTCTTGGGAATAGTTGCAATGTATAGCTGGGGAGCACAAGGTTAAGGCGCAATGGCGCGGAAATTGTTTTGCTTTTATAAAGCTACCGAGACGGAGGAGTTCGTATAGGGATCCAACTCCTGACGGAAGCTAGTTGGGATGCTACCTAGCTAGTGGTGAGCAATTTATTAAAACCAGATAAGACAACCGAATAACTCCGTACGCTAATCCTCGCCTGCAACACCTATAGAGTCTTCCTATTTAACCTACCTATAAAACTAAAGTATCTTCTATTTCTACTCTATATCTGAAAAATTCCTAATCTAGTATCTAATTAGCCTAAAGCACCCTCGTAAGTAAAATTTGTAAAGTCTACCAGGGGTTGTATTGTATTTACAATATCCCATCACATCGTATACTGCATAGGTACCTACAATCACGTACCAACCTGGTTCCTGTGACAGCTTGTAAGAGGAAAACCTCTTGTATAACAGTATAGATGTAATAATGGAGCTCTACGTAAGACTTATTAACTGTTGTACAAAATCAGTACCCCCAGGAACCACGTTACAATAGTAACCGAGTAGGCACCACCCTGAAACCCTTCATATTTAGCACAGCGCAGAGGCTTGCACCCCTGTCACACCACGTGCACACCGGGATTTTCTTTCTGTGGCTAAGTAGAGGAGGTGCTAGTTATTTCGCGCATAATCATAATCTGTTTTGCTTGCTTTTGTTGAAAGAGCAACTCGGTTTTTAAGGATAGGATTAGCGCTGTTAGGAGCACCAAGGCAACAGGCAGGCACTAGTGCATATACGAGGCGAAAGACTTCAATGTTGGTTGATTCTATCAAAGCTATAGGAGGAGTAGGGAAAAGCTGAAGATGTCCGGCCCTTCCTGACTTGACAGTGCTAAAGAGAATGGATATCGGGCCTTACACCGTTTTATTGATAGTTTGAGTCACGCAAGGCACATAAGAGAAACCGGAAGGTGGACTTTTGACGAATGGTTAGACGCGTAGCAAGAATCGCCCATGCAGTTGAGCACATTTCTACAATACAAACCTTAAATGATCATCCGCGGTAAGGCCGGCCGTGCCATGGAATAGGTGGAAACTGATAGCTCTTTATGTATTAGCTGATAGCCGATGTAACCGTGCCAGCTTCCGTTCTTGGCATCGCTCAAGAGTCTGCCATCCTCTTATAACAAGGACCTCTAGCAGTCCCATGTGCGATTGCCGATTGCCTGAAGATTGCTTCCGACTGTGTCAAAATCACAGCTGGTGTCGTCGCGACGCTGGAAATCCGATCGGAGAAGACGAAGGCTGATTTTGACTGCCGACATGCTCGCTACGGACGTCGCCGAACACCTTGTCCTCAAAGGGCTTCCGTTCCGCGACACCACATTCCTGGCGCGGTGGTTCGCAAAGCCGACGAGCAGGGAGTGCCATTTCGGAAGAGTCTGGGCCGTTTGAAGGAGACTCACCGCTCTTTGAGGCTGACATCAACGAGGTCTTTGACTTTGAGAGGAGTGTCGAGAGGAGAATATAGTAAGAAGAGGTGGGCTTTTGCCACGTTTTTGAAACATGTCATAGATTCCTTGCGAATAACAAAAGTCGTCCTAATTGGGGTCCTTACACTTTGCTTTGCATGATCTATGCAGGGGAATGGAATTGAACTACTGTTTTTTAAATATTCTATGCACAAACCCGACAATGCCTGTCGTCAATCCTTATCGGCTTTCAACAAAACCCTAATGGTCCATGGCCCGTATTATCAGATCTGAATGCGACTCATCCGAATGTCGCAGGGGGGGGCTTACGACTTAACCCCTTGGCACAATGAGGTGCCTTACTCTTGCTGACATCCTTCTTGTGACGTTACACGGTCGAACTACAGGTAGCCGTGCTTGTGTGTACTGAACCTTGTTTCGCGTTGCGTCCCGACTTCGTGCGTAGTCCTTGCATCCATTGCCACCATTCCGCCTTGGAGCGAGCATTCTCTGACAAACCTCGGGCTTTTTTTTTGCCTACGCCAATGCAATGCCCGTCTAGAGCCCCTGTTTACTTTGTTTCCATTTCCGTTCCGACACTTGTCTAGTGTGAGTTCCTGATCCACATGGTTCTCCCGTTCTTCTGACTGAACGTTGAATTCGTCAAATTACCTCCTTAGTGGCCGTTTGATCCGGAATGGTGGCCTACGCGCGCCGTAAGATCGGTCGTAGTCGGGTAGTAAGGTCTATGACAGAGGCGCTCACTATTGGTGTCCGGTGTACTCATTTGGCAGCTTTCCCAATGTACAATTTCAGCTTAGATGGGTCGCGTGACGGATTTGGCGGGCACGTTCGGAATGTCAAGGAGAGCTGCTTACTCGGAACGGTCTTCCTTTTGCTCGTCCGAACTATATCCACGCTGTCATCACTCATTTGGATTACCGCCTAGACGCTGTCTCGGACGAGTCATCTCCAGGTGCACCTGAGTATATATTGAAGCATGGCAGACGCCGTTAACGTCACGAGGCCTCGACTCCATTACAAATACTTTGAAGATATCATCATTTTTTAGGAAATCTCCACTCTACTTCTTTTACGCCGATACCCACGATTCGGAAACTTTACAATGACGTCCCAAGATCGCAATGTCCTCACTACGCCGGTATGTCACCTGAGACTTACACCCTGAGTCTGAATGAGCGTCCCTTCTACAGCTTGTCTCGGATTGTCTTGGTGTTTATTTATTTGCACAAAACCCACTGTTCGAAAAGCTCTGTATGGTAGCTGACACGAGTTAATCGATGTTCAGTTCATGGCCGATTTTTCTCAGTTCGTCTCCACCACTCCATGACAACCGCATGAATCGCCTCAATCTTGCCCAGTGGGGTTCTTGGTAATGTCGCGTCTGGTGCTGCATGTCACCCTTTTTGCCTGGTTGAAAGGCTGCTTTCACAAAAGCTAACGCGGCATAATCTAGGCTGCTGGTGCAACGGGATCGCTTTTCGTCTACTCTCTCGATTACGCTCGAACTTGACTGGCCAACGACGCCAAGAGCACCAAGACTAATGGGAAACCGCAGTTTGACGGGATTGTAGACGTTTATCGCAAGACTTTGGCAACTAATGGCCTCGCTGGCCTTTATCGAGGCTTTATGCCGTCTCTTGCTGGGATTATTGTGTATCGGGGCCTGTACTTTGGTCTCTACGACACTCTCAAGGCTATTGTCCTGGTCGGGCCGCTGCAAAACAACTTTATAGCATCTTTTCTGTTGGCGTGGTGTGTTACAACTGGCTCAAGCACACTTGCATATTCGCTTGATACTATCCGCCGTCGCATGATGATGACGTCTGGAGAGGCTACCAAGTACAAAGAATACGTTTGACGCTGCTCGACAGATCATAGCAAAGAACGGGTTCAAGGCTCTTTTCAACGACGCAGGAGCGTTCGAACATGCTTCGTTCTATTGCAAGTGCCGGCGTGCTATCTATATATGATAAGCCTGCAACTGTTACTATCGGGTTCATCATATTGAATAGCAAACATTGCCTTCGCGTGTGCAGAGATGGGTCTGCCTTGGAGGCAATTCCTAGGTCACAAAGTATATCTGGGTACAAAGCCAAATACAAGGGCTGATCATCTCTGAACAAGCCATTGAGCAGAATTCAGACAGAGCTAGATTTACAGCTGTCCATAGTTCCGTAAGCCGTATGCTCTAATTAGATTATAGAAATCGCTTTCCACTATCTTCATTCTGTATATGTCTGTATATATTGGATCTAAGTTATCTTGGATGCATGACTTGGTGGTGGACAGGGTGGCAGTGTATTTGGCCGATTCCATGAGAGCCGTTGGATGAAATGTTGGCCGAATGGACTGGGATTGAAGACGGAGTAATTGGCTGGTCTGTCAATGTGAAAATAGAAAAGGGAAAAAGAAAGGGATTCTAATACAAATGGTGATTTCGACCGAAAGATACTCGCCCGCAAAAGCCCCTCCTTATCAAAATATGAGATTTATGCTCGCTGAGCCGCAGCCCTGCTGCATCGCATCCTGACCATGTGAAGCCAAAGACGAGATTGCTAGGCCGAGAGAGGTACGAGATCGACAGGGGCTATCACATGGTGTGAAGCAGGTCACATCTCATGCAAATGGATGAATCGCGTACGAAGTGAGTAGCGCTTGGGTCTGAAGCGGGCCAAGTAGAGCCAAGTAGACTAGACTAGACGTAACTCGGTTGAGAAGAGAAGAGAAAGAGTAAGGTGGGTCCTGTAGGTGCGGGTGGAGCAGAGAGCTATGTACCCAAGTACACATGTACACATGTACACATTACACCCACCACCACTACACAAGAACCTCAAGCGTCTTCTGGTCGTCTATCTCGTCTTCTTCACAATTGCCACCCTGCCCGGATGGACGGCTCCAAGTCAGCTCGCGCCTTTACCGTGCGGAGCGCAAAGAAGTTTCAACCATCTTCACCATCTCGCGACTAACACGGTGACTCTGACGGACTCTGACGGATCGTCCGCACTCGCTTGACTCGTCGTCCTTTCTTGTTCCCTCCGCACATACACGCCAATGCCCGTCGATGCCTCGACGATAGTACGTAGAACTTGGTTGCTCAGATCATGGCGCTTTCTTAAAGCCGATTGTTGAAAAAACCAATCTCCCTGTGGTCGCCTCCTCATCTGCAGGCAACCAACCGACACCATGAGTTCAAACACACCCTCATCACCTGGTGCGTGGCCACCAAGTCGACCTTCGAAGAGAAGTGTGAGTTATTCGAAGCAAACAAGCTTGCTGCTGCGCATGCGATCCCGCGGTTCCTTTCCACTAAACCTTCCAGCAAGCGCTGACTCTAGAGCGGCGCTGAGTAGAAAATGCGCAACGGCACCTTTATTATTCCCAGCACAGGCGAACGATCCAGACGACAGTTCACTCTCCGAACATCGAGCAGCATCCTGTCCCCTCGCGGCAGCCGGTCGGAGCGTCCATCTTCCACGGAACAGGCTACAGAGCGGATACGTTCAACGGCGCAAGGCATCAAAGACAAGATAAAACTTTTATGGCAGTGGCTCAATTCGCGAGATGGTCATCAAGTGCTCAAGTGTACGCTGGCGTACCTTCTTGGCAGCACAGCGACATTCTGGCCCACGCTGTCTGATTTTCTCGGCCACCGAGATGGCAAGCACATCGTTGCCACCTTGACCGTCTACTTTCATCCAGCTCGCACCGTGGGATCCATGCTGGAAGCTATCCTCGTTGCTATCGTGGCCGTTTCATACGCCGAGATAGTCTGCGTTCTCTCCATGGTCGCGGGCGTTGCGTCTAGGACAAGTACGGGATCTGTCCTGCCTGCACATGTCATTGTTTTGGTCATATTTGTCGGCGGCGGGCTTGGATTTGTTGGATGGGTTAAGCAGAGACTCAATCGGCCCCTTGTTAATGTTGCGACCACTCTTGCTTCCATGGCCATTATCTCGGTTATTACAAAAGAGGAATCTGTGCAGGATGGTTACTTCTCCCGAGAAAAAATCATTCAAGTCATCAAAATGCTGGTTGTGGGCATAATCTTCTCTGCTGCTGTGAATCTGCTCGTCTGGCGCTTGTCCGCCAGGAGGGTTCTTCGTGAGTCCATGGTCACAGCGTCCATATCACTGAGTGACAGACTGTCATTTGTCACAAATGGCTTTCTCAACGGCACAGAGGATGAGATCAAGTCACCCGAGTACGCGCGGTCAAGGCAACGCTACGATTCTGCATATAGCGAAATGTCCAACAGCCTTCGGGAGGCGAAGCTGGAGCACTACGTCATGGGCCACGAGAAAATTTACCGGCTCGACAAACGTCTTTTCAAATCCATCGAAGCTATTCATCAAGCCATCGGCGGACTACGAAGTTCACTGTCAACCCAGATCACTCTGTTGAATGAGATGTTGCCCGCCACTTCTCAAGTTGAACCTTCAACTCCATCACCCGGAGCACCGCCTCAAACGCCGAAATTCCGACGCGTCACATCTCTCCTCCTTGATGGCGCCGGGGATGACTTGTCTACGATTGAAGAAGACGAAGAAGATTGCCGAGTACAACTTCTTTCGCAGTCGGAGCCATGTCTTACGAAGATTCCCAGTTTCCGCACTCCCTCAGTCATCTTCTCCCTATTCATGACCATGTTAGGTCCGTCGTTAAAATCGCTTGCCTACACACTCTCTGAAACGCTTCGAGAGTCCCCATTTGGCGAGGATCCCACATCAGAAGTCAGAGTTAATGATCAGCTGAGAGAAAGTCTGAGGGACGCATTGAACCTCTTTAACCACGCAAAAAGTAATGCTCTACAGGAGCTCTACAAGACCATTGAGCTTGGCCGCTCTCGATCAGAGGCCGTCCAAGCAGACATTGAGGAAGTAGCTGCGGCATGTGGCCACTTTTCTTTCAGTCTTCGAGCGGTAGCAGACGAGATGGATGCTTACTTGGATGTGCTGGAAGAGTTACAGCATGTTACTGAATGTCAATCTCGCAGTTGGGAATGGCTTAGATTCTGGAAACGACTGCCCGACGACAAACCGCCAGAAGACCCAACGCGTGAACCGTTGATTTATCAGAAAAAGAGAGCCACAGTTCGTGGGCTTAAAACGTCGGCCGTTCCAAAAGGCATCCCCGATTCGATGAGAAATCGGAGGGACTCATTTCACTGGAATGCCGCTCCGACAGCCAGCTCATTTCAGCGCATCTTGTCCCAACGACTTCTTGGTCTGATGCGCTTTTTAGCCCACGAAGATATTCTCTTCGGCATCAAAGTTGGAATCGGAGCAGTCCTGTTGGCGCAGTTCGCCTTCATACCACAGACGCGACCAATCTATCATCACTGGCGTGGTGAGTGGGGTTTATTATCGTACATGATAGTGGTTGGTATGACGACGGGTGCATCCAACACAACGTCGACTTCTCGTCTCATCGGAACCCTCACGGGCGCTTCATGTGCGTGCTTGGCGTGGCTCGTCAGCCAGGGCAACGCCTATCTTCTCGCGCTGTTCGGATGCGTCATGGCCCTGTGGAACTTTTACAGGATTCTGATCATCAAGAATGGGCCTCTAGGTCGTATCGCTCTCTTGGCATACAACGTCATTGTCCTTTACGCCTACAGTCTATCTCAGGATGTGGACGATGACGATGACGACGAAGGCGGCAAGAATCCACTCATCTTCAACATTACATATCATCGAGTGGTTGCCGTGGTTCTGGGCATCATCTGGGGCATGATCATCTGCCGACTGCTCTGGCCCATATCAGCGCGAAAGAAGTTCAAAGAAGGACTGTCGGTGCTCTATCTCCAGCTCGGTCTTATCTGGAAGCGCGGCCCATTGAGAATTATTATTGATAGTGGCAATAATTTGGATTACATGCGCGAGGGCGAGCAAGCTGCTCTCCAACGATATGGTAAAGTCTTCTTCTCAATTTCCTTAGCAGTCAGAACCTGGCATCCAGAAATGCGATGACCCATGGCCAGAGAAACTAAATGCGCGCCACAGCCCTTAAACTCGATGCTCTTCGCAACTCGGCCAAGTATGAATTCGAACTCCGCGGGCCCTTTCCCGACGCCGCTTACTCTCGCATCCTGCACTCTACGAAACATATTCTCGACTCCTTTTATGCCATGCGCCTGCTCACCCAACGCCACGAGACCGTCTCGGAGGGAGAACGCGCCCTCCTCCTCTCCACCAGCGTCGAAAGAGACCGTCTGTGCCGCCGCATCTGCCACATTCTCCAGGTTCTGGCATCATGCATAATGCTCGAGTACCCTCTCACAGATGCCATTCCAACCATTGACTCGAACAAGGATCAGCTCCTGGGCAGGATTTACCAGTTTCGCAAAGACCACATGGGTCCAGAGGCTGCGGCGCAAGAAGACGATGCCAGTGGCCACTATGCTGACGGGAAACGAAGAGAGGTTGTCGTTGAAGAGAAGGATTACGCGTTGGTGTACGCGTACACGCTTGTGACGGTGCAGGTAGCTGAAGAGCTGAAGAAGGTCAAGGCGGAGATTGAAGGCTTGTTTGGCGTTTTAAACCAGGACGAACTGTTGCTAGAGTGATGCGGGTGCGCTTGGACATCGTGGTAGAAGGCGACTTTGTCAGAAATCTCACAATTACGTATGATGGTTTATTTTATTTTTACACGGGAAAACAGGGCAAATAGATATACGGAACGGAGCGAACAATTTCCTCTCGGCATGGGGAATTCAGGATACCCCCCTGATTTATTAGTTCATTCATGGCGTCTATGCTCGTTGGTATCATCAAATGTCTAATGCACTTGCTCGACAGACGCCCGCTCCAAGACACACCCTTTTTTTTTTTTTTTTCCTACAGCGTACATTCGCGCAACTTGCCCTGCCGGCCCATCTCATATTCTACCCATCTGCCCACCCCCTTTGCGACCGGGCACCAGGACGCTACCCGGGTTCATGACATGGCATCCCTCATACGTCACACAGAAGGGCGGGGCGGTGGCATCTACCAAGGCCATGGCCGTGGGGAGCGGGTACAAGTGCAGCGCAGATGAGTAGTCCCAGTGCACAGGGCGGATGGACTGCCGGAAAGGGGCGAGGTAGCCTTGGTCGAGAATCGTTTTGACGAGCTTCTGGGCGGCGCGGACATCTTCCGTCAGCGTGGCAGAGGCCTCGCCGCCCTGGTCATGCGCCGCGTCGAGGTCCATGGCGTCGGCTGCTGCTCCGGCGTGTTCCTCGGAGGAGGCCAGTCCGGTCGCGGGCTTGCCCTCCGGCTCCTGATGGCTGGTGGCCTTTGGGTTCAAAGTGACGGCCGTGC
Organism: Balansia obtecta B249; assembly: GCA_000709145.1. NCBI lineage: Eukaryota > Fungi > Ascomycota > Sordariomycetes > Hypocreales > Clavicipitaceae > Balansia > Balansia obtecta. The sequence goes on from JFZS01000021.1 coordinate 121,103, forward strand.
GGCGCAGGCGGGCCGAGATGTCGTCTCTGAACAGGACGAGTTCGTGGTTCGGGCCGAAGAGCGTCATGCGGCTCGGGTTCGACGTCCAGACGGCGGCGCCCTGGACGCCATGGTGGCCGGCGTCGGCGTTGGCGGCGGCAAAGGCCCGGCGGATGCGCGACGTGAACATGTCGGGCACGGCTTTTCGCGGCAGCGGCACGGATGCGCCGGCCGTGAAGGAGGATACCCAGCCGTCGTTGTCGCCGGGCACGAAGACAAAGGTGGACGACTGGAGGAGGGTCGGGAAGTCGGATAGCGCGGAGGCGAGCGCGTCAAAGTATTCTTTGTACTCGATGCTGCCACCGCTGCCGCCGCGGGCCATGACAGCCTGCTGGGTGAAGTTGCCGGTCAGGACAAAGGTCACTGGCGTCGAGCCCTCCGGCTCGGCGGCGTACAGGGACAGTATCTTCCGCATGGCCTGCATGGCCCGCGGCTGATCGAGGTTCAGCTCGCCGATGATGACGGCCCTTCCCCGGCCGGGTATATCTGGCTGGTGCATGAGGCGGCGTTCGATCCGCCGCATCTTTGCGCCGGCCGCCCTCTCGCTTCCAACGCCGAGGAAGTCGATCCAGCCGAAACCGCCGCCTATGGTATGGTCCTGGCCGCCATCGGGACCACTTATGCCCAGCGTTGCCTGGCGTTTCTCGCAGGGAGGCTGTCCGATGAAGAAGCCCTGGAACTTTCCGCCCAGCGTGCCGCCGACACCACTGCTGCCACTCAGCCCTTTGCCCACCGACTCTTCCTCCTCCTCGTACACGCCGTCGACGAGGACGATCATGCCGGGACAGAACCATGCCGAGTCCTCGGGTACTGCGACAGCCTGGCTGAGGTCTAGGGCGATGGAGCCGGTCAGGTCGCTGACGGCGAGATTCCCCGTCGGCAAGACGACCAGCTGTCCTAGCAGCATGTGGTTGCTACCGTGACGACCAAGCATGTTGGCAACGGGCGTGATTCTGAGAGACTGCTGGCCTGAGCGCTGGAGAGTTCTCTGCCGCGACGAGGAGACGGACGAGGTTTGGAAAGCCTCGCTTCTGAGCAGGCGCTGCTGGATGACTTGGTATCGATTCCGGAACACGGTGGTTTTGTGAGAGGCCGGTGGCAACAGCGATGGCTTGCTCGTTTCTCTGCGTGATCCGGTTAGCATCATGGGCTGCACAAGCGGGCCACGCTACGACGAGGACAGTCGACTTGCCGTTCGAAATGCTTCTTGCCAATGTTGTACACCAGCCTCGGCTGGTCGAATGCGCTGATGACAGTGAGCCAGGCCCGCGGGTCACTGGTGTCATCCTCCTCTCCCTGCGCCGCCTCGTCCTCGACGCCCAGCCCCGAGATGCCGAGACTGGCGTTGCTGTCTGCTCGCGGGAGGCCCGAGGGCCGCAGACCTAACCTGGTGCTGATGGCATCCCCGTCCACGACCTGCAGCATGCTGTCACCGCGCGGCAGGCCCCTCCCAGGCCCGACGATCTTGCCCCCGCTCATGTTGCCTTCCAGCGTCTTGAGGATGTCGTGCAGTTCCTTGCTCGCGCCCTCGATGATGACGCCGCCGTTCCTGTTCTTCCAGCTGCGGGCGACGTCCTCCAGCACGCGCTCGGCAAGGCCTTCCTCCCGCCATCCCGAGCCGCAGTGCCTGCCGATGAACGAGGCGAGTTCCTGCAGCGCCGAGGACGTGAGCGTCAGGGAGTGCTTCTTGGTGAAGGTGCGGAAGGCGAGCGGCCGCAAGGTGGCGGGGGGGAGGATGATGGGCAGGATCGCGGCTTTCGGGGCATGGACGTGGAATGGCCTCGGGGGATGCGCCGGGGTGCCGAAGGCGGGCGACGATGATGGAAGCGCCGACGAGGGCGGGATGGCATTTCGCCTTTGGAATATCGGCGCCGGCGTTCTGTCCATTGCTGCGGCCGCCGCTGGATGTTTGACAAATAATCGGTTGTGGAAGGGAAACGCATCCAAGGCCCGCGGGAGACGGTTGTCGCAAATTCCGTGTGGGGAAGGAACGAACGTTGAACCGCGTCGACGCGTTCTGGCTTTAATTGATTTTTTTGTGGAGCGGCCACGTCGGTACCCACCGGGACCCATCAGAATTTGAAGAAGCTCCGTTCGTCCTTCCGGCTCCGCGACTCGTACACATTGCCTGCTTTTCTCGCAGTGCTTGGCCGCCTCACCATCAGTTAGTTGCACTCGCAAAGACGAACCGTCCTCCGTGTCCCAGACAGAATGCTGGTCTTGGCCACTCGATTTGCTCCTCGGAGCACCACCATGTGGCGACGCGCCGTGTCCACGCTCCCAAACAACTCGCACATTGTATGGCACCACCATCGGCCCCGAAAACAAGGCTGGAGCAAGCTAACTCGAGCCAGAAAGTCTTTGACAACCCGTCATCGCCGGCATCGTACCTCCTGACATATCTCGACGCGAACCCCCCGTCGCCAGAGCTCGCGATCGGCACATCGACCGCGATTCCCCCCACGCCACAGTCTTTTGCCGAGAACCGCCGCTTCATGACGATCCTGAACGAGGTCGTTTACGAACACGGCGCCCTGGATGAAGACGTCGCGAGCCAGGCCCGTGCATTTGCCGGCTCGGGCCCCGGGGCTGCTGCTTCCTTTGAAAACGCCCAGCGACCGAGTCGGGGGTCGTCGAGGAAGCAAGGCGCCGGCGGAGCTGGCAAGGGCGGATGGGTGCACCTTAGCGACCGACGGAATCCTCCTGATTTCGGCCGGATAGCCTGGCCGGAGGACATACTCGGCAGCGTCGAGGTGGATGGGGAAGGGCAAGTGGTTGGCAGAGTCCAGCCCAGCGGGACGTACAGAGTCGTCACGAACGAGGGAATGTGAGTCTTTGGCGGGAGGTTTCCTCTCTGTATATTCTGATCTCGACTAATTCTCGGCGACGTCTTTCTAGACTTGGACTGAGTCCGTTTTTGCGCGAGAAGCTGGTGGAGCGGCTTAAGAAGGAGGAGTCCGGGTCATGAAGCACGATCCGCGTTGCTGGATGTTCCTGTCGCCGCTGTCCTACGTGAAAGCCATATTGGGAAGATCAAAAAAAAAAAAACACATAGTAGACTGAATCGTGTTAAAGCTATCTGAACCTGAGTATCCCCCAAGCTAGTGCGCATCCCTTCACAATGTGGCGGGAACGGGAACCCTGCTTTGTTTTCCATGCTCGTCGAGTTGGCGCATGGCTCCAAGTGCCTTCTTCACCTTGTCCTCTTCGCACCGGAGTCTGAGAATGCCTTCTTCTGTAACCCAGTCACGTCGACGCGGGCCAGAAGTTCCCGTCTCACAAGCGCATCAACCCGGAAACCGAAAAGCCATCCACAAACCACCGCCGCCTCGTCGAGCATTGCCGTCAAAACGTGGCAGAGTCACATTGAATGGAAGGGAGACGAAGCGGGCATTGACGTCAATTAGCTGCGCTGCGTCTATCCGAGGCGTTCAAATCACCGCTCGGGGAACTCGAGGCAATGAATGAAGCCCGTGGTACAAAGGGGCCACCCCCCTTTGCGCTTCACTTCCATTGCCCAACGGCAACTTGCTTCACGCCGGGCTGTGGATTAACATGTTCGAGTACGGAGGACAACCAGCACGATTCATGCTGGTCGTGACACTGGGCCAAAGTAATTAGGATTCTGATCCTCCCCGCCCTTCCACCGAGAGTGCCTTTCAGCATGGGATGACTTTGTGTCTCAACACCATTCATGCGCGCGCTGCCACTGACGTTGTACAGGAACCGATGCAGGAATTTTTTTTTTTCTTCTTCCTTTTGGGCTTCAGATGCTTGATGGCACAATTGGTCGTGCTGGCACTGCGGACCACGCTGGCCAGGCACTTTGTGAATCGCCTGGTTTCTCAAGCTCTGCATGAAATATAAAGGACGTCTTCAATGCCCGTTTTCGCAATACGTCGTCCCCATCGTCTACTTAGCACACTTTGCCTTATACGAATAAATAAAAAAAGCCCTACATACATCGCTCCCGGGGGAAAACCGTCAACTCCCTTGCTAATTGCTCTCTTGGCTCACTCAATACCCCCGTGCTACAGCTTCACGAACTCTACCGCAGCAAAGGGCAAGCAAAGCCGTGACCTTCTTTTTAAAAAAAAATAATGTTGGCCACACACCCAGTCTTCACCGTCCGTTTCGGAGAAGAACCTGCCTCCCACCATGGCATATTCGTCCAGACCAACGAGGACGGCTGCGGCACGCTCTTGCACGTTCGCGGTGCCATAGGTGCCAACGGCCGTCTTGTGTTCGTATGCGACGAAGAGCGACTGTCCCGGTTCGCGTCCAAGTGTGCCAAGGGCGTCATCGAGAAGGACCAGCTTGATGAGATTGAGCGCATCTGTGGCACTGTGCCGGCTCCTGACTCTCAGTACCTCGCTAGCACCGAGACTGGGCATGCCGTGCCTGCCTGTCGTTGCGCCGAGTGGGCTTCCCAGGCCTGGGCTGCCGTCGCCGCTTCGGGACTGGTGAAGGCCTAGGCATCTGCGGGATCTGGAACCTCTTTTCAAAGGTTTTACGGCGTTTCAGAATGCACGAGACATGAGGCTGGTGACTCAGTATTTTGCATTTGAAGCAGCGGGATATCGGGGACGCGGAAAACGTCTTGTTTGGATGAAAAGGGACGGATTTTACGCATTGGCCTACAGTAATGAATGAGCTTGGTTCACGATGATGGCGTGTTTTGGTTTGTTGCTTGACGTTCTGTTTGGACGAGAGGAAAAGAGGAACTACGACATCTTGTCGGAAGAGCCTTGGATAAGCCATGGGGTGCCAGGTCTCCGACCCAGGAAGATCCTACGGCTAATGTCCGTGATGATTGTGTGGGCTGTGTCGCCACGAGCCGGCTCGACAAGACTAGCCTTGCTTTTCAGAAGGCAGTGCGGCTCAGCCTGGAGAGCAATTTGTCGACAGGAGTCATCGCTGACCAGAGCTTTGCTGTCAGCCCACTGACGTGGTCGTTGGTAAACCCGAGTTTCGACCTAGTTGCGTAATGAAGACGCGTTCTGTTTGGTCCGTATCAGAAAAAATGGCTGAGATTTCTAGTATTCCTTTTCCGTGCATCTGGCAAGCAGAAGATGACGCCGTCATGGCCCCCCCCACCCCCAATGTAGACTAGTCTCTGTGTATCCTGTATGCCGGTCGTCTTGGTCAAATTCAGTCAGTCTTGCATTAGGTAGAGATGAAAGCAAGCAAGTGGGCTCACTCACAATGTCTTTGCTCGCAGAGTGCCATTTGCGATGAAATTGACGCGCCGAGTTGGACAGTGCGTCTTTTGCCATTCACCGGCCACCTTTGTACCGTATCGGCATTCACGAATGAAACTTAGCATTTTCGAGGCTTATACTTTGCGTCCAGATTGACGAGCGACCTTGACGATGGACAGCGGATGCAGGGGGGGGGGCGCAGCCTTCTCGACCTGTTTGGTCGTCTCGAAAGGGCACGTTGGCCGTTTAAGATTTTGACCGGGGGTGTGACTTACGCATCAGCATCAGCATCAGCATGGGCCGGGGCTGTTCAAATCCCGGTGACTCATCGACGGCGACCAGTAAGTAATTCGAGAAGTGCAGCCCGCTATCGTGCAGTGCCGCACAAGGTGGTACGCAATGTGGTGACGAGGCAAACACCTCATGGCCATGGTGTGGGATGGATGGATATTGACAATTGCTATCATCATGGCTACAAGTACTGCTCAACCCCTTTTATTATTTGTTTCTTTTTTTCCCCCAATCTTGCACCTGCGTTGTGTGTATTCTTCGACATCATCTTGAAAATCGCCCCCTTAAGCCGTCTGTCTCCCTTTGAGCGAGCCTCCCTCCCCAAGCACATCTGCCATCGGGATAACCCGACTTACAACGGGCCAAGCCACATCTTTCGTGGGCAAACCGCATACACGCTGCGCACTCTAAGCGCCGTGGAAGAAGCGTGCAAAAGGAGAAAAGCCATCAGGTGGAAGCGGTGCAGAGTAGTGAGATACAGCTGCCCGAGTCCCATCTCAGCCAGTCAGTCCATCATGCTAGGCACGCCGGCGGCCCATCTCCTGCCCGTCGACTTGCCCGCCCGGTCGTCTTCGTCAACACCACGAGCCAAGGGCCGGAAGACAAGACTGTCGTCCGGGTCGGGCGCCAACCACCACGGCCACCACCATCTCGTCCTTCCCGCCCGGCGCTTCTCAACCTCAGCCCCCGCAGGCGCCGAGTCGGTCCCGCTGACCGTCCAAGATGCTCTGGTCGGCCTCATCGCCGCGTCTTGCCAAGCCCGGTGTGACATAGCTGTGTTGAACACCCATCCCACGGAACGGACGGCGTCCCTCCGCCGCGTCGGGTACGAGGTCGAGTCGTTGCGCATCACAGCCCAGTTGATGTACGTGGCCTTGCGCCGCCTGGAGAAGGACCAGCTGCAGCATGCCGAGCTAGCCAAGCTCCTCGAGCTGCAAGTCCTGATTGGCGTCATGACGGCATCCGTCTTGGCCGTTTCCGAGCTCAACACCAGGCTGGAGACCATGGTGATGCTGGCAGATGAGATGGGCTTGACCGTCGAGGAAATGTGTCAGAGGTTGTCGGGGTCCCTGACCCAAGACGCCAACAGGATAAGCATGGTTGAGTTCATCATGACCAGGTTGCTCAGCATGTTGCAAGTGTATGTGAATAGCTTCATGACGCATGACGGATGGGGGAAAAAAGAAAAAAAGAAAAAGAAAAAGAAAAGAAAAACAACAACAACAACAACAACAACAACACAATATATAAGAAACGCAAAAAAAAAAAAAAAAAAAAAAAAAAAAAAAAAAAAAACACTTCATAACCTTCAAAAACATCAAGACTGCAAGATGTAAAGAAAACAAGACTGACATCCTCCCCAGGACCAAGGCCGACGAAGCCCTCCGCCACCATTCCCATGCCCAACTTGCCATAGAGCGCATCTTCCAGGCGGACATGTCTCTGGCTCAACGCATGCAGCAACTCCAAGACACATCTCTCGGCCTGCAGCTCGTCCCTCAATATCGTCGACACGACCTAGCCGCCCTTCCACCACCAGCCTACAGCATGCCCAGCCCCAAGGACAACGACCTGCTGCCTGATTACAACGAAGCCCTGGACGCGTCCGTCGCCATTCAAGCTCGCGACTGGTCCATCTACTCTGGCCTCACCTTCGCCGACATTCCCGTTCTGTCGAGGATCAATCTACCTCTTATGCTCGGCGAGCTCAAAGACGCCTACTTCTACACAGCCAAGTACGCCGAGTCTGTCGCAAAGGCCCTCGACGCCCTCTCCGATGGCCCCAGTCCCCTGACGTTAAAGTCTTTGGCGCAAATACTCGGCATCGAGCCAAGAGAGGACTCGGTCAAGACGTCGTCAAGCCAACCTGGCCTGGTGCATCGACTTGGGCGGAAGATTACCAAGGCGAGGCTATTTGGGGCATTCTGCGTCGATTAGCGAGGACAAGTCCCGCGTCAGTGCTTAACCTTATTAATGCATTTTACAATTATACAAATACAGCCAGGTTGCCCGATGCAGCGATAACACCATCATATCTATCGCCGTCAAAACAATGACCGATCAACGCCTTCTCAAAGTCCTTGCCATAGTACAAAGAGAGAGTCCGTCGTTGGATCCGCAGTACTCTGTGTGGTTTCCAGGGCACAGGGAATTGCATTTGAGAGTCGGTGGCATTGTGTGTCCGGGTATCGTGGCAGCGTTTCCAGCATACTTGACCTGGTTTCCACACCGGCACCCACTGCCGTTCTCAACCTCCGCACATAGCTATACTCCCAGCACCGCCTGTAAGCATCAGCTGATGGTCATGTTGGCACTGTTGAGAACCTGCGTTTCCAAGATTCGGGCCATCATTTGGCTCCAAGACGCAGGCATAGTAGGTGAAAGTTTACATTGCCGCTGGAAATAACGGGACGAGTGAGAGTGGTTGACGCCGTGTAGGATGTCAAGTTTGTTGATGGAGTATCAGTGGAAGAATTTGTCGAAACTTAACTAGTAGTACCAATCTTATACAGCTCCAATCTATCACCAGCTCCGCAGTACTCTGTATGATCGCCAGGGCACAAGTAACTACAGTCAGCCTGACTGGTAGCATTAACGCTGCCTTCCTGGAGGGCATTGCCGCAGTAGCACTCTCGGCCATATTCCACCCCGAAGTAGGTCAGGCCGTCGCAGAAATTGGCACAGGAGTCCAGCGTCATGCTGTCGTCTGCCCATGTGCGGTCGGTAAGAGCACGGCTGCTTGTCGCCTCAGTCCAGCAGCCCTGGAAAATCCAGTTGCCAATCTTGGCCCTATTATATGGCCCAGTGGAGATCGGGGTGGAGGGAGCCGTTGTGCTTGAGTTGGTGTTGGTGTCATTGGAAAATTTCTTGTCAAGTTGATAGGCATTCAGATGATTCGGCCCACCACAATATTCGGTGCCGTTGCCATTGCATGTCATTGTGCAATCGCTTGCCGGAGCAGGAACTGCACCGGCTGCCCACGAGTTGCCACACCAACACTGCGAGTCATTAGCGACGGGGACCAAAGCCGAGCAAGGGATCCTTGATGACTTACCTCACCACCGTACTCCAAACCTGCGAGGCGATACTTGTCAGCTTTGCAAGCATCGAGACAGTCTTTGACGGTCCTCTTGACGGTGACTTTGAATTCGGGCAGAGCGCGACTGTCAGTCCCCTCAGTGTAACAGCCAATGCTTGTGTATCCTGATACGCCTGGGTTGACAACGGGCCCAGAGCGAGGTCTCGAGTTTCCGTCGAATTTCAAACTGTCCCCAAACATCGACATGTATATTCCATCACCAGTTACTCCACTGCCACCACAAATCTGCTTCAAATCTCCCAGGCAGTTGTAGTTGCAGTTGGATTCACTCACATTGGTGAGCGGACCGAAGTAACCTGCCCAGCATTCACGTTGATACTGGGTGGCACAGAAAGTATATCCCTGGGCAGAGCACGCCTGAATACACTGCGCGTTTGTCATATTGTTGATTGCCAGAATCTGCATCGGTAGTTGACGTACACTGGGGTTCTCCGGGAAGCAACCAAGGTACTTAAACTCTCCCAAGCCATTAGGCAGCAATGGAGGTGCTTGTTCAGCGACAGCATTGCACGAGAACTCAATAAACTGTTTGCCAGAGTTGGGGTCATTTGTGTTGATTGTCCAGTTGGCAGATCCAGAGTATGGTGCCGTGTTCCACTGCGCATAGGGTACGTTGCAAATAAGAGTGGCGGTTGCACTTTCGCCAGGAGCCAAAGAAGTACCCTCTGCAAGGTCAACCTGATTCAAGGCTCGGACCAACCCAGCGACCCCGAACGGGGGCTTGGATACAGTCAATGACAACTGCACGCCGCCCTGAGGAGCCGCGTTTGTTATGCGGAATTTTAGTGATCTGGACGTGTTTTCAGTTACATTTCCAAAGGTAAATGGAGTACCAGACGTGTAGTCCACCCAGTTATTGCCATCTGGCGTCTGGAACGCAAATCGTGCCACTGCTGCCGGGCCGGCAGACGCAGACACAGAGAGGGTGGCATCACCGCCATCCGTGACCAGCTTGATGGAGCAGGAGTAGTTTCCACTCTCGGACGTGTCGAACCGAATATTCATACTGGACGCGCTGTTGGGCTGGATTGTGGCGGGAATATCACTGAAGGCGAATTTGCCAACCGTCAAGGCGGCTTGTCCGTTCCAAGCCTGGTACGACCCATTGGTGCCGGTGTTGGAGTACAGCACAGACTTTACCGTAAGTACACCACTGCCCAAGTTGGAGACAAGGACAGTTTCCGAAACGCCGAGAACGTCTTGCCCAGTAACAGCCTTATTAAAAGTGAGGACAGAAGGGTTAACTTGCAACAAGGGTCCGGCACTTGTTCCCGTGCCCGTAAGTTGAGCACGGGCGCTGTCGCTGTAACCGGCTGCATCATTTGTGGTATTGACCAGAATGGCATTTACCAATAGGCCAACGCTGGTGGGAGTGAACTTGGCATCGACGGAGAAAGTGTCACCAACGGCCATTTGCAACGGAGTGACAGGCAGGTTTGAAACGGCAAAGTCTGCGGTGCTGGCGTCACTGAGTCCGATACCTGTAACCTTTAGGGAAGTGAGAGCTTTGCAGGTGACTGGCTTGCTCAGGCTGCTGTTCTTCATATTGACCGAGCCAAAATTGATCGGCGAGGTACAGTTGAGTGCAGCGTTGACGGGTGCCCCGAAGCCATAGAGGTATCCTGCATTGGAGCCGATGTAAACAATGCCGTCGCCAAAAACGGGGCGGGAGAATTTATTAACCCCAGGCACGGCAAAAGACTGGATCATGTTGAGGCGACCGGCCTGGGGTACGGCGTCGTAGATACGGAGACCCAGCCCTTGCACATCCGAGATCCAGAGCAGGCCGGTCCCCTCTTGACCGTTGAGAGACGTGGTTGTCCCGTGACTGACGCCGAGAATATATGAATTGCTTTGCGGCGTCTCGGCAACTTTGGTGAAGGTAGGAACGCCAACGCTGCAGGAGAATTTGAAGACAACAGACGGATGTTGAATCACATTGATGTAGATGTAGCCACCTTCGAGCGGGTAGACACCGGCGCCAGCGTAGACGGAGTTCAAATTCTGGTAGACGAAAATAACATTGTCGTACCCGTCTTTGCCATTCTTGTATCCACCCAAGTCATCCAGGTTGAGGAAGTAAGTCTTGCCACTCTTGCCGGTTATGACGCCAATTCGCCTGACGGCACCACAGGAGAACTGGCTGGGGAGAAGTTCCAGAGGAGTGGTGCCCAGATCTTTGTCTGCACCGTCCAGCGCCCTCTTCTCCCACGGCATAAAGAAGTCGATCAGACGCAGGCTGCCATCGTCGTTGATTGTCATGTGCAGGGCGGCTTCTTCGAGTGCAGTGGGTGGATCATAGCCTTTGACTGGAACATCGGCCAACTGCGAGGCGTATCCGTTTCCAGTCCCCAGGAAGATGGAGCCCTTGTCGTCCGAGGCAATGCCACCTCCAGACATCCAAATTCCACCGCCTCTGATGGTGTCGGGGACACCCTGACCCTCGGTGGCCCACTTCTCTACGATTTTCCCCGTCGTCTTGTCCCAGCCAATGATCCAGCCAGTAAAGTTGTACTGGACACAGTGAGACGCAAAGCCGGCGTAAATGTAGTTGCCGGTATGCAGCAAGGCGGGTCGTTGATGGTGGATGCCTCCTTGGAACATGCGCACGTCGGAATTGCTGGCAATGAGGCCCTCGAGATTGACGGGGAAGTTATCTCGTTCCTTGAGGTCGTTTACGTCGAGAGCATGCACATAGTATCGACCGTTGGATCTGCCCTGCGGTCCGGCCACCTTCTGGTCGAGATAGGTTTTGGCTGTCAGGTACAAGGTATCGGTAGCTGGGTCGATGACACCAGTAGCAGTGACGCCAATTGCTGGGTTGATGTCGACGCAGCCATCGAGATCGGCAGTGAGAAAGGGGATGTGGAGGTTTCGCGAGGCGACGATTGCTCCCGTCTTGGCGTCAAGCTTGTAGACATTGTTCAGAGTGGTGGCAAAGTAGACATACTGTTTGCTGCTGCCGCTCGGGGTGTAGACCAGGGGTTGAGAAAAGATTTGTTCGGCTTTCCCATCGAGGGTGCCAGGCAATTGCGTTTTGAACAACTGCCCAAATTGCTTGCTCGCCACAACAGCAGGGTCCATGTTATGGTTGCTGAGTCAGAAATTTGCCTGGTCAGTCACACAGCTTGACAGGCAACGCATTTTTCCAGAGAGCAGACACGAACATGGGTCAGATCGACTTACGTTTGATACCCAGTTCTCGAATTATCACCTCCCCATGTAATCGTGTCGGTCGAGGCAAGGCCACGCACCGGGCCTGTGAAGGCCGCCGCCGCGAGCAGTAATGTACGGAGGCCCATCATGACAGCGTCCGTCAACTTGTGCACCAAATGGATAGATGGAGATGCTGACAAGGGGCCAAGTGATAGCACCTCACAACAGGGCGGAAGCGGAGGGCAACGGACATTATGTAGGATTCGATACAAAGCACACGGCCCCGTGGGGAGGCCGATAATCTCAGACCACAGATTACTTGACTACCAACCATGCCGCAGGTGCATATATTAAGATTACGAAGTTTCCAGCGGCAATCAGGGAGGTGGACCTGCTCCGACGTGTTAAGCTCTTCTGGAAGTCCGCTTTCTCTTGACAAGCCCCATGTCGTTGCACTATTAATCCCATGTCTCTCCAACCATGCTCCGTGCTCCGTGCTCCGTGTTCCGTGTTCCCCATTCTCCCAATGTCGTCGGTGGGGCGATGTCCCATCTTCCACAAGGCCAAGGTCAAGCGATTTAGCGCAAATAGTCGGAGCTTCGGCTATTAATGCACCGTTAGGGCCTAGTCCAGGAATCGCCGCGGTTCTGTCGCAGACTGCAGCTAGCATTAGCATACTCTTCTATACGAGTCCTGTGCTGTCTACGGCACCGATACATCCGTGGAGACGACGACGTCCGCGGCAGCGAGTTGCAGGGGCAAGCCATCGCCAGACTTATCGAGACATGCAGATGCAGCATGACAATTGAGCCTCTAGGGCGTTGATCATAATAACACCGGTTATAGTTCAAGCTTTTGAAGCCCTATGAGGACCTAGAAGGGAAAGCAGAGGCTGTACCTTCTTCAATTGCCCTGGAAGCCTACGTTCAAGCCCGCGAAGAATACCTAGTCTAGTATTAGTGCTGACATCGGTACCAAAATCTAAAGGAGGTCCTGCGGAAGTTGCTAACGAGGCATGGAAGAACCACGTACAAGAAAGGACAACCGTGGGATAATTTGAACGTCGAGACTGCAGCATAGCGTACAGTGGCCTAGGGCGTCATAGTGTAATTAAACCAAGCGGTAAGGCATTCGGCCGTCCAGTGTTTTGGTTGCTCTAGCTGGGTATGCATGTTCTTCTTTCGGTAATTTTATTGAACGCAGGTCTCGAATGACGGTGGTACGCCTTAGCTAAAAGGGGGGGGGGGGGGGGTAAGGGTCAAGGTCGTAAGATCGGCCGATGAATAAATTAAAAGGAGCGGTACGGGCTGAGTGGCCCAGCCAACGCACCCGAGCCCGAGGCAATATTGGCCAAGGGTTAGACACTCAACCAGCAGACGGGCAAGCCGCGGGCAAGCAGCCGGACAAGCCACACGCTGAACGATTGGTGTCGAAGCATCTATGCCTGAAGTAGTAGTTTAAACGGTGGCGGACACGCGATCCCAAGACTAAATCCCTTTGACGGTTGGTAGGACAGCAGCTGCGTCACGGGACCCACCCGACCTTGGATCTTGGATGCCTCGCTGGTACCTCTGTACAGCCACAATAGCTAGCTCTGAACGATTTTCGCGAAATGCCTTCTGAAGACAATAAAAGTGATATTTTGTACGCACAGCCAAAAGTGGCCTCGTGATGAGGCTTGCAATGCGGGCAACCTGAAGCAGCGCATTAGGGCTGCGACGTACCTTTTTGTACCAACAGAACTTGCCAGTACTTCTATTTCAGTAAGGGTTGTAAGGAGGAAACAGGTACCTTTTCGTCCGCCTTGTCGTGATTGGTCAGCTGGCCTTTTCGTGACCCAGCTGCTGCCTTATCATTGTCAACGATATCTGATAGTTGTACCAGCCAATTAGAGGCTGCTGGCTGGGGCGCGCCAAAACCCTGCAGGGTGATACGAGCAAGGACAGCTCTACCAGGTCATTACTTGTCTTGGCTTTTGGAATTCTCGGACAACATCTCGCTCAGCTTGCCATCTGGTTGGTGATATCCTGCCAAGACTGTACCGACTAGTATAATAATAATCAACTATCCGCTAAATTGCTCCTCCCGGCCCCAATCTTGGCCTGCTAGTGCTATTACCTCGATTTGCGCGTACTTATTGAAGCATTTGCTGCTACCATCCAGCCACGGACCAGACATCCACGGCATTTTCCTGGTGCCACGTCTCTCCTCTGGGGCTGTCATCCAGAGCAAGCTGCATCAAGTCGTGTCTCATGTCATTAAATCAGAAGCAGCTGTCCATCTTCCCCATCATCGCCCACAGGTATCCAGCACCCTTCGCATTCCTTCCACTGGCATTGGCCACGGCTAGATATATCTCCGGTCGTCATGTCTTTTCTTGAAACACATCCGTGCACTTTTCTGATCACGAAAAGATTTCTTTTCCGGGGCAAGGTCACGAGAGCACCACTTTTGCGTGGTACGCGGGTACCCCAGAACCGGCCCAGCAGCCCACTGCAGTGGTACGTTGTAACTGGATGTAGAGACATAGCCCGTGCTTTCATGTTTTCGTATCGGAGACTGAGCAACCTCGCCTGGCTCAGATTTGGTCCGAGCTGTGGAGGGAGTTTTCTCGGTTGCTGATGACTCGAACATGTTTCATTCGCACCCCTTACTTATAATGAGACACATGAGTTAATCATGAGGGAAACCAAGATGCCATTGACGGAAAATTCATCTTCTCATCACTATAAAGCTCAGCACTTACGCCGGTAATAACTTATACAGAGTTCTACGGCATCTTCTCCTTTGTAGGGCCACGGTGACCTGGAACATCATCCTAACATATCTGCACCAAAAGTTGACTATGTGTATTCTACATTTCAACTGGGTCACGAGGTCGAACCAATCAGGATTATGGTGAGAGAGGGGCATGAGGGGTCTATATCTGGTTCCGTAATAAAAACATCGCTGCAACAAAGGCCAGCAATATCCATATGATCCCGTTGGCCCTTACCACCCTCCAGCAGGATCTACCAAACCGGGATGCGTTTCTGTCCAGCTATTTGTCTCGTATCTTCACATTGCTGCCACAAAGTCTTAGACATACATAAGCCGAAACTCTTTTGCCGCTTTCAGCATCGTGACAATGTAGATGATGCGCGTTATCACCGTCAACGTAGCACCCGTCGCAACCTGCCACGATCACCACGACCGTATCATCCCACTTGACATGCAGAAATATAGTGCCTATTGCTTTTACTCCCAAGCACATACGGCCATAGCCACCAGCCAAATCTGGATCCCGTCCGATCTCCGATAGATAATCTGGTGAGCGCTAGATTAGTAGTTGAGTCGGTGACGATCAGCGAATACCTAGTGCTGTATGTATTTTTCTGTTTTTTTTCTTTCCTTTTTTTTTGTGTGTGTTCTATTTATAACTCAAGATTTATTAATGTTTTTCCTTTCCTCTTCTAATTTTGGCAGGCACTGCACGAGGTAATCCCAAGTAAAACACTATGTGCCGAATCTGTACAATGACTAGAGAATCATAAGAGACCTATAAGAGACCTATGTGAAAACCGTACAAGTGTCATGATCAGTAATCAAGATTTATTAGTGTTTTTTTTCTTCCCGAAATTTGGCAGGCACTGCACGAAGTAAACCCAACTTGAACACCATGCGCCTAGTCTGTACACCAACTACAGAACCATAAGATACCGATAAAGAAAAGGAAAAAAAAAAAAAACGTATAAGCACCATGATAGGTAATCAAGATTTATTAAAGTTTTTTCTTTCTTCCCGAAATTTAGCAGGCACTGCACGAAGTAAACCCAACTTGAACACCATGCGCTAGTCTGTACACCAACTAGAGGAATAGAAGATACTAATAAAAAAAAAGAAAGAAACGTATAAGTACTATAATTAGTGATTAAGATTTATCAATTCTTCCCTTTCCTCCCTAATTTTTGCAGGCACTGCACGAGGTAATCCCCAAGTTAAACATCATACGCCTAGTCTGTTACACAAACTAGACAACCACAAGACACCAATGACAAAAAACTCGCATAAGCACCATGACCAGTAATTAAGTTTCAACATCTGATCATAATTATCTTTAAGCAGGGGAAAATAAAGTAAAAAACAAAAGTATCAATATAGCATACTTTAAGGTTCACTGTGCGCAAACTGTGTCAAGCCCAGACGCACTAGCAAAGGCCACGCCTATACATCAGCAACATGCGCACACAACCACGTTAGAAACGAAGCTGCCTAGCGCACAAAGTTCGCACTGTGCAGCAGGCTGTCCTTCTCCATCCCTCCACGCTCGTTAGGTTGAAACAGAAATCCCGACTGCGAGGCTGTGCTAGTTGCCAAGTGTTACAAATAAGCTTCCCGCAGATGGCACCCGCCTCGAAGCATATCGGCATCGTCTCGACGTGGGTGGTCGTCCACTCTATTCTTTTGCTCGCCACACACTCGCGGTAGGTCTAGATGCTTCTGAGTCGGCTGGCCGGAGGTGCCATGCGCCGTTCCACGTTGTTAGAGCTCCCTTTTTGGATAGCGAGCCACCACCCAGGGAAACGCTATTATTGTCGTAATGGGAAACAATCCGAGATGGCTGGGCTGGAAGGGGTAGTATCTGAGTTAAACTTTGGAGTCTGTTGGCGGCTTGAAGGTTAAGCTTGCGGTTGCTTCTGTGACTCACTGCATGCCTCCATACTCTCGATTTGAATGAGATTCTGCAAACTATTTAAACACTCTTTCACCTCATTACTTTTCCTGAGAAATCTCGTCCAGATCAAATTCATCTTCTTTGAAGGAACGAGTCTGTCTTGCAGAAACTGCTTCTTCCGAGTATCTAAACCCTACTTTGGCCTGCCTGTCTCTTACAGCCCCCAGCAACCCAGCAACAATACTTCGGCACCCATCATTCTTCCCAGTCTGTACTTCTTGAAAGGAGGTATCATCATCACCATGAACGAATTACAAGCCCTCTTGGCTATGGCGGCCATGATCGGATCATCATGGGCCTTCGCCATCCCTCCCTCAGTCACCTCCGTCAACTCAGCCCTCCCCTCTATAAACGCGACTGGCTCCCGTTTACTTCCCACAAACACCACCACTTCCCTACTCCCATCTGCAAGCTCCACGTCTTCGCCCGTCCCGAAGCCTCCTCTAGCCCTGCCTCAGAATGCCTCCCCCAACGCCCTTCGGTTCCAGCCCCTGCTGGACTACGACACGGACAGCTGCTATAATGTCCCAGCAGTGGATGCTGAGGGCAAAGTGGCAGAAGGCCTCACGCACATCTACTCGTCCAACGTCGAGAACTGCCGAGACGCAAGTGATCTGATGAATCAGAACGTGTACGTCAGGGAGAGGTGTAACCACGGCTGGTGCGCTTACATGTAAGTGCCAACTGTTCGCCAGCTCCACATTCAGCCATGACCAAGACATTAACCCTCGAGGTTAGGTATGAGCACTACTTTGAAAAGGACATCGCCATTCAGTCCGTCACTGGCGTTGGTACCGGGCACCGGCACGAGTGGGAGAACGTCGTCGTATTCGCGAGGCAGAATGAAGATCTCCCTCGGCTCGTGGCTGCCTCTCGGCACGACGGCTATGAAGTCAGAGAGCCGTTGCGAGTGATCTTTCAAGGTATGTACTTTGCCCCTTTTTATTTTTATTTTATTTTATTTTATTATTTTTCCTCGCAGAAGCTCTCACTTGGTGGAGAGATATGCCCCGAGGTGACGAGAACAACTTGCTAACATGGGTTGAAAATTGTCATAGATGGTCATCCCAAGATTGTGTATCACAAAGGCGGGTCTGGGACACACGCATTCCGCTTCGCCTCCAAAGGTGACGACGAATTCATCGAAAATGACGCCAAGGTCTGGATACAGGGTGCTCTCGTTGACTGGAAAGGATTCCCATCGACAAAAGTTCGCGACAGCATGATTAATGGCTTCGCGGCACTGGGAGTTAAGCCCAAGATTGACGATGAGCATTTCGCCCATTATCTGACCAAGGCCATGAAGCACCACAAAGTAAGTTCACAGCTGTAGTTGATGGGCTTTGGCAAGTCTAACCTGGTCAACAGATTCCAGGCTTCGACCCGTCCATGGACGACTAATATGTCGGTCTGCTGTTTATTTTTAAAGCAAAGCGAATTAAGCTATTTGGAGGCTGTTGCTACATTCGAGTGCTCTTTTGCTGATCTTTATTTTCCTCCGTCTTTCGTGTCTGTTTGGCTTGTTTGATTCCTTTTTATTCTTGGGTTCTGCAAAAATTTCAGTCAGATGGTTGATTTTGACGACTGAGACGAAGCGCATTGTTGCGAGAGATATTCAAATGTATTCTGCCTTAATCATTTGTCAAAGTACTGGGTACGAGGTGCAAATAAAATGTTTTTTTCATCATCTCGTGACTTGGGGTCGGACGCTTTCCTTCAGTAGCCAAGTCATGCTTGTAATCAGACGCTATCCATAAAGATTTCGAGGTCTTTCCTGGAGTTGACCATCCAGCACGATATCAACCTTTTCATTGTAGAAGCATAGCAAGCCAGCTATAGCTGCGCTTTCGAGGGTCGTATGTCTATAACACCATACCAGATTCTTGTGCTCCTTTCCATCCACGACTACATTGTAGTATTCTGCATCTCCTTTGTATGGACATTTCGTGACAAGGTCGCTCTTACGCAAAGTTGAAGGGTCTACGGCCCCTGGTGAGATGTAATAACGTACAGGAAGGCCCGTCTCATGAAGATGGACTGATGACACGGCCTTGGCTATTATCTTCCCATCAACCTTGACTTCGATTGGTCGCGACGACGGAAGCGTATCTATGCGCTTGAAAGGGTCCTTGGGATGGACGTAAACTGGAACGTCCTCTTCGAGCCATTGATCTTCAAGATTGCCATGATTGTTTAGCGGTCTGAACAAATAACCCAGTCGTTGCAACGAAAGGGAGCTTGGTCTTACCCATGGAATCGAATTCAAGCCGTACAAGACCGGAGAGGGCACCGAGGCTTCTATCATCCGTAAAACGAATGACGCGATCCGTCTTGCACTCTTTTGCTCCATTTCTTGCTGGAAATGTCACTTCGACCAGGGCAGCCCTCGCAACGCCGTCACTCCTGATCAGCTGAATATCTCTGCAAGAGCAGTGTTTGAGTTCGCTGAATGGGAAGTAAAATTGCGGATAGCCATCGTGCTCCCAGACATGGACTGCTTTTGTGGTATCAACGACAACTGCGTTGTTGTAAAGCACGCGGACTCGGCGAGATGCCGGATGTACTTTGCGAGGGCCATTTGTGAGGATGTAACTGGCCAGGTCGGCTAGGCTATGCGAAGTGTAAGTGTAAGTGTCAAGCAATCGGTAGCAGTACACAATACGAATGCGAAAGAAAGATGACGGCGGCAAGACGAGGGGGGGGTGGTGATTTCTGAAAGGTGATGCTCACTTTGCTCCAAAGCCTCCCGGTCTGACCATTCTGTTTTCTGTGCTTCGAGGCGTGGCGCAAGTCTGGGGAGTCATGTCCAAACTTTTTGCGTGAGTAGTATCGTGGATAAAAGGGGAGTGATAATTAGGGAGCACGGGGAGATGCGATTTAATATGACGGAACCGTTCATATTTGACACTACGGGTTGGCATATCCATCCATGTACAGACTACATGGAGGAGGAATCCATCCATCCATGTTGGCGCTTACCCCGCAGTCCGCGGGCGTCTATCGCATCGGCATGTACATCCGATTCTTTCATCAAGCACCCGGGCCTTGTGAGGCGAGGCCAGGCGAGGCCAGGCGAGGCGTCCCTTAACGAGGCGCTCGGCGAGATATTGTCGGGTAAGCCATGGCCGGGGTGGAATTGAAGTGTGCCGCCGCATTGGGACGGTGTGTTGCGTTCGGACCCAGGCTTTGTCTGACTGGTTCGCAAGAGGTCGGTCGCCCAATCGCGCGACAAGGCAACCATGTGATCGGGATTATTCTTGCTGGCTGTCAATTCTTGCCTGGCACAAAACGTCATTGGAGGGTATTGTGTGCCGGGAATGGCCAGCACGACACATCGTGGAACAGGAACTTGGTGAGGTGGCTTTTGATGAGGAAAGGGATGACGGATGACTGGATGACGGGGCAGGTGTGTTTCATTTGCGAGACCTGGTTGCCTGAATGGCATGGCACAACGGGGCACCACGGGGCACTAAGGGGCTACCACTGGCCTATCACTGGGCACAACTGGCACAACTGGGGCTCCTCGGCTGGTGCATTCCTGCCTATTCGCACAGCAGAAATTTGCTATCCGCGTAGCCGCCCCGCTTATGACCCGGTTTCAGACTAGTCCAGGTCTTGCCGGCACCCCTCAGCCAAATTTCTTGGCACGCACGCCCTGGGGGGGGGGGGGCGGGGCACTAAAACCATTTAACCATAATTAATTAAAAGCCGATGTACTCCGTATAAGGACTGTAGTCCTACAATTAAGCTAAATCAGCAATCTCTGCGGAGTACTTTTATTTTTTTTCTAACCATTTCATTTGGCCTCCAGCTGCCATAGACACGGCCCACTTATTACTCCGTCCTGATCGTGGCATTAGCAACAATTTGTGCCGTTTAAAAAAAAAAAAGAAAAAAAAAAGAAAAAGAAAAAAAAAACGAATAGGCCAGAGTAATGTAGTTCAAGCAAAACAAGTTGTACCTTCATTATTGCTCTTGGCTCTTGGCGCAGCAGCAGAAAAATTGCTATTAACCGCGCAGCCGCCCCATGGCGGCCTAACAAATGGTGGGTCCCGAGGCGGGGTAGCTGCACGAATAGCAAAATGTCTCCCTTGACTAGCCTCCAAATGCCATTATCGCGAGAAAATGTCCTCCTCTTGCCTCGATCCTCTAGCCACGCTGCCCAGTCCTTGTCCGTGTACTTACAGCAGACAAGCTTGTGCTCAACTTCCTTTGCCTTGTGCTCCATGCTCCATGCCCCTATTGGTCTTTCTTCACCGGAAGCGGTCTGGGCTACATATCAAAGTACCTTTCGACAGGGCTACCGAGCCACATGGCCATTACTCGCAGGACGCATTGCTGGGGAATAACCTGTTGACAGATGACCAGCTAGCAAAGATGCAGTGGACGAAAATCGTCCACGTTGCTGCATCATGCAGCATTATTCAATGTTGAATATTTTTACCTTTTTTTTTTCGTTTTTTTATATCTCGCTTTATCGCCCTGAGTAGAATCCCATCCCTGCCGAGATGAGCTTATGACATGATGTCATATGTGGGACCAATGCACATATCTGACTTCTTCTAGTCCAGATCAAAGGCATCAAATCATATAAGCAGACAAAAGTCCGCTCACTCCTCAGAGGGTCCATGCGGCGGCGGTGTCGAAGCATTGGGCAATTCGTGATTTCGGTCTTCGCAGCCTTGTTCGGAGCATACCGGTTGCAACAACACGCAACCGCACAAAAAGAAAAGTTTTCCTCTTGTACTTGCATAATTGAGCATAAAGATGGGACTTGGCAGATGTTCCCAAAATAGAGTGTTGCAGCATATGTCATATGTGTAGTGGTCTGTCCTACTAGAGTTTCATGTCACGAGCTCGGACGATGAGCCTCTTGTGACTCTCGGCACGTAGCCAACAACAAAAGAATCATCAACCGTATTTTCAGAATGGGAAATCGGTATTTGTTCTGTAAACTTGAGAAATTCCAGTCTCGTTCTCATGGGTGGCCCCAGGTGCGTCACTGAACCGCAAATTCTTCTAATAATAAGGGCACTGAAAGATCGCCCTTGCTTCGCGGAGACATTAGCGCAGTACTGGTCGAACTCAAGTAGAAAATTTTGAATCCGTTCAAAAACACATGCCCTCTCGGCGCCCTTTACAGTTCCTGCCGGTGTCTCCGGTACAGTCGGGCCGCTGAGACCTTTTGAGCGAAGCTAACGTCGACGTGCATGGACCCTACAAGGTTACAGCTTCCGATGCGGCCCATCTCACGATGAGCCCGTGCTATTTTACCGTGGGCCAATTGTCGCATATCCCCTCCCCCTTAATGATGCTGAATCTAAGGTTGAATAGACATTCACACCCCGAGAGTCTGTTACACAAAATGCCATGCTCGCACTTCCAGCTCAGAGGTTGGGTCAGCCACTCTTTTACCTAGGCCTCCACTAATGATGCAAGAAAGAAAGAAAAGACGTTTGTCCAATAATTCATGCTTGTTGGCTGCTTTTCTTCGACTTTCCGGTGTCACGACGGCGATTCGTCCGTGCTTGTGTGGTGCAAGTGTCACCAGCCAAGGCTGGCAAGGCAGAAACTGAGATTGTCAGGAGTTAGTTTTACTGTAAGAAAAACTTGACTAATACCCCACATACTGTTGATCTAGGGAGCTGGAGACGCAAGTGCTCTCGGTCAAACCTCGTGGTACAGAGTTCAAGTCTGTCGTGTGACCTTTTCACCGAAAAGAAGGGCACCTCCATTACGATGGATGGCATGATGAATAGCAATCTGGCAGGAATTTAAAATCAGCAGGTTCCAATTGGCTGAACACCAGTTATGATGTCAACAGTTCAGCTTCGCCCAGGCCATTGAGAGCTGGTGCTATAATTATCCTCCAGGGCGTGTACGTTGCACTTGGTGTTCGAGCAAGAGCGGTGACAAAATCAACCGCACAGCAGTCATGATACCGGCGTGGAATAGATCGGATGGACGGGCGACGGTCATTATCGAGGACACCACCTACATATTTTATCAGTGCAACTTTGTGTGCAGGGTTGATGGTACAGCAGGTAGTTCAGTTGTTGACGGTCCTCGCCATCATTTCTCAAAAGCAGTGCCACCCTAGACCTCGGTGACTCAAGTCATGCCAGTGCCAACTGTAATGCACCGGGGAAGATTTGAAAGTCCACCATAAAAGGAAGAAAACTAAGAAGACAGGAAAAAAAAAAAAAAAAAAAAAAAGCTACTATCTACGTACCATCGGTATATTCCGGCGGCTGCGGCGGATCTCCGCAGTGAAGGCGAACTGCGAACTGCGAACTGCAGCAACCATCAAACATTAAATTGGTGCGGATGCCATTTTACTGTATCCATCGGCTATGGGTGACCGAAAGAACAGGCATTTATGTCATGACGAAGCACTCTCATTTATCATCATCTCGGCCCGCTTGCTACCTTTGGGATCGCCGGTCCGAGGAGAAACGAGTAGGTTATGTGGGCTAAATCCCGGCAGCGCTAGCATTGAGTCTAGCACTTGATAACGACGAGCAATCACTATCGTCAAACAGGCTGGACTGGAAGAATCATTCAGAGCCGGTATTGCGCGGGCGTTCACGCACTTGTGCACGAGAACATCACACACTCCCTCAAATAATACCCACAATTTGGCGTGGTCTTGCAGGGGTGCTGTCCTCGTAATGCTGTATGTAACTGTACGCAGTATGTACTCTTCATATCGGAGTTGAAGTTGAGTCCATGGCGATTGTTGATATCGATTGGGCAGCTCAGTCGTGGTCTTGGCTATCCCCTTTGCGTATCTGGAGACTCATCCAAAGTCATCTGTATCAGGACTGCCACCCAGCTATCTTGCTTTCATCCCAGCGAATTGAGCCCAAGCTGCAGACAATGCAAGTCAAACAGACTTTGAGGTTGCCAACGATGAAAGCCAAGAAAATGCATGACGGCAAAGAATTGCCAACAACGGGAGTTAGGCTGAATAAGAACATGTGCGACAATAGAGCCACGGCACTCTGCTCCGCCAGTCCCCCCCAGTCGGACCACAGCTTTTAAGATAGCCCGTTAGCCTGCCTGATGAAGAAACCTTTCATGCATAACCGAACTTGGTTACGCTGTAGTAAACGAGCAACCTATAAAAATACTTTCCACGTCGACGCATTGGAACTTTCGGCCGAGCTTCTCACCTACCTAGGTACCTAGGACGTTACCAGTCACCCACCGGATCTGGAACCACGCAGCGCCCGTTTGTTGGGTGATGGTCTTGATCAGACAGGCATAGTGCCAAGAATTCGTGACCGCCATGGTTCGTAGTGTATGGGGTTCATGTACTCGGTAGGGGTATTCGGTAGGGATACCTTCGGCTTGAAGTGGTCTTGTTTACAGCCCATAAGGGTGGTATTCGCTGGGGTTGGGCAATGGCGCCGAGGAAGGCGGCCATGCTAAGACCAGGGACCCGCTGAAGATGAAGCGTTCGGTCCATCCAAGCGAACCGTGATTGCTTGATGACCTTTGCAAAGAATGGTAGTGGTGGTGGTGGTGGTGGTGGTGGTGGCTGCAAGACCCTCACTTTACGAGGCGACTTCGTTTCCTGCAGTGTTTCCCGTGTTTGGAACTGAAGTCTTGACGTCTGACTGAAAGGAATAAGCCAATATAGATTGGAGAATATCGACAGCTGCTTGACTGAGGTGAAGCGGTTTGCAGGCCAAGAAGAACCCCGTTCGCGCTCTGCCTGTGACGTCCCGTTACTGTCATGTCTGGCCAATCACAATCACTGGCGGGGGTGACTGCTTGTGCCCCTCTCCTCAGCGCTCCTCCCCCGCGGCAACATATCCAGGAACTCAACCCAGGCACATAGGAAACGATGCGACCATCAGTTGTTGCCAGAGGCCTGGGGTCAATTCGGTCAGCAGGGCCGCAGTCAACGGCCGTTCTTCAGGCATCATGGATGTCGAAACAGATCATACCTCGCTCGGCTTTCCAGGCCAAGGAGCAGGCTCGCACTGGCGCTACCTTGGTAGACACTCCCACAGCAGCCTATGATCAGCCCGAAACGGCTGAGAACTCGGCCAGACAAGCGAATGCGGCCAAGATCCTGAAGGATGCTGTATCTGCAACGGGTCCTCGGCAGAATTGGACTAGGGAGGAAATCTCAGCCATTTATTACCAGCCATTGCTGGAATTGGCGCATCAGGCTGTAAGTGGCTTGACCTTGAGTCCAACGCAGAAATCTCACGGCCCTAACCTGACACATTATGAATGGGATTTAGGGCCTGGTTCACCGTCGATTTCATGCACCCGGCGAGGTCCAGCTTTGTACACTCATGAACATCAAATCGGGTGGGTGTACGGAAGACTGCTCCTATTGCGCCCAAGCCACTCGTTACCAGAAGGGGACAGGTGTGGAAGCAAAGCGAGTCGAGACTGTAGAGTCAGTACTCGCAGCTGCGAAGACGGCCAAAGAGAATGGAAGCACTCGTTTCTGCATGGGGGCGGCCTGGAGAGACATGCGAGGCCGCAAGAACAGCTTGAAAAACATTACTGAAATGGTGAAGGGTGTAAAGGCTATGGGCATGGAGGTGTGTGTGACTTTGGGCATGATTGATAATGAGCAAGCCAAGCAACTCAAAGAAGCTGGGTTGACCGCGTATAACCACAACGTTGACACGAGTCGGGAATTCTACCCCAATGTCATTACGACGAGATCGTATGATGAGCGCCTGAAGACGCTGGGCCATGTTCGCGATGCCGGCATAAACGTATGCTCAGGTGGGATCTTGGGTCTGGGAGAGTCGTCTGAGGATCGAGTTGGTCTGCTTCATACTGTCTCCACGTTGCCTTCACATCCCGAAAGTTTCCCCGTCAACGCTCTCGTTCCAATTAAGGGAACACCACTGGGAGACACTACGCCTATTGCCTTCACGAGCATGTTGAGAACCATCGCGACGGCACGAATCATCATGCCTACGACTATTATTCGAATTGCAGCTGGGAGGAAAACAATGTCGGAGGAGAAGCAAGCGCTATGCTTCATGGCAGGCGCCAATGCCATTTTCACAGGGGAGAAGATGTTGACCACCGACTGCAATGGATGGGATGAGGACAATGCCATGTTCGGTCGATGGGGTTTGTCGTCTATGAAGAGCTTCGACAAGAAGTCCGTCAAGGGCGCTGTTGACATGGATGCTCCCAGAAAATAGTATCTTTGTAATTCAAAACGGCAGGAAATTATATTAGACCCTGCGTTGTGTTTTGGTATAAAATTTGGGAGCAATATAGAGCCCGCTGCATCCTATTATAATTTACTCCGATTACTAATAATGTGTATTTGTTGTGCCCCTCTCTGTATCCTACTGGAACCCTGTGACAGCTCGGATGCTGGACTAGGGTCGCTATCAAGCTGATTCTGAAGCCAGTCTTCAATTGCTAAGCAGAGCCCCTGCACATCCGCGACTGTATTGGCGGCATGAAGACAAAGCCTCACCCTGTCTGTTCCCTCGGGTACCGTTGGAGCAACGATGGGCCGAACCATGAACCCACGTTTCTGGCAATACGTGGCGAGACTTCTCGCTCGACCTGAGAACAGAGGAATGACGGGTGACTGTGAGGGAGCAGCGTTGACGCGTAGGAGGTATGGCGGGGGATTAAATTTTGCTGCCAGAGCTGAAAGTAGCCGATGCGCTTCTTCCATCAACCTCGCCAAGTTGTTCACCAAGAGATCTGCTCTTCCTGACCCGATATAGTCGTACACGGTACGAATCGCGGTGAGCATAGGGAAGCCCATGGCTGTGGTGTATATCAGACTGCGCGCGTAATTGATCAGGTATGATCGGGTGGTGGGAGAGCATAGTACGACAGCTAGGAGCAAAGCCAGCCCAGTCAGTTACACGGTCCAGTATCAGATTTTGACAAAACAGTGCGGAAGTTCGTCGGGCAGCTTACCCCCTGCACATCCCATAGCTTTGCTAAAGGTGTGCACGCGAGCCCATACACGATCCTCAAGTCCCAACTGACTCACAAGCCCGCGCCCACGATGCCCCATCCAGCCGGTAGAGTGAGCCTCATCGACAATGACATGGCCATTACGGCCGGTAAGTTGACTCTCGACACACTCGACAATGCTTTTCAGCGGCGCCACGTCGCCGTCCATGCTGTACACTCCCTCCACCGCAACAAAGACGTTTGGCATGCCGTCACCCATCTCATCGCCATCTGCTCCCGTTTTGCCCTTCAGACCCTCCAGAACCTCTTCCAAGCTTTGCAAGGCGGAATTCGGCGGCACCTCAGCTCGCGTCACGCAACTGTGCGCAAACGGAACAGCTGTAGCTCTGCCCAGCTTCATCCCGTCGTGGACACTCGCATGGATCGCCTCGTCGTACACCACCACATCGCCGGGCTGCGGCGCACAGGCGAACAGGCCCGTGTTGGCCTCGAATCCAGAGTTGAACAGCAGGGCGGCCGGCGCGCCATGGAAAGCCGCGATGCCGGACTCCAACTCCTCTGCGACGGCCGTGTTGCCGTCCAGAAGGCGGGAGCCGCATGATCCCAGGGAGAAGTCGTCCCCGGCGTTCCGGAGGCGTGCGAGGTACTCGGCTTTTATCTCGGGGTTTGCAGACAGCGACAGGTAGCCGTTGGATGAGAAGTCGACAACGCCGGGGTCGAGGAGGGTGAGTTTGCGTAGGCGGTTACGCTGCTCACGACGGGCGAGCAGGGCGCTGTAGGTTTGGTCGAGGACGGTTTTGGGGATTTTCATGACGAGATGGTGCCATGTTTTCAGGGCAGGGATGAGAGCTCGGACGGGACGTATGAGAGGATAGGATCTCATGGCTGATGAAGCATGGATGTCTCTGTGGGTTTGAGCTTTGTTGGGAAAAGAATGAGCTTACGTAATCATAAGTATAGGCTAAGCCTGTGTAATTAAGCTATATTATCCCATTAAGTTATAAGCTCGAAAATAGCTCCGAGACTTTGCTTGCAGGCAGCCTGCAAGTTGGGGCCATTATTCCTGGTTTAAGCAAGCCGTGCTCCAGCTTAGACTGTGGGTATCCAAAGCATGTGCGGTTCGTCATGGAGGAATTCTCATTACTAGCTCTATTATGCGGTAGCCAAATGTCTCTCCTGCGATTTCGGCTTCGGGTACGGGGTACGGGGTACATGCCCTCGGTCAGGTCACGCACAGCTCTGCATGTACAGAGTACTGTGATTGACGCACACATGATCCGCAAGGGACTCCACTTACTCGCTTGTGGACCTCAACAAAGCATGAATGCCGGGTGGCCTGGTGTCTGGTATCGATCGGAATAATAGCAGCAGACAAGACACATTACAGTGAACGGTACGAATTGGGTTGGCGCTATTCTCCATATCCCGCATCGGTTTGTTAGCTGGTTGGCGCCATGCGGATCGAGAACATGTCTCCCCACCGACCGAGAGCATCAATTGCTCTCGACCATCACGACGTCGACCATCACGACGTCGACGCACCATGAAGTCGCCATTGGCGTCGCTGCTATGGCGCTCGCTCCGCGTATACCAAGTCTTCGGGGCGAACACCGATGTCGGCAAGACCATCTTCACAACCTTGTTGGCTAGAACGGCGAAGAAGCAGCGGAGAGACGAGCAGGTCACCTTTCTGAAATCCGTCTCCACGGGCGCAGAGGATGAAGCGGACGGTCGGTGTAAGTTGTCGAGCTACAATCTCGGCCTTTGACTTGGGTCACGATCTAACAATCCCGCTTAGATGGATCGTTTGGCCGCGGCGCAACGAACTTGGTCAGTGTCTGGCTAACACTTGCATGACCCAGACACATAGCTCGCTTCGCACCAGGTGTATTTCGCAGCACTTTGTACCAGTACGACATTCCATGCAGCCCGCACACTGCAGCTCTGGCTTCGGGGAGAGTAGGTCGCGTCGGCACAGGTTTTTTTGATATAAAACCCCTTTGGATAAGTCCCCTTCGAAACTGACCTTTCATTGTCTTGCAGCCTGTTCCATCAGATGATGTTCTCCTGGGGAAATGCCGCGCCTTTGCTGCCAAACGCGCTGCTAACCACCGAGGCTGGCTGTTCATGGAAACAGCTGGCGGCGTTCACTCTCCTGCGCCCTCGGGCACGACGCAAGCTGATCTGTATATACCACTGCGTGCGCCAACATTGCTTGTAGGTGACTCTCGTCTGGGCGGCATTTCCCAGACGATATCTGCATTCGAGTCACTCCGGATCCGTGGTTATGATGTGGAAGCTGTGCTGCTTTTCAAGGAAGACACATATAGGAATTATCAGTATCTGGCCAAGTACTTCGGGAGCAACTATGACATCCCTGTGAAAAGCGTAGCGGAGCCACCGGTGCGCGCTAGCAATCCGCAAAGGGACGACGAAGCTATGCGGAGATACTATGAGCGAAAGGACCATGAGGAGATAATGGGAGAAGTGCTTCAGTCTCTGGACGAGAAGCATCAAAAGCGCCTATCATCATTAGACTCGATGGCTGCAAAGGCAAGCAAACACATCTGGTACCCCTTTACACAGCAAAGCTTGGTCGGCCAAAAGGACATCATGACAATTGATTCCGCACACGGCGACTATTTTCAAACGCTTGCACCTCTTGCGCAAGATGAGAACACCCCCGTTGGCTCACTGGTGTTGCGGTCCTCGTTTGATGCCTCCGCTTCATGGTGGACGCAAGGATTGGGCCACTCGAACCCCAAACTTACTCTGGCAGCTGCCTACGCCGCCGGCAGATACGGCCATGTCATGTTTGCCTCGGCCGTGCATCAACCTGCCATGGCTCTTGCTGAGGCTCTCCTCAAGGGCATGCAAAACCCTCGTCTGAACCGCGTGTTCTACTCGGACAATGGCAGCACGGGCACAGAGGTCGCCGTCAAGATGGGTCTCCGCGCAGCAAGAATGCGCTACGGCTGGGACACAAAGCAGAGACTCGGCATCCTGGGACTCAAAGGCGCATACCATGGAGACACAATGGGGGCAATGGACTGCGCGGAGCCGGGTATCTACAACGAGAAGATCGAGTGGTATGAGGGCAAGGGATACTGGCTGGACTATCCCACCGTGCTTTGCAGGGACGGACACTGGACAGTCACAGTGGCGGACGGTCTGAGGAAGAGCCTTGGCCCCGGACGAGCGTATTCGACCTTGCACCATGTTTTCGACGTGGAAGCGCGTGAGGCTTCAGGTGAGCACGCCATCTATGAAGAGTACATCACCTCCACGTTGAAGTCTCTCAGAGACCAGGGCCGTACATTCGGCGCTCTGATGCTCGAGCCCATCATTCTTGGTGCCGGCGGCATGGAATTTGTGTGAGTGGCCTCCCCCTCAACTGTCCATATGGCGGATCACCGCGGTCTGACAGTCATCGTTTTCTCGGTCCCAAGCGATCCCCTCTTCCAGCGCACGCTGGTCAACGTCGTCCGCAAATCACCCCACCTCTTCGGAACAGCCACGCAGTCCGGCGCCCAGAAAGAGCCAACCGAATGGACCGGCCTTCCGGTAATCTTCGACGAGGTCTTCACAGGCCTGTACCGCCTCGGCCGCTTCACGCCCTCGTCCTTCCTGCGCGTCCAGCCCGACATCTCCGTCCATGCCAAGCTCCTCACGGGGGGTCTCGTGCCGCTCTGCGCAACGCTCGCCTCCGAAAGCATCTTCAGGGCGTTCCTGAGCCCGGACAAGACAGACGCGCTGCTGCACGGACACAGCTACACGGCGCACCCGGTCGGGTGCCAGGTCGCGCTGGAATCCGTCACGGAGATGCAGCGCATGGAGGCGCGCGGAGCATGGGACTGGGCCAAGGCCCAAGGCTGGGACGGCGCGCCGCGGGATTCCCACGTCGACGTGTGGTCCATGTGGCCTCGCGCGCTCGTGGAGGACTTGTCCCGGCTGACGCATAGCGTGCTGGGCGTATGGGCCGTAGGCAGCGTGCTGGCCGTCCATCTCAGGGACGCGGCCGGCTCGGGCTACAGCAGCAACGCCGCCCTTGGCCTGCGCGAACGGCTGAGCGCGGCAAGGGAAGGCGCCGGCGGGCCGTGGAACGTACACAGTCGGGTTCTGGGGAACGTGCTGTACGTCATGGGCAGCCAGGTTACGTCGCCGGAGAGCGTGAGCCAACTTTCCGAGTTGCTGGTGGGCAGTATAAGAGGGTGGTAGGTAGCTGGCACCAAAGCGATATGACCCAAATCACGATGAAATCAGAGAGAGCGTAGATTTTACAATTTCATGA
Organism: Balansia obtecta B249; assembly: GCA_000709145.1. Lineage (NCBI taxonomy): Eukaryota > Fungi > Ascomycota > Sordariomycetes > Hypocreales > Clavicipitaceae > Balansia > Balansia obtecta. The sequence continues at coordinate 151,825 of JFZS01000021.1, forward strand.
CCTTTCTTTGGCGCGAAATATCCCAAACTTGTTGATATCCGTAGCATAAATCCTTGTCCAATGACCCGAACGTCCGTCTCCTTATTACCACCCATACTCAAACCACGACTCTTTGGTTCTGGACCCTGCGCTTCTCGCTTGGAGCCCCTCGGCGAATTTGGAGGCCGATGCCGTCCGTCTTCGCTGTCTCGTCCCTGCGCGTGCTGGGTTTTTACAAGGCCAACGCAGGGAGAATGGCCAGCACCCAGCTCAGGCTAGGTCGTCCCGCTCCGTTCCCGATGCTCGACGTGGCAGCCGCGCCGCGAGTCGACGTCGGGTTGCTAGTTGATGTCGCGCTAGTTGACGTGGCAGACGTACTGGACACATGACAATCAACCGACGTGGTGGGAGCCGCAGACGTTGTAGACGAGGAGGACGGCTCAGCCCGCTTCACGAAAGGCTGCAACTTGCCCCCGACAGCCAGGAACTTGTCCTGCACCATCTCGAGCATGTCCTGTCTGCGGGCTAGTGCGCTCAGCCACTTGGCCGCGACGGCGCCGCCGCACTCGTCGTGATGGCCTCCCTGCTGGTCGCGCTTGGCGAACGTGATTTGCGGATCGGGCTTCCAGCAGTTATCTTGGCTGCGGGCGGCGCGCAGACTGCAAATCTCACTGGCCTTGCAATCACCGCGACATTTTTCTACCGTCTCGGCCTTCCAGCCGCGGCTCTTGCGGGCCTGGAAGTCGTCGAAGAGCTTGTCGTCGAGTTCGAATTTGGCCGTCACGTTGTGCCAGAAGGAAGGGGTTAGCTCGGCTGCTGCGTCGGTGACTTGGGGACTCAACACGCGGCCGTATGCCTCTTTAGCCGAGTAGTACTTCTGCCATACAGGGCCCTTGGTTTGGAAGTTGGCGTTGCTCATGTCGGCGATGTAGGTGGTGGCGTCGAGTATGGCAAAGGTGTCGGGGTCCACGTCGTAGACTCGGAACGAAGGGTGGCCGGATGTAGGGGTTAGGGATGGGCAGATGTACGAGATTGCGACGGCGTTGTTGTGCGAGCGCTGTGCGTAGTCGGCGTAGCTGATCTGGAATTCGTCGACGTGCGTGTGGCCGAAGAACATGCCCCTTATGATCATCGAGTACCGCCTGACGATCTGGTCGAAGTAGTTGGACCCGTCTGGCAGGGCGTCGAGATGGCCAAGGGGCATGTGCCCAATGATGTAGACATTCTCACCCGCCTTCTCTGCGAGGTCGAGTTCCCTGGCCAGCCATGCAAGTTGGCCGTTGGGATCCCTCTCCATCTGCGTCTGGTAGAGGATGAAGTTGAACCGGTAGTACATGTTTGTGTTGATCGAAATGATGCGCAGGTTGCCCTTTGGGTACTTTTCTGAGTAGATACCGACGGCTTTGGCTTCCGACAGGGATGAGTGGCTGACCCAGTACGACCACTCCTTTGCCAGGCTGTCGTAGACCCATTGAGTCTCGTTGCCGACGGACTGGGGTTCAAAGATGTTTGCTGGGTGGGCTTCGTGGTTGCCTGCTGTTCCGTAGACGACATCGATGTATTCGTGCATGGTTGCATAGGCTTGTTCAACTGGAAACATGACTCGTTAGCTTGAGAAACTTCGGCTGTGGTGCGTCGTGCTGTTTTGCTGACTTACTTAGGTCTTCGTTGTATGTCTTGCTGGTATTAAACACGCCATGGTCGACAATGTCTCCCGTGAACAAGGCAAACGCAGCCTTGGGAAACTCCTTCTTGATGAATTGGTACATGCTCTGCTCGAGAGTCACGGGAGTGTCGCACATATGGTCACCAAAGGGACCTGCCGGGTGATCTTTGCTTATTTTGTCATCTTTGTTGAAAAATCTGTAGATCTGTCAGTTTTGCTAGTGTCTTGGGCTTCACTTGGACGTAGCTTTTTTTTTTTTTTACCTGCAGCAAGTGGGCTTTTTGCACTGAGTGCTCGCGCCCTCCCTGTACAATGGATCTATATGGATATCGGAATACTGTATAACCTGAAGCGGCTCCTTGCCACTGACGGTCTTGCTTTGAGCCTTGCTTTGAGCCTTGTTTTCAGTAGAACAAGTGTCATCGCCTGGGAAAGGTACTTTCCATCCGTCAACCTCAGGAATGTCGCACACTTGGAGAAACGACACGCAAAACTGGATCGAAGATTTAGACCCGATTTCCATTGAGCGAATGATAGACGCAATGATTGGGCCTTCGATGTTGACTACTCCTTCACAGAACTGTTCATCGTAGTCCTATTAATGCGGTCAGTCATAACGGCAAGACTATAAAGTCGTACAAAATAAAAGACTGCGACGAACACTCTTGGCGGTGCACAGCTGCTTTCCAAGGCCTAAGAAAGCTTCATCACCGTTTACGACGAGCGATTGGAGGACTTTAAGAATTTTCTGTACAGAATGGTCAACTGATTGTGGTACATTGGGTGATAGAAAAGCCAGTCATTCCGCCAAGGGAGACGGCCAGACGATGCCGGGAGTCTGGACTTACCTGGCAACCAGTACAAGTCTTCAGCATGTCGCCAATGCTATCAAGCTCAGATCGTGTCTCGACGGCCCATGTCCGGGCCTCGAGCGACCTCTGAATCATCTCATGATCCAAGTCGGTTGCCGCGGTGCTGGCCAGCAACGCACCCAATGCCGCTGATATGGCAAACAAGCGCATTGCCACCAATTGTTCGAATCCGAGTCAGCGAAGTAAGGGAAGGAAAACCAAGCAAGCAAAAAGGCCGAAAGGGGTCTCAGACAATCGAGAGCGAGAGAGCTGAAGGCGCATGCCGGACATTTTAAAGCCACCCCCGCATATTGGCAAGCGCAAGCGGAACATTGCGCAACATGCCATGGTCACGATGAGAGAGCTAGGAGGCAGTAGACTCGGGCAACGGACCTGGCAAAGACGCAAACCGCCGTTTGCCATCTCGTCTAGCCCTGCGTTGTGGGTTTGGAGGGAAGTGGTGGAGACGAGGAATAATTCACAGTTAAGAGGTAGGGCGAGCCAAAGGGGGCCACCAGGTGGATCGTGGCATGTCATGGCCAATACGAAGGTGCCCCAGAGTCGCTGCTCCGCTCTCAGCCCCGCGCGCTCCAATCGCGTGTTGCTAGAAGCGGCAGTCCACGCCGAAGCGAAGGTGTTCAATTGAGTTTGGCGCGGTTAAGCTACTGCGGAACCAGACATCACGTGCCTTTTTCTGAATTGTGTATGGCACGCGAGGATTATCTAATAAAAAGGAAAATAAAAATAAAAATAAACATACAGCACCAGGTATTCGCTGATCGTCACCGACTCAACTACTAATCTAGCGCTCACCAGATTATCTATCGGAGATCGGACGGGATCCAGATTTGGCTGGTGGCTATGGCCGTATGTACTCGGGTACTGCAGCTGTAGACATTATATTGTGTGCGCTAGCGCCAGACCTTTAACAATCCAGCTTGGATATAGGACAGAACACTAGAATCGTCTTGCTTTAGGAACAGAGAAACTTATTATAGCTCAGCTGGTAGCGGGCACTTTAAATAAGTTGGCCAGAACTCGCATCCACGTGGTCCTGAGCTCCGATGTGGATGGCAACTGCAATCTCGCTAGCAAAGCTTGAAGATGGCCCGGCGTTGTCAACGATGCCGAATAGACCACAGGGAAATGACCGATAGCACTGCAAAGAGTCAAATTGACTGTCACTATGACCTATTGGATCACAATGCCCACCACGCAATATTTCGTTATTAGATGTGGTGGCCACTCAGTCGTGCGGCAACGAATGAGCACACGACGCAGCCAAGCATGCGCCTCAGATGTTAAATTGTAATAATACAGGATTGACCCGGTCGCCAGTCTGCCAAGGAGAGTATTTTGAGACAGCTTTTTTGCGCTTGGTTTAATGGTGAAGCCTCCTCCATGCAAAGGAATGACCCGTAGGAGTCCGTATAGCAATCTTAGACCTTGCCATAGGCTTACATGTGAGAAAAGACTTGTTTTGAAAGAAAGAAGCGCTGGCTAGTTTGAGAGTGTTCCATCGCATTTCAGGCTGTATCGACACAATGGAGTCACGCCATCACCAAGGAGCAATTGCAGTATCGCTCATGGTAGGACGATAGGGCTACCCGTGCATATCATGTACGCCCTGTGTGAGCCAGCTGCAGGGACACGGCTGTTGCACAAGTAATCAGGCAAGGATGTGCTCCCTACAACTACAATGGCCTGAAAAAGCAAAACAAAGCAAAAAAAAGCAAAAAAAAGAAAGAAAAAAAAACTTCACTGGGCCCAGCCAAGGAAGTAAAGAATCGCCGCCGCAGACTTGGCATGCCTCCATCCGTCCACGGCGTGGCCTTGGACGTGCTTGGCGCAGCGGAGGGCACCCACGAGGTCCGAAGAACCTGGAGAAGGCCGTTTCGCTTTGATGCCACCATCGTCATCGTCCCGCGCGTGTTAGGCTCCAGCGGATATGTCGCTGGGAGGTAAAAGGCTGACGAGAAGCCGAACCGACACAGATGCCGGGACATAGCGCGGCGGGGGATTTGGAGGCAGTGCCAGGAAAGTCCCTAATAGGATCCATGCATCCCGGAAACGTGGAAAACCATCAGTTTGGGGTGGTGGTGGTGGTGGTGGAGAGGAGGGCTGGCAAAAGGGGGGGGGGGGCCGGGGCCAAGAGGACAGGGTTAGAGAAAGGGCACCAAACATGTTTGCAATGAAAAAGCAGCAAATGCGCAGTAGCATGGCATGCTATGATCGTGCGTGAAATACCTGGACACCAGCCAGCCAGTCGCAGCACTCGCAAATGGCTTTACCGAGTGTCAATCCCGACGATTCCGTCCGTCTGCACACCCCCTGATGCCGTAGAGAGAAGTAAGACAGGTCGATCAGCGTACACAGCACAAGGCGACAAGTCTCCGGCGGACGAGGCCATGGGAATTGGACGGCCCCCATGGACTTGGCGACTCCGCAGTTCTGGATCGGAAATGCCGCCGGGGTTGTGATCCGCGAGGGCCGGGCCCGGACTTGCGGGGGTTCGGATGTAATAAAAGGCTCGTCCTGAGCGCTGCTGCTGACTCGACGGGCAATTTAGCCAGTTGCGCTCTGGGGAGGGGTCCAGGAAAGTAGTTTGTCTGCTCATATATAGATGGCCGTCCCCAAGGGTTCCCGGATATTCCCATGAACCCGGGACCGCACTTTCAACGGGCGAGAACACCACGCTCTGCTCCGTAGATACCGACTGTGCCACACGCTCCAGCCTTTTTCCTTCTGCCGCACTCTGGGCTCGAAGCTTGCCTGTCTAGCTCCGGCATGGCATTGCTGGAGTACGTCCTGTCGCCGTGGGCGGTGCCCGCTGTTCTCGGGCTCGTCCTGCTGTCCTATCTGTTCGACTACTTCGTCACCAACCGCCGGCTGCGTGGCATACCGGCGCCGTTCCCGGCCCAGTTCTCGAACCTATGGCTGCTCCGCGTGGCTCGACGCGGGGACCGATACAAGACCGTGGACGAGTGCCACGCCAGGCTCGGCAAGATGATCCGGATCCAGCCGAACCACGTCAGTATCGCGGATGATGAGGCTATCCCCATTGTGTACGGCCATGGCACGGGTCTTTTGAAATCGTACGTGTTTGAAGTGTGATATCGCACCAGACATAAATTGTTGTCCCCCCCCAAACTTAAAAGTTTCAGAAACTACAAGAAGAAAACACATCCTAATCCGTACGACCCAATTCACAGAGAATTCTATGATGCCTTCGTCTCCATACGCCGCGGCCTCTTCAACACGCGCGACAGGGCCGAGCACTCGCGCAAGCGAAAGATGGTCTCGCATACCTTCTCCGCCCGGTCCATCGCCCAGTTCGAGCCGTATATCCACGAGAACCTCGTCATCTTCGTCAGGCAGCTCGACAGGCTGATCAGCGAGAGCCCGCACCGGACGGCCGACGGCAAGCGGCAGGAGGCCCATCTGGACAGCCTGCCGTGGTTCAACTTTCTCGCCTTCGACGTCATCGGCGACCTGGCCTTCGGCGCACCTTTCGGCATGCTCGAGAAGGGCGCCGACGTGGCCGAGATCAGGAGCTCGCCCGACAGCGCACCCATGTATGCGCCGGCCATCGAGATCCTCAACCGCCGCGGCGAGGTCAGCGCCACGCTGGGATGCTACCCGCCGCTGCGGGCGTACGCGCGCTGGATCCCCGACGACTTCTTCCGCAAGGGGCTCCAGGCCGTGCAGAACCTGTCCGGCATCGCCATCGCCCGCGTCAAGGCCCGCATCGACAACCCGCCCGGCGTCGAGCGCAAGGACCTGCTCGCCCGCCTGATGGAGGGCCAGGACGACAAGGGCCGCCCTCTCGGCCGCGACGAGCTCACTGCCGAGGCGCTGACCCAGCTCATCGCCGGCAGCGACACCACGTCCAACTCGTCCTGCGCCCTCATGAACTACCTCGTCCGCAACCCGCGCGTGTTCCGGAAGCTGCAGCAGGAGGTCGACGCCGCCATCCCCGACGGGGTCGACGTCCCGACGTACGCCATGGTCCGCGACCTCCAGTACCTCGCCTGGGTCATCGACGAGGCTCTCCGTCACCATTGCACCTCGGGCATCGGCCTGCCGCGCCTGATCACCCCGGACTCCCCCGGCGTCACCTTCCGTGGGCGCTACTTCCCCCCGGGCACCGTCCTGAGCGTACCGACCTACACCATGCACCACTCGACCGAGATCTGGGGCGACGACGCCGAGGAGTTCAGGCCTGAGAGATGGGAGACTGTCACTGCCCGGCAGAGGAATGCCTTCATCCCCTTCAGCCACGGGCCGCGCGCTTGCGTCGGACGCAACGTCGCCGAGATGGAGATGAAGCTGATCCTCGCCACCTGGGTGAGGAGGTACGATGTGACGCTTCGGCAGGGAGAGATGCATACCAGGGAGGGTTTCTTGCGGAAGCCACTGGGACTGGAAGTCGGTCTGTCCCGTAGATGAGCGTCCATGCGCTGGGATTTTGTGGCATTGTCAGGATATTGCCAGGAACTTGGCTGTTTTGTTTTTTTTTTTTTTTTTTTTCCCGGTATTTGAGTCGCATGAATAATGAAACAATAGATGATACTTATGACGGCATGAATTCCGTACCATGTGGTCGGCAGCCTCTCCTTTTGCGTTTGAGAAAAGAAGACTGCGGCCAACATTCAGCACTTCTTCTTGTCCCTGCACGCCATCGGCGGTCCGTGGGTGTCAGTCGCCGCTCCTTCAAGTCACTGACGTGTTTGTTGCAGATCAGGGAGTTGCTATATCTAGAGATATAGCGGCTTTGCCCGCGGCGGCAAGTGTTGACACTGGCCAGCCGTTCGTCCGTCAATGTCCTAAGAATACCCAGCCATGTCGACTACAGGTCATGTGCAGGCAGAACGCATCCGTCTTGTCAAAGCAATGCCAGCCGCAAAAGGAATCCAGCTCAAGCTGAATATGAAGTTGAAACGCCAGGTGAATAGCTGTGCCGTAAGACAAATGCCACCGTGGACCTTCATAGATGAACGTGTATTCATTACGCATTGTAGATGACCAGTCAACCTCAACTGAACATCCATCACATACGTCACTGGTGAATACCAAAGCCCTGTAAGATGTAGTCCTCGTTTTATTTACGGTCAATCTACATGGTGCCTCCCTACCGCTCAATATGTTGCTCCCCACCTTGGTGATCCTCAACTTCGCGCCACTTCTCGTCGTAGGCAATATCTTGCTGCTCGGCATCCCGGTTGCCGTACAGACCGATCTTGTACCAGGGAAGGTCGAAGAGGCGGTCCATGCTCTCCAGGCTTCGCCCACTAGTCTCAGGAACGGAGAACCAGACCCAGAGGCCGCCAATGACGGTGACGGCCGCAAAGCACCAGAAGGTTCCGCTGGACGAGATGCCGCCTTGACTGACCGGAAGCAGCATATTGGGGACGGCTCGCGTGTTACCGTACTGATTCGCAAAATGGAGAGTCATTGCAAGTGAGGTGGCAAGCGCACGTATGCGCAGGGGAAACAGCTCGGCGGTCAGCAGGTACTGCATCGAGTTCCAGCCCAATGCCCAGCCACATCCCGAGATGTAAATCATGGCAATGGCGCCGCGACTGGCAGGCACCTTTGACGACGGGACCTTGCCGTCGCGCAGCTCAGGAGTCGCGGTCAAGAAGGCAGCCACGTAGATCATGGAAAGGGCCTGCAGCGTAACGCCGATGAGAAGAGAGCGCTTGCGGCCGATGACGTCGACGAGGAAGAGGGCACAGCAGAGCGCAGCGATCAACTTGATGATGCCAAAGACAGCCGTGACCAGGAGACCCTCCTGAACACCGGCGATGCCGAGTATCTTGAACAAATCGACGGCGTAGATGGTGATGGATCCAGCGCCGGACCATTGGGACAGGAACTGGACCATGCTGGCCATGTAAACACGATACAGGTTGCTCTTGTTGAGAAACATCTCCTTGAGCGTGCCGGCCCAGCCCACGCCGCGAGTGGCCTCAAGCTCATGATCCAAGGCGGCCTGGACGACGGCTATTTCTCGCATGATGTATTCGCTGTCGGCGGGTTGTTGGCGCAGGCGGGCCATGGCCTGGGTGGCTGCTGCACTCTTGCCCTGCTTGACGAGAAACCGAGGAGATTCGTACTGGGCGAACATGAAGATGAAGATCAGGCCGGCCATTATGATGTGGAGGCTGGTCGGTACGAGCCATTGCTTGTGGCTGTCTCTGGAGATGTGGATGCTGGCGCCATAGTTGGTAAAGTAGGCCAGGACGATCCCGATGTAGACAGCGCCGGTGAAGAAGCAGGTGCAGAGGCCACGGATTGATGCGGGCGCAACTTCGGCGATGTAGATGGGCCTATTCAGGAAACCGTCAGCTTTTGGCGTAATTATGTCTGTCAAACAAGTCGACAAATTCAAGCGCACACGAGGATTTTTGTTGAGGGGACAATGAGGGGTGATATGGATGGGGTGTGCGGAAGAATCAAAGACCCATTACCAACGCCCTACCCTAAACCCCCAGCACCTCCTCAACAACCAAGATGCAGATGGGCGGCCATGTTAGGGTAAGATCAGCAAACTTACCCCACGACAGGGGTCTGTCCCACGCCAAGACCTGCAACAAATCTCCCGGCGTAGATGGCGGCGAGATTTCCATTGACGCCGCCAATCATGAAGATGGCGATGCCGACGATCCAAAGGACGCAGAGGATGCGAGTCGCCACGATGCGGCCGATGCGGTCACACACGAGGAAAGCTCTAGTTCGGGATGACGGGCTCCGAGTCAGCAAAGAGTGAGCAGTCACAAACGAACAAGCAAGCAAGCAAGCAAGCAAGCCAAAAAAAAAAAAATAAAAAAGGAAGCTGCAGAAGGGGCAGGCATGAACGCACAGCAGGGCACCGCCAACAGAGCCGATCTGAACCATGGCCGAGACATTGGCCTTGATGTTGGCCCGCTCCACGACCGAGTACGATTTGTAATGGATCGAGGCCTGGAAGTCGGGCGAGTTGAAAGCGCCGGAGATGAGGCCCTCGTCAATCCCTCGCGCGGCTCCCAAGAGGCCAAAGGATACCACGGCAAACCAGAGCCGCCAGTTGAAGACGCCCGCGGGCTCGCCCAGGTCGCCTAGCCGGAAGACGTTGACTGGTTTCTTGACGCCGCCCGCCATGGTGGGAAATCTGTCTTGGCGTGTTTCTGTCCTTGTTGGTTTGTGTCAGTGAAGGCTGTCTGTCTGTCTGTCTGTCTGTCTGTCTGTCTGTCTGTCTGTCTGCCTACCCCCAAAGATGAAATACAATAAGACAGAGGAGGCGTTTTAGTAACAGATCTGTAACAGGTACTCGTAGATAGCCGGTGAAATATCTTTTATGTGCTCAGTGCATATAAGACCCGAGGACGCGAACAACGCCTCTCCTGCGTAACAAGAGGATGGCGTGGCGAGCTGCTTGGACAATGGGACGCGGGGGGGCAGACTAGTTCCCATCTTAAATACCTAGGTATCTAGACTTTTACGGATGACTTCGGTCCCCCAATTCCGAGACGCAAGGCTGGGAAATGCGCCCGAGACCGCTTGCCGTGGAATCCATCACTCTGGCAAGGCGCCCAAGCTGAAACCCAGATTCTGGGAAACACAAATACGACATCGTCATGGTCTCCACACACCAGGTCCTCGTCCAATACCCAGCTCGGTGCCCAGCTCGGCAGCTGCATGTTGTAAGCATGGGTAATCCGTAGATGGGTATATCTTTAAGCATGTATGTCGACACGTCCCACTTTACGTGAAACTTAACGTGAAACTTAAACGTGATGACATAGGACGAAGAGGAGGTGGTGGATGGATATATCTTTAAGCATCGGCATCTCATGGATCCCTAGTCGGTGTACGGACTAGGCACCCGGTGTTCAGCTGGGTTGTACCCCTTGCAGTGCTTGCCAACAAAATTGTGGAAGGATAAACAAATAGATTGATATCTTTAGGCATATCGACATGTCACGCTTTGAGTGAAACTTAGCGTGAAATTTGAACATAATAACATGGGAAGATGTCATAAAACAGGTAATCGGACCTACTGCTACACCGCATTCGCATCATGGGGAGTTGATTTTCTTGGCGGTTTTCGATGGGTTCTCCCCATCTGGTTAAAGACTCAGAACGCTCGCCCAGACGCGGTTAAAACCCGACTCGGGCGCGTGACCTTGGTAATAAGTCATAATCAGCGAATTCCTAGTACCTCCATCATCATAATGTAAATAACCCCTGCAGGGCAAGCCCCTTAAAGAGAGCGCCTCCCACAATTTCTGACGTTGCAGTCTTTTCGGCACGTAAAAGAGATACAGTGCTCTGGTAGGGTGCCAGTGATTGAAAAGCAGGCCGGCAGAGCTTCTCGATAGTTCGAAGCATTGTTCGTTGTGGCGTGGCATGAGCCTTGCTGGTTGCCTTGTCTTTGCCTTGTCTTTGCTTTGTCTTCGGCAGCCACCACGGCCTTGCCCAGCTCTGTTACGGCCCAACCAGCGGCCCGGCAGAACATCGGTCCGAAGAAGACCGATCAACTAATCACATCGCTGCTTACTACTCTACTAGTAAGTAGAAGAAGTAATTACTACTTAATAGGAGTAAGTAATACTATTAATTACTACTATTACTAGTAAGTACCTAGCTATATAAAACTTTATTACTTAGAACTATTTTCTTAGCTAGTTTTTAATAGAATTATTAGTTATAATTATAATTATAACTTAGTATTATATTACTTAGCTTAAACTACTTTATAGTTTTACTTATATAAACTAACTTTAATTATTATATATTAAAGACTTTTATTTAAAACTATACTATATTACTTTAAGTAATAACTTAATATTATTAAAATAGCTCTTTAGAATCTTACTAATATACTAGCTAATAAGAACAATTAAGTAATAGTAAATAAAATTATAGCTCTTTAATAGCTAGTTACTATTTTTTAATAGTAAAACTAATAACTAAAGAACTTTAATAAAATTATTAAGCTTAAAAACTTAAAACTATTTAAAAAAACCTTAAGAATACTTTAAGAATTCTTTATATAACTTAAAGTTTATTATTACTTTTTCTTAAATAAAATATTTAAAGCTTACTAAAAGGTTTTATATACTAAAAAATACTTTATAAAAGTAATATTAATATAGTTTAAACTTATTATAAAGGATTATTTTAATAACTTTTATTAAAACTAAAAAAAAAAAACTTAATAAATCTTTAAAGATTATAAAAAATTTAAAAAAGAACTTAAAAAAGTATTTAAAATAATAAATAAAGTATAAGCTATTATTTACTACTTTAATAACTTTTACTAAAAAGAATTAATATTAAACTATATAGTATAATTTTATTAGTTAGTATTATAACTAAATTAAAACAATAAGCTACTAATATTAGCTTTTTTTAAAGGACTTAAAGAAAAAATAAAAGATAAACTATATAAAAAAGATATACTAAAAACCTTATTAAATTATATTACTATAATAGTAAGAATTAATAATAAATAATATTAATAATACTTATAAAAAAAAAA
>JFZS01000022.1:0-163157 GCA_000709145.1 Balansia obtecta B249
AAGTCTCGTCAAAAATAAAACTGTTGCTGCGGTTGTCCAGGCGGTGGCTGAGGTATAAAGTCAAAGTTCATCGCGTCAACACTGGAGTCCCCATGCGTCGGGCGATTCTAAGCACTATTAGTACAGAAGCGAATGTGGTATCAAGTGCGCTTACCACCCCCAGATGGAGTTGTACAGCTCCATAGGTGCCATCAGCTGCGTCTGATCTACCGTTAAACCTGGCAAGCCATCGAGACCCATGCTGGGTGGTACTGGTTGACTGTACTGTAATCTGTATCATTGTTAAAAATGATGCACAACGGAACATGACTCGGTGAGCTTACGCAGAGAAGACTTGCAATGATGCGCCATTTTGCATCTCGGCCATGGCGAGCGCCGCATCCTTGTGAGGGTCACTGCTCTGCAGCGCACCAGGAGCTTGGGGATTCAGATTCAACCCAGGCTGGTTACCCATCATGAATGGTGCCATTGGTGTGCGCGTACCGCTTCCTCCAGAGGAAGAGTCACCTTCCCTCTTGAGAGCTGAACCTATTACGGTTCCATGCTCATAAATGTTCTTGAGTGCCGTGAGCGCTCGCCACAGCGGGCCGGACAGTTCAATGTCCTTCTCGCTGACCGCGATATAAGGCTCAGGAGAGCTGGCTTCCTTGGCTGCTGTGGCGGAAAGAGCAGCGATCAGGTCTCCCTGCAGCTGGCGAATTTCCGGATCAGCTTTGGTCTCACATAAAATGCCTAGAAGAAGAGCTGATGATAGGCCGTGATACGTAAATGCCCAACTTCGAGTTGGAATCACCGACAACTGGTGCATGGCCAAGAACATCCGAACGGTCTCGGTCAGGTTGTCCTTGCACCGGTCGGCCAGTTCCTTTTTCTGCTTCGGATCAAGGGTGCAGGTCCGCTTGAGTGCAGGGCGGCATGCGACGGAGATGACAAAGGACGTATGGAGACGGATGGCGAAATACTGCAGGCGGTGCAACGCAGTCTTGCATTTGTCCTTCTCTTGCATGTGCGGCAAAGATCGCCGACGCAGATTTTCAACAGCCTCGCAGTTGTCCACGATTTGGCCATACGAAGGCGTCACAGTCGCTTCTGGATTAAGTCGCCGAGAGATAATCTCGACGAGATGGTACATCATTTCCAAGTATGCATAGTTGTCGGCTGCTGCCTCCAGACTGACTGGTATTTCGCAGCTTGGAAAGTTGGTCATTGGACAACTGGTACGTGGTCAGAGGAGCGTAAATAAAAACAAGAAAAAGAAAGGAGCAAGCTTACCGATCGAATGAAAGCGAGGTGAGCGTGTCGTGCCAGACACATGTCCACCATAACTTTCTCCGAATTATCTCCTTTGCTTTGGCATCCGGAGACAGGCTGTCACGACCCTCTGAACTGGCTGTTGCGCGATGCAGACCTAGTGACTGTGCTAATCGACATGTTAGCCCCGTTAGTGCCCAAGACGCCTCTGCCTTCATATCATTCAAGAGAACGAAGCTAGTGAGAAGCAACGATTGAATGGAGTCGAAGGAAGGTCTGACAGCATCAGCTATATGTTGTGTAAAGTGATTTTAAAGCCAAGCCAAGAAAAAAAAAAAAAGACATACCTCAACAAAAAGTTGCCCAGTCGTAGCAAGTGAAACGAGATTTGTATATATCTTTGTGAGTCCCGAGTTCGGATGTGGTACGGCGATTCATGGTACTGAGAACCAACAGCCAAGACTCCAAACAGTATAGCAAGCCAGGATGCGGCCACGGGGCGGGAGGATCTAGCAGAGCTGGACGCGTTTCTGGATCGATCTTCCAGGTAAGTCATGAGCTTGGACTCGAATTCGTCAATGTCATAGACAAAACCCCAGAACGGTTGAGGTATCTCTTTGTATGTGCGGAATAGCCTGAGACGAGTTAATGACTGCCGACAGGTTTTTTCATCACCAGCTCCACCTACTTCATGACTTCGCGATCGGATGGTAACTCTACTGAGATATCCTGAGCGAGGCGATGCAAATGCTGAGATGACATGAGAGGGAATGGCGCAGAAGTATCAAGACCAAGTATCGACCGCATGTCTTGCCGAATGTCATTCTTCTCATTTGGTGAAGACTGCTCTCGGAGCAGAGCCGGGATGCTGTTCTGGCCCAGATAGCGATCCCCAACAGACTCGGTTTCGTCCAGAACGGTCGATATACCTGCATACATGACGTTAAGAGTGAGAGTTTCTATATCCCGACAACATTCACATCTACATACCTATGCTCGTGGGCCAGCTGTCTCCACGCTCGGACTTTCGGCTTTCATCTTGACCGTCGCAACACGAACGCGCTCGCTTTCGGGGTTGGCCATTTGTGGTAGAAGTTGAATTTCTGTTTACAGAAGAGCGGTTGGGCTTATAGGAACATAGCTGGGAGTGGTCCCGCTTCACACAGTTCTCACATGGCTGCTTGTTGTCGCATTTCACCTTGCGCTGTCGACAGGGCCAGCACGCAGTACCTGTGGGATCCGATTAGCCATGCAGGTAACAAAGCAAGGGAGATGGGCAAGACTACGAAGTATGGTTGCTTTAAAAAACACGAACGGAAATTGAATCATTCTACATACCATATCGTACTTTTCGATGGGAGTGGATGATGCGACTGGCCTCTTCTGGAGTCAGCTCTGCGATGGGAATTGCCTCGTCTGGTTCTGCACTGTCGGGCATGACGCAGGGGAGACAATCACAGCAGACAGGGGGGGGGGCAAAGCGATCTGCAATAAACTACAATTGATTGCTCGAGTGAAACAACTGATCTCGTTTGCCTTGGAGCGCGTCGTTGATAGTTTGGTTATGGCCAACGCTAGAGGAACGCCGAACACCGAGAAAGCAGATGACGGCGATGGAGGTGCGGAGCGTTGGCGTGGGCGGTGGTTAATCGCACTGTCTTGCGACTGGACAAACCCGCAGTAGACACAGTGTCTACCGTGTCTGTCGTGCACCGCTCAACGACTTGTAGCGCAGCCTGGCCGTTGTCGCTTCAACTCTCAGCTGCCCCGCACTGCAACCGCCCGCCCGCCGAAATAGGACCACGGACCATCATCATCCATGACAGCTGGCGGCATCACGTGGACCTTGCTCCCACCCAGCCTGCTTGCAAGAGGACGATCTACGCCACGATGAGCTTCCTCGCTCATCTCTTCCCGCCCTCTCTCCACCCCCTCCTCCTCTTTAGTGTCCCTCGGCTTGTCCCGGGCCACCAATCGTTCGTTTTGGCTCTCTCCTATTTGGCCATCACACAGACGGTGGATTCTACTATATCCGTAATTTTTTGTTTTTGCTATCCTTGCCGTGCTCTGGAATGCAGGGCCAAGCCTGCGCCCCTACTTCTTTCTCCATGGAGCGGAAGAGGTTGATAGCACACAACTCTCCCAGTCACAAACGAATTAGATGCCAGTCCAACCAAGAGCTGTTTGAGATCAACCGCAGGATCGACTCCGTTCCATCGAGGTCGAGCCCAAGCACTCACCCAGTATCAAGGGCTTTGCTCCATACCGAAGCTGAAAGCGCAAGGCTATTGCTTAGAACTCCATCCTCGTCATTTTCATCCAGTATTGTTCCATCAGTCAACACCTCATTTGTCAGCTCGCCGAACACGTCGTTTGCAACTTCAAAGAACACTTCTTTCTCTGCTGATGATGTGGCAGACGTGGAAGACAGCCAATCTGCATACCACAGCTGTCGTGAAAACCCCACCGATTCGGATTCCAGTTCTGGTTCAGACTCGGAGTCAGTAGAGGGGCCCTGTCCATTACCACACTGTTTGGAAAAGAGGTTGCGTTATGTTTTCCGTAAGAGCTTCTCATCTCTGGTCACATAGGACGAGCTAATGGGACATTTTGGACATAGCCAGATTTGCAAATGGTAGTTTTAATCATGCTCCACTTGCCAACGTTTGGGAATTTACACGGCATGCCCTGCGTCACGGCAAAGACCTTGAGAAAGTCAATATCCAATACGACGGGAACAATGGCCTGTGGAAAATTTATTCGAGCATATCACAACACAAGATTTTTAAAGACAAAGCTTCATTAATCCCGCCGAGCAAGGCCACTTGGGATGCTGCCTTGACATCCTTTCAAGAATCAAATAAAGCAGTTATGTTATCAGGTACACTTGCTCCGAATGTGCATGACGATGGACCTCTTTTCAATCTCGAGCTTGATCCATTGAGTCTCAAGTGCTCCAATCGGCTTTTTAGGCGATTCGGATCAGATCGTTTCTTGCAACTGTTGCTACCCTCTCCTGCTGACTTTGGGAGGATCTTCAAGTGCAACGAGACTGAGGCGGAAAAATACCTGGCGACTTGGCTGAAAAGCACTCACTACTTCTTAGGACGTCAATGGTCCGTGTTCTTTGTTAGAGAAGACAAAACGAAGAAGGGTAAGCAGAAGAAGGCTAAGATGGCTCTGACGGCTAAGGTAGGGACCACAGACATCAAGTGGTTTAAAGCCCTCTTTTTTGCCTGTGATGGGGACAGCTTCCGTAAAAGTCCTAACGGGTCACTTCCACTTCAGGAGGACGCAGCAGCTCTCGACAGACGAGTAAAAGTTGATCTTTGGCAGATAATAAAATGGACTGTTGGGGATCCACAAACATCTTCACAACAGTTGGTGAAACATTACTCGAGAATTTCTCTCAGTAAGATGTTCCCAGTGCTCCCGCCATAATCGTTACTTCTCCTCATCTGTGTCTTGTGTTGGTTAGAATCCTAACAGGTGTGACCAGGCCTCACAAATACGATACCTACCGTGATATTAGAGAAACACGAGATCTACCATTGCAGTGAGGACATTGGCGGCAAAATAGTCATGAATGACGGGATTGGCCAGCTGTCGCAAAGTCTAGCCATAGAGGTTGCACATCTTCTTGGTCTTGCGTATGTCCCAAGCGCCTTTCAGGCTCGCTTTGGGAGTGCAAAAGGCTTATGGATCGTCAGTCGGCATAGGCCGCCTCAACTTGACAGTGATAGGTGGATAGTCACTTACCCGTCACAACGGAAATGGGACTGCAATCAGGAAGATCCGGCACATCGCACTTTTGAAGTGAACAATTATTCCGGAGAAGTCAAGTCCGCAACGCTGAATCAGCAATTCATACCCTTGCTTGAAGCGCAGGCAATGGATGCAAACGCAATGCGAGAAACGCTCAAGAAATACCTCGAGAAAACGCTTGACGATGACCGTGAGAGCTTGATAAGGGCATTAGATAGCCCCGTGGAGCTGATCGACTGGGTGAAACGAACTCGTCCATCTTCCGCGACAGAGGGTTCTCAGGATCCCGTACCCCTCGGCGGCTTGTTTCGATACCGCGAGGACAATGTTGTCTGGTTACTCAGCGGTGGTTTTCATCCCAAGAATAACGAATTTCTGAAGAACAATTGTCGGACTCTTGGATTCCAGCGAGCGGAAACGCTGCTTGAGAAATGCAACATAAACGTGCCTTGCTCTGCTTGGATGTTGATGGTGGCTGACTTTAGCGGAAAGCTGGCTGAAGATGAAGTCCACGTGTCGTTCTCTACCAAATTCGAAGTGGAAGGCTTTTCCGACACGCTGTTGGAAAACATGGACGTTCTTATCGCTCGAGTGCCGGCGCATCTGCCGACAGATATTCAGAGAGTCAAGGTCGTGTCGCATCCAGAGCTCCGGCACCTCAAAGATGTCATCGTCTTCCCCATCAAGGGCGAGAGGCCGCTCGCGGATAAACTGTCTGGCGGTGATTACGACGGAGACAAGGCCTGGGTTTGCTGGGATCAGGACTTGGTACAGAATTTTCGCAATGCTCCAGCGCTAGCGAACATTGATGACCTTGTAGAATTGGGCCTTGTGAGAAAGCTCGACTTGCCCATGAGCCGCATTCGACGCAGAAACTCCCATCCCGAAGAGCTATGCGACAAATTCATATACAGTGGCATTCTCTTCAACCTCACGCCAAATCTTCTGGGAAAGTGCACCATATATAAAGAGGGTTATTGTCGCATCATGGGAATCGTGTCCTCCTACAAGGTCATTGCGTTGGGCAAACTCGTTGCCTTGCTGGTAGATCAGCCCAAGCAGGGATACCTATTCACGATTGGAGACTGGCACAGGTTTTGCAAGCATTACAACCTCCCCACTTCTCTGCCATCAGGACCGAGTGGTGAAGCAGTGCGGAATAAACCCGAGAAAAAGCTGCATATCCAGGATTTCCTGGCCAACCAACTACGGCGCTTCGTCGACGAATCCAAAAAGAAGCTCAGCCATACGTTCGAGGCGTTGGGGACGCAAACCTACGATACAGACCTGACCCAACTGTTCACGACGTGGGATGAAGAATACAAATCGGAACCAGATTGGGTCAGGTTGAGGAATCATCTCCAGCGCGGCATTGGCCACATCAGACAGCAGTGGTCCTGCATGGACTTTGAAAACCAGGATGAGATTTATGCAGAGAGGGTTAGGGCGGCCCATGAACAGTGGCAGCAGATCCAACCACCAGCTGAGCTTGAGTCCTCCATTTTCGTCAAGTCACTGCTGCAGGATCGGTTCAAGAACCCGCACATGAGGACCTGGGAGCTCCTGAAGGCGTCCTGCGCGTACAAGCGACTGCACAACAGTGGCGCATTCGTGTGGCTGATGGCCGGGATACAGCTCGTGTACATAAAGGCACTTGCGTCTGATAAACTGTATGCAATGATGCTGATTGAGGTGTATTATGCTTCGCGCCCTGACAAAAGGTGCGTCGCGAGGGATCAGGCGCGGCGTCGTGAGCAAGCTATGGGGGAGCTGGGCGAGTCACAAGAGGTGGATGGCGATACTAATGATGAATGAGGGCCAGACGGGACAGGTGCATAGCTGGGCCCTTTGTACGAGTCCATGACATAGATTAGTCGCGGTGCATTCGCCGACTTGGTTTGTATAATGAAAGCCCCAGTAGGGGCTGTGTACGGTCTTTTCCAGTAGTAATACTTCATACCTGGGACGTCTGATAGATGGTTATCAAGTTGGACAAGAGGCACGCCGGGCTAGTGTGCAGGATAACAGTATGATAGAGGCATCTGAAGAACCTTATACAGCAGCACTTAATTCCTCCTGGACTATTAACCTACGCAACTGACCAGAGAGGGCTGAGCATTATTCAACCCTGTGTTTTCAGCTAGCAAAGACATCAACAACACCGTTGAGATGCCTTATGGGCCAGCTAAGTTTCGATCCACTGTTGTGAAACCATACATTACTGACGACGAGACAGGGTACGCCAAACCCTTACGTCTAACCGTAGCGGCAGTGGGTGTGTAGGGGTTGTGTTAGGGCCGTCACGGATAGCCAGGGCCTTATTAACCTGCCTCTTAGCTAGGCAGCGTCTGGCTTCGTTAGCTGCTTTCCCAGGATCTCTGCTCTTTGAACTACGGGGAGGCTTAGAGGTGAGTCATTGGTTATTCTGGGATATGATCCAAAGACTAGGGGCGTTGGTACGAGGCAGTTAGGTCCAGCAGAGTCGTTGATCTCACAGTGCCACTGCAGTGCAATGTATCGTCTTTGGCTACAAGACGATACCTGGCACGTTCCATCCTTGAACAGAGGGCGAAAGGAGGCGGTCTCTTGAAAAAGATCAAAGAATGACGCACGATATGTTGAAGGGATAATTGGACAAACCATTGAAATGGTAAGTGGACTCATCGATATATTATGCTAGCCATCAACGTAAAACCGGGTATATATGGGCCTCTTCAGCTGCATTATCTTCCACTCACGCCGTAACAGCCGGCTCATCCCGCGGCTCAATCAGCACTTCATTAACAGCAACATGTTCTGGCTGCGTAACAGCATACAGTATCGCCCCCGCAATATCTTCTGCATCAAGAACCTTCGCACCTGTCGGCTCGCCGTACTTCTTGAGAGCCTCCTGATCCGTCGACATATTGAGCAGGCCCGTGTTCACATTTCCAGGCTGGACCGTCGTAACGCGCAGGCCGCTGCCAGCAGTCTCCAGCCTCAAACTCCGAAGAGTAGCCTCGACAAAGAATTTGCTCGCAGAGTAGACGCCAAGACCAGGGAAAACAACTCGTCCGGCGTCCGAGGAAATAGCGACAATGTGGCCCGTCTTGCGCTCCAGGAAGCTGGGCAGCGTAGACGAGAGGCAATGCAGCAAGCCCTTGCAGTTGATATCGACCGTGCGCTCCCATTCTTCTGTCTGACAGTTGGCCATCATGGTGAAGTACATTACGCCGGCACAGCTGACAAGGATGTCGATTGGTCCGAGTTTCTCAGTGGTCGTGTCCACGAGGGACTGTACTTGTTCTTTGCTTGAGACGTCTGTC
The DNA here is from genome assembly GCA_000709145.1 of Balansia obtecta B249. NCBI lineage: Eukaryota > Fungi > Ascomycota > Sordariomycetes > Hypocreales > Clavicipitaceae > Balansia > Balansia obtecta. The sequence goes on from JFZS01000022.1 coordinate 8,322, forward strand.
TTGTGGATAAGGATCTTGCCGGCGGAGGAAGGCAGTTTGGCCTTAACTTTCTCAAGCTCGTCTGTGCGGCGGGCTGCAAGGACAATGTGGGCTCCTTCACCCGCAAGCTTGACGGCAACGGCAGCACCAATGCCGGATGATGCTCCTGTAATGACGACGACGCGGCCTGAGAGACGCCCCTTGCTCACGGAATTGACACCATTGACACCATTTACCTTGAGACGAAGAGGGGGATGAGGTAGCCAGCCACGGGCAAAGAAGTGTCGCGCATAGGTTTCCCATAACTTTCTGTCAATCTTGGGTCTTGATACATCATACAAGTCCAGTGCAGGCTGCGTGGCACCATCATCGAGGATGGTCACCATTTCGAGTGTATCGACAGTGGGCATACCGCCGCGAAGAATATCCACAGTGAACGGATCGTCGCCGCCTCGTCCTGAACCACGTTTCTCCTTCCAGAGGGCCACCCAGTCGTCCCAAGGGAGTCTCTTGGTAGGGTATCCGAGAGCCTCCAGATCCTGGAAAACGCTCTCGGCTGTCACAGGTTTCGGGTCGCCTAGATGGTAGAGCTTCTGCTTCGTGCAGGCGTGATTTGCGAGAGTGACGATGGCCTGGCTGACGAAGTCGACGGGGGTCATCTCAGCCAACCAACCATCTACATGGGGAGCATATCCGAGATGGAGGGATTCAACGATCAAGGCGTTCAACAAGTCGTATGTGTTGGTCGCGCCAGTCACGCTGTGGCCACTGATGGTGCCTGGTCGGTAAACCTTGACATGCATGCCTCGTCGTCCGGCCTCATACACAAGCGCCTCTGCTACCCACTTGGTTTGGCCGTAACCGTCAGGAAGTTTAGTGGGCACATCTTTGATATCGAGCATGGCCTCCTCAGTCCACGCTGTCTTGGATGGAGGTAAGACACCATTGGTCGAGACATGGTGCACGGTAGCTCCGCCACGGGCGGCAAGTCTCAAGACCTCCCGAGTGCCTCCGACGTTGGCGTTGCGGAGAGCGGCATAAGGATAGACTAAGTTGACAGTGGCGGCAGCGTGCACAATCACATCTACTCTAGAGGCGAGCTCTGAGAACGCCTTGGGTGTGAGACCAAGGCGGTTTCGAGCCAAATTACCGGGCACAACTTCCATTCGCTCAAGCATGGAATCGTTCCAGATCCCCTGATCAATCAAGTTCTTTCGAATGCGTGCAATACCCGCAGGGCGGCAGTCGATATTGGGGTCCGTAAATCGAATGAGACATATGATCTGAGCCGTGGTGTTTTCGAGAAGTGATTTGAGGAGGAAGGCTCCCAGATATCCCGTGGCACCAGTGAGCAATATAGTCTCAGCATCCCTCAGAAGGCACATAGGTTTCCCAGTCCCCTTAATGTCGTCGGGCAGCGCAGCATCGGCGGCCAGAACAGCAGGTAGATCAGCTTGCACGGCAGCAGTGTGACCGTCCCGCGCGGCTCTCACAGCTTCCAAGTGGCCTTCTAATGTTGGCGTACCGGCCAGAGGGGCGACAGGGACAGGGAAACCGAATGTTCGGGTCAAGCGACCAGCCAAGTCGGCCAGCGTCAGAGAATGACCGCCCAAATCGAAAAAGGTGTGGCTCTGAGAAATGGCGTTAGCGGGGATGTTTAGTGATGCAGCCCACATCTTGATGATGGTTTCCATCTTGATTCTGGTATCCCTTTCCTTGTTGGCCTTGTCGATCGGCGTTCTTGGTGTTGGTGGTGGGGGCAAAGCCTTCAAATCAATCTTGCCGGAGACATCGTGAGTAGGCAGGGCATCGAGCTCAACCCACAGGGTAGGGATCATGTAGTGTGCAAGGTGGTCGGAAAGCGCTCGTCGAGCTATAGGACTGTAGCCCGACTCGTCGATCACCAGGACGGTGCGGCTACGAACATCCTTATCGGGTACGACGTAGGCCACCAATTGCTTGTCTAGACCATCGCCACGTGCAACCACAGCACAAGCTCGAACAGCGAGATACTTCACAATTGCAGTTTCCACCGCCCCGGGCTGGACTGTGTATCCTCGAGTCTTGATCATACCGCCTACTCTGCCTGTAATCTCGAGTAAGCCCGATGGGAGAATGCGTGCCATGTCTCCTGTGCGGTACATTCGGGCGTCCACCGCCGTCGAGAAAGGATCCATCTGGAATGACTTGGCAGTCGTTTCGGGAAGATTTAGATAGCCGCGGGCGAGCATTTGACCGCCAACGTAGAGCTCTCCACTAGTGCCGATGTCTACTCTGTTACCGGCCTCGTCGAGGACGTAGATGGAATCGGGGACCATTGGAGGACCGACAGGACAGACGCGGGCCTCATAGTCGATGAATGTCCTGATATCGCCCGCGGCAATTTCGTGAGTCTCGCTCGCGCTGTATACATTGAGCAATCGAACGCTGGGCAGCGCAGCGAATGCTCTGCGGCAGAGGTCCGTGGTGACAACCTCGCCATTGAGCCACAGCGTCTTGAGATGAGGAAGAGTCTCGGCCAGCGATGTGTGACGAGTCAAGACTGTGGCCAATAGAGTCGGGGTCATGAGGATTTCGGTGATTTTACGAGCAGCTAGGAATTCGACCAGAAGCTCAGGATCATAGCTTGCGCTGTCGGGAACAGCCACCGTGGTGGCACCCCGGAGCAGCGGCCGCAGCATTTCCCAGGTGAAGAAAACATTGCAAGCCACCCGGTCGCCGGGCTGCAGGTCACTAAGACCGAACCGCAAGTTGTATGAACAGACAGACGCTCTGTGAGGGTTGGCAATGCCCTTGGGCTTGCCAGTGGTGCCTGACGAGTATGAAACAAAGGCGAGTCTGTCGAGATCGTCATCTACCGGCAACGGGGGCTTGGACTCGTTTGCCCCAACAGCCATGTCGGGCTGATCCACGACAATGATGGGGATGTTGACATGTTTTAGATTGCTTGCATATGCGTTTTGCGTCAAGATGACAGTAGGCTTTGCATCGTCAATGACTTCGCGAAGAAGGCCGGCAGGATAGGCCAACTCGAGCACCAGATAGGCACCGCCAGCGCGAAGGGCTGCCAGAGACGCAACCACGTTATCTGCGCTTCTATTCATCAGCACGCCAACAAGACAGTCGCGGCCAACGCCATATTGGCGCAAGCGATCTGCCAATGCCCAAGTTTCACTGTCGAGCTCGGCATATGTGAGAGTTCGCCTCTCATCTTCGAGGGCGATGGCCTGCGGGGTGGCCTGGGCTTGCGACTCAAAAAGAGCAGCCAGATCCTTTGTCGTGTCAATTTTGGACATTTTGCTCTTGACACTGCTCATGAATCGTGGCAATTTCTAAATGACAGGCTGTCGTCGTGTCATAAGTTGGAGGAGATTTCATTCGGTATCTGGCAGATAGGTCGTCACCTCAAGGCCAATCAATCGTCAATCGGACTTTTACAAGGCAGATGGCAGGCTAAGATGTGTAGAATTAACTACGAACCCTAAAGAAGCAAAGGAACAAAAAGTCAGATGGAAATGAAGAGAACAGTGCGGAACGGAAACAGAGAATGGGAGAAGCAGCTCTTTATACGAGGTGCAATTGTTGGCGGCATACCATGTGAAAGCAATTAATGGCCGCAGCGCCCAAATGGGCATCCACTTTGGGGACGAACGGGGTAGTCGGTCTGGAGTACGTACGTACGTACATTGCCGTTGAGGAGAGAGGGGAGGGGGGGGTAATGAAGATAAGAGACACGGAGGAAAAAAAAAAAAAAAAAAAACCAAGCAGGAAAGCCACGATTTGATCCGTGCAAGCCCTCCCCACCATTCATTTCAGTCACGCATGTCTCGGCTAAACAGGAACAGCAAGCGGTCACGCGAAGAGTCACCCGATTAGGATGGCGGTAAGCGCCATCGTCGGATGCACTTGCCTTGGTTTCCGGACTTTGCATGCGGACTTGACGATCTTAGCATTTGCTTCTTTCTCGCTTCTGATGCCTAAAGGACTGTGTGCATTCTTTCTCTCCTTACCCCGCTTTACTCTTTTCCCTTCCTATTTGTTTTTGCCTTGTTTTTCTCTGATCGTTGCTTCACTCCCCCTACTAAGGCGGCTCTGCACTTTGCACCTTGTCCACACAGCGACAATGCCATTAGCCTTGCGGCGAACGGGTGTGGCTTGATACGGCATGGGACCTGGCCGTTGTTCGCATGTGGAAGAGCAAGCCTCTGCCAACTTGCATCCACCAATCGACCACGACTAGACTCTTATCGATCACTCTCAAGGTTCCGGTCTTTTGCTTGTGACACGACTGACCGACCAACGGACCGCGAGCAGTTGCCCCATAAGGCGTTGGCATAGCCTGGCATTCAGCAATTCTTTGAGTGGCGCGTAGGGAGCCAGCAGGTCGTGGCCCCCCTCACTGATCATTATTCATTCTGGTGACTCGGGTATTACTCGAAAACTCGTTATTTGAATTACGAATGTAGTGCAGGCCGGCGCATGATCGTGCATTATCAATTCGATTAACGCCGGCCCCAGCGACCATGTTGTCAACGTCGTTGTCGCCGCAGCCCTTAACCGGCTTCCTAGCCTCCACAATTACGGATAAAGAAGCAGCCACGACATTACCTACAACGGGTATCATTTACTATAGATGAAGACATATCCAACTCGATCAATCAGCCATGTAATTCCAAGTACCGCAGTGCATGCAGACGCCAGATGCCAGAAATCAATGTACAAAGCAAGTAAATCTCACATCTTCCAAAAAACAATAGAAAATAAGAAATTGCACCCTAAGTGCCTGATCGCCCCATAGACAGATTGATGTCCTCAACGTTGACCATCTTGGTGCGGAAAGATAGCTTGTGGCCGACGTAAAGCACCACAAACAGGAGAAGGCTCACATACGATGCAAAGAAGTCGCTCGTGCTCCACTTGATAAAAACGGTGAAGCCACTCGTCAGTAGAATCAGCATGTTGAAGAACAGGCCGAACCACGACAGATAGGGTTGGAATGGTGCAATGTATGGCAAAGACGTCCGGGGAATGCCACGCGCGGCGAGAACCTTCATAAAGCGGAGGTGGCAAACGTTGATGAGAGCCCAGACAATGAAGCCGGCCACGGCGGTGATGTTCAGCAGCCACTTGAAGACGGTACCTCCGTCCTCAGAGAGATTTAGGAAGGCCAGCAGACCCATGAGCGAGCAAAAGGTGACAGACCAGTAAGGAGTACCGTAGCGATTCGTCTTTTTAAAGACAGCGGGAGCAAGACCTTCGTCAGCGAGAGCGTACAGAATTCGAGTGCTTGAATAGATGTCTGAGCTGGCGGCAGACAGCACAGCAGTGAGCAAGACGGCGTTGATGATATCAGGGAGGACTTTGACGCCAGCGAGCTTGGCAACAATGACCAGGGGAGATGCAGAGCCGTTGGTGGCACCGCTCTGCAAATCGGCGTTGTCGTAGGGAATATTGATGCCGACGCAGAAGACGGTGGCGACGAACAAGATGCAGATTCCCCAGTACGTAGACTTGATGGCCTGCGGAATGGCCTTGCGCGGGTTCTCCGTCTCGCCCGCGCCGATGCCCACGAGTTCAGAGCCCTGATAGCTGAAGCCGGCAGTGACCAAGACGCTCCAGAACCCAACAAACTTGCCGATTCCTCCCTCGACGAGGTACGCCCCGAATGCCCCAGGGTTCGTCCAGTACTTGAAGCCGATGTAGCCCTGCTGCCCAGCACCGGCATTGACGCAAATGGAGAAGATGATGAAACCAATGACCGTAACGACCTTGATGCTGGAGAACCACATCTCCATCTCACCAAAGTACTTGACGGGGAAGAAGTTGACAGTCGTGAAGATGACCCAGAAGACAAGGATCCAGACACCGATGCTGATGGAATCGTTCCACAGCTGGATGATGAGACCTGCCGCCGTCAGCTCGAGACCAAAGGTAACCGACCAGGAGAACCAGTATATCCACCCCATGGCAAACCCCAGCGTCGGGTCGACGAAGCGACTCGCGTAAACCGTGAAGGCTCCTGCGACAGGCATATAAGCCGCCATCTCGCCGAGGGCCACCATGACAGAGTACACGACGGAGCCCGTGAAGGCGAAAGCAATGAGCAGAGAGGCAGGGCCGGCGTGAGACAAGGCACCTCCCGTCCCGAGGAACAGGCCGGTTCCAAAAGTAGCGCCAATGGCAATGAATTGCAGGTGACGGCCCTGCAGCGATCGGGTCAAGCCCGAATGGCCGGGCTCGACATCAGCCTCGTGCTTGCCATTTGCGTCGTTGCTGGTACTGTGCAACTTTTCTTCAGACTGCATCGTAGGAGCCTGGTGTGATGTTGTATGCAGCCAAGCAGTTGGGAACTGGTTGTAATCGTTTTCTCCTTTCGTAGTGGGAGAAGAGGGAAAGATTTATTTTTTCTTTCTCTTTTTGCCGCTTCTTTTCCTTTTTTCGAATACCTTGGAGGATCGTTGGTATTCGAAGGAGCCGGCTTGGAGGACCAATGGCTGTACAATTTTTCCCTCTCCCTCCTTCACATTCATAATGGGAATTTCCACGGGCCATTGACCGGTGTTATATGGGACAAATGTGGCAAGTGTCGGTCGCGAGCATAACAGATTTTTTCTTATCAGCGGGGCGGTTAAATAACAGACCACGATACAGGACCATCACGGCAACGTAACTCCACCTGGATACAGTGTGGGAGGAAGGAGGAAGGAGGAAGGAGGAAGCAGAAAGCAGCAAAGAACACTTCATAACATTTCTACTCTAGACGTACCTTGTCTCCGTTTGCACGTACACATCTTCGCATCAGAGCTCTGCGACAAGTTGCCAACCCCCCAGGTCTTCAGAAGCATGGTTTCCCTAAGAACCAGATTCTCAAACGCTCCGTCAGACCTTCTGTAAAACCATTCTAGACATTTTGACCTCAGAAGCAATGTCACACGGGCACTATTGCTCTGACCGCAAGTCAGGACACGGCGCCAAGGCACGTACTCGATACGTTTTGGTAATACTATCATCACTGCTAGGAGCCTCGACCTGCGACGGATGGATGCCCCTTGGACGCCTGCATGGGAATCACTAGCGGCCTCCGTCCCGCTTTGCAATGCAAAACTTATAAAGTTTTCGTCTAGTCGTTTTATGACGGAGTACATACAGGGCGCTTATCTGCCGGGATAGGCTCGGTTGCCGTGCATCAAGCGGCTAAAATGATCTGCAACGCCAATCCAGTCAGTCCTGGCAAAATGCAACCAGAAATAAGATTTTTCTTCCCCCTTTTTTTTTTTTTTTCCGACTGCAGATGCGTTGTCCACTCCACCCTTGGCCGCCGGAGATATGCCGCTGCGATTGAAAGAGGAAGTTTAAAGGAGGGGGGGAGGTAGAAAAAAATTGATAGGATAAAGTGAGGTTCTTGCCATCTCGGCGCTACTGTGTACGCGGAAGGCAATCCTTTCGAAATACGGAATACTCCGTATATGCATCAACTCTGTTTCTCCATAGCAAATGGCCTGGATCCGTCGGAGACCGGAGATAAACTGGGAGTTCTCGGATCCTCGGCTGGTCTGTTTGCTGGATGCCAAGCCCATGAGACCGCTTGTTCCCACCCGCGGTCGATGGGTGCGAGTAAAGACTCTTCCAGACGCCGACGCAGCTGCGTATGTGCGAGTCATTCCTGCGCCTTTTATGGAAAGTCCGCATGCTTTTTTTCTCAATTAACGTCGTACAGACGAGCTTTTACACGTCGAACAGACGCCGCTTTGCGCAGATCCGACGGCCCGAACTGTTACCATATCGTTTTCGCACGGTTGCAAAGCAGATGCATTTCATTACCTAAAATGATGCGTACGGAGTAGTGTACCTATTAGGGCTTCGTTGGCGCGACCCACTACTGAACCAGCCGAGTGGTTGTGGTTGGCTGACAGTAAGGAATCGAACATGCGTCCCGTGAATATTAAAATATTATGGACCGTCCACTTCTGCGCGCAGCATCGCGAGTTATTGGTTCCTTGAAAATTGGACATTCTCTACAACTCGGTTTTGCCTCCATGGACCTCTGGACGCTGGAATCATATGAACACCTATTGCGTCCGTCTCTAGGGGCGGGAAATGCCTCACTCAAAATGTTCACATTTAAGAATGGCTTGACGAGGTGGACGAACCGTCCTGTTATCCGCCACGTCAATTCGTAGACTTCGATTGTCCTTTGATATCAGCGCACACCTCCACCAAGCCGGCTCCATCGAACTGTTTCCGAGTCTTCCCCGCGATAATCATCCCACGCGGACTCCACTGACTGAGCTCCGGTATCACTTCCGGTCATGCAGCTTGGACGAATCGTCACGGCGCGCGTCACGATGCGGGATGGCCTGTTGGTCGGTGGAGTTGTCCACCTGACCCCGTCCTCGTCACCCGATCCATGGACAGTCAGCTCCAGGAGGGAGTTGCTGCTGGGCATAGGTAGTTTCGATTGCCCGGCCTAGACGACATTGGAGCTGGGTATCAACGACCCGGGTTTACCACAGAGTTCACCAGAGGTCAAAACGCCGCGGATGTCGAATGACGGCTCTCAATCTGTGGTAAATTAGGCCGACTGAAGTGAGTCAACCTACCCCTAGGCTTGGTCCCTTTGTTTCCCTCCTGTGCTGCCAACAATGCCTGATCGCATACGAGACGATAAACCCCAGCGCAATACGTTGTCATAAAGACGTGCGAAAATACTGAACCCTTACAGCCGTCACTCGTCCTTTTACACGCTCAACGTGGGGTGGACGATCCAACTGCGTTGTTGCGTCTGTATAAGTTCTAGGGGGGTTCATGTATCAAGCGAGAGCAGCACATGAACAAAATGATATGAGTCATCATAGTTCATAGACTTGAAACTACTTGTAGTACTAATGTTGAGCCATCTGTCCGACATTGTCTGCCACCATGGCTGTCATGTCTTTCACACCTGACGTCGTTGCTTAATCGATACTTCCAGCCTGGGCTCAAGTATCCCAGGCATTTGTCTGCAGGCTTCCTCTGCCAATCACGATAGAGGCTACTTCAGTAACATGCTACATTCTACTCGACGGAATTCTGAAGTGCTCGTGATCGACAGCTGCCGATGGGAATTCTATAGTCCCTGCCTGTTCTTCCGCCGAAGGCGCTGATGTCCTGTCTCAAAAAGGGACTAGCTGAGAAGGGTCCGATGCAAAGCCTTACGACCTTCAAAGTTCTGCATATAGACCGACACAGAACCCCCCTGGAGTATTAAAAAGTTGTTAGGAATGCGCTTCTAGCTTTTCATTCTGACCACTCTTCCCAGATAGGACTGGACAGTAACGCCCTGGCGATCGAGCATTATTCTATCAATGGGCAGTTAGTTTGAAGTCACTCAGCACTTTATGCCTCGGAGGGTCATCCCGGTGACACCAACTACCACTGCAAGAATAAGATGCGTGACTTGCGAGTTCCATATGCACCGCATAGCTTCAAAATAGCATAACTTGGGGTTCACCAGCGGGGATGGCGTTGCCGCTCCTGCATGCAGCATAAACAGACCACTGCTACGCACCAGAGGTTGTGCTTGGAATGGGAAGGCCTTTTAGTGTGGCCTGAGTAACTTTGTAAAGGAAGTCTTAAAAATGTCTAAATCTTTCAGAATGCTTCAAGGAGAACTCCTTGTCAATGGGTATACTTGGTCGTACTTTTCAGTTTTGGGTAATGGTGTGTAGATGCAGATCTGTAACATCCGGTTCTTGGCAACCAGAGCTTTAAAATAAGTTGATGTAAGCACCAAATCATTCCACTTCATCTTCGGCCGAGCAAGAAAGCCTCGACGTTTATCTCCCCAGATCACCGAGAATTATCTGTGAGGCCTGTCACTTGGCCCACCGCCTGAGGAGTGGGCGACGGCGAAACAGTCGCCTAATGGTACTGTCTTCGCCTTCAGTCTTTGGCAAAGAAACACAGAGGACTGTTAAATATGAAGTCGATAATTCTGTGGACATGGTTAAGGCGGCGCACATGGGTAAAAAGGAGAGAGAGGGGCAAGAGCCCGGTGTGGTAACCAGCATTTGCCGTGACGCGCAGGTACGTCACGGAGCATGAAAAGGTGTGGGTCCCTCAGCTGTTCTTGTTTTATGGCGCAGAGATAACCCTAATCTAAGCTAACCTAGCCCTAGCTTCAAACATATGCTCGAGATTTCCCGATATATGTCCTGAATCACTTGATCGATGAAAGAAAATGGGCGAAGCCGCTACAATAGCTGCCGGGCATCTGCGTTGAAGCGCTCCTTCCTTGAACGCAACACCACCGCTGATTGTGCATTTCATCCTAATCTCCTAGCTCAACTCTATTCGGTGGAGCTGCAGCTGCAACACATGCCGTCAATTGGCTCGCAGCTGGTATCGCCCCTGTAATTCCCCAGTCTTTGTCGTCATTCTTTCCATCAGCCCAGGTATGCTTGTGTTTCACTCCGTGGCTGTATGTTCTGTTCCAATGTTGATTAACAATTTTCGTGGCCGTCCATAGCTTGATTCCCTCCCTTTCCCCACTGGTTGCTGGCGCCTCGTCACACCACCACAACATCGGCCCGCCCTTTTTCTGCAATGACAACCTTTGGTCTACATTTTTAACGTTTACGCATCATTTCGCCTCTTCCCGGGTCCGTCTAAATTATCTTTACAAAGCCGTCGATTTCCCATTTCAGCGCGTTGCGAGTGCTGCCGCCATGGGTGAGGCAGACAGCTACGTCAACGGCAACAGGTCGTGGGGAGGTCAACAGCAGCAATATCAGCATGGCTACAACCCAAATCAACAACAGTATCAACAGCACCCTCCTCAGCAATATTACAACCAGGCTCAGGATCAAAATGGTTATCAGCAATATGGACCGCCTCCCCCGTACTCGTACAATCCTCCCAAAGAGACCGATCCGAACTACAACTTCGACCAGGCGTTCAAGCTAGAGAAGCCCAAGTGGAATGATCTTTGGGCTGGTATTCTGGTATGTTACAGTGATTTTATTGCAATGGGATGAGGTAGCTTGGAATTGGTGTTGCTTTGATGCTGTTTTTCAGTGCCCCGATAGAGGCTAATCAATGCTGTGCAGCTCATCCTCTTCTTCGCAGGCTTCGTCGCCGTCTCCGCCATCACGATCAGAGGATATGTCACTGGTGCGCACGGAGGAGGAATATATGGCAACAATAACTCCTTCTCACTGAACAATAACACCATCATTTTGTTTGCATTTGGTCTTGCTGTAGCATTCGTGTTCAGCTGGAGTTACCTCACGCTGGCGCGGGTCTTCCCCAAGCAGTTCATCTGGGTCACTGGAATTCTGAACGTTGCATGGGCGCTCGGCACAGCCATCTTCTACTTGTACAAGAAATACTGGTCTGCTGGGATCGTCTTTCTCATTTTTGGCTTGTGAGTCTCGACACCATATACACATTCCCCAACCGTCTGGCCGTCTCTCTCTATATCCACATGCCACCATGTTTTCAGGACCACATCGAAACCAGCGAGAGTCTATTTACTGATAGCTTACCAGGTTCACTGCCTTTGCCTTTTGGACTTGGATTCCTCGCATTCCCTTCTCCGCCCTGATGTTAAAGACGGCCATCAACGTGAGCAAGAAGCATGGCCACGTATACCTGGTGTCCCTGATCGGCGGAGTCATCGCCATCGCTGTAGCCGCTTGGTTTTCAGTCACTCTTACATCTATCTATGTCACTTACCAGCCATCCCCAAAGAATCCGAAATGTGGTGCGAACGGGAGTGGTTGCAGCAAGGGCAAGGTCATAGGATTGATTGTGTTCGTCACTTTCACCATGTACTGGGTCTCCGAGTGGCTCAAGAACACTATTCACACTACAATAGCTGGTGTATACGGCGCCTGGTATTTTTCTCCTAACCAGTTTCCCAAGGGGGCTACGCGCGGCTCCGCGAAGCGTGCTCTCACGTACAGCTTTGGTTCCATCAGCCTCGGAAGCTTGCTCATTGCCATTGTCCAGTTTCTTCGTCAACTCTGCTCTGTCGCTAGACAACAGTCTGCCGACAATGGAGGAATTGGCGGGTTCGTCGGCGTGGCATTTTTTTGTTTGCTAGAATGCTTGATCTCACTCTTAGTAGGTCTCATCCTTAAACATCATAATGCCACACTGCTAACAGGCTTAGGAATGGCTGCTTGAATTCATCAACAAGTATGCTTTCTGCCACATTGCACTATATGGCAAGCCATATTTCGCTGCGGCCCGCGACACATTCAGTATGATGCGTGATAGAGGGATTACAGGGCTTGTCAATGTAGGACGCCGAACCACTATTGCGATGCTTTAATTAGGGCTTGTGCTAATACAGACTTGCAGGATTGCCTGATCGGTCCTGTCCTCTCCATGGGATCGTTGTTCGTTGGCTTTGCCACGGCTTTATTGGCATATCTCTACCTTTTGTTTACCAATCCAGCTTACAATAAAGACGGAGGCTTCACGCCCGTAGTGCTGGCGTTTGCCTTCTTGATTGGAACACAAGTAGCGCTCATTATGACCACTCCCATCTCCAGCGGCGTGGAGACGATATTCGTTGCGGCTGGCTGGGACCCCCAAGTTATGATCCAGGGCCATCAGGAGCTGTTCCAGGAGATGGTTGCAGTGTACCCGGAAGTCCAGCAAGCGATCCAGGTTCGCTGAGGAAATGCTGGAAAATGCTCAAGATTATTTTTCTGGCGATTGTGTGCAGACGTCGTCTTGCATAGTACGGAATAGCTAGGGTTATTTGACGCAATGGCAAAGGGTGCTGTGCTAGGCCTGAGACACCCGCTGGCTGCCATCCAAGCGCTGCCGGAGGATGACAGTCAGCAGGACCATGCCATTTTCCTTCAAGATCCTTGATTGAGACAAGAATTATCTTTAATATCAACAAAAATTTCTATTACTCTACCCATCCGCGGCCCAGATACATTACAAACTCCTTTCGAGTGGAGGGGTTTTCCACAAAAGTAGCTGTCTATTGAAGGCCACTCTGTCACAGATGTATCTGAACATTGGTCCTATCGTCGTGGCGGTTAGTGTTGAAACCCCCTGGCTCGGACCGACGTGTGTGTACGGCCGTATGAGTGAGGTAGCATGGAAGAGGCACCGTTGTTCAATAGTTTTGAACTGGAATGAGACATGAGGCTGCATGACGGCCGTAAAGCCATTGAGGGCTCACAGTATACACCTTTCAGCTGCGCGGCTTCTCTCTTGATTCAAGCATGCGCTAACTGAGGATGCCAGCAGTCGCGTAATAAGAAACATCTGATAAATGGTCCCGTACTCTCGTCAGTAACTGCTGTGTCGAAGAGTCGGATTCTCCCTCGTAAGTTGACGATTTTCCGTGGACATTGGCCATTTGCTTGAACTTAAGTAAATAATACTGGTCTCAAATGGCTCAGGTCTACTATGCCCTGGAAAGTGAACAATAACGAGGTTGTTTACTGCGCATACTGATCTAGCAATCTCGATCCTCTCTAAGGTTTCACATTGGCCTATTGCCCTGGGATTCTCCATTTACATATATGCCAGTTCAGATTAAAACGTTCCGTACCCCCTTTGCCCCTCAATATCAATATTAAAATGGTCGTTTATTGGTCTTGAGCTGAACTAGCAACCCGAAAACAGCTAGCCGCATTCCAAGTTTTGAACCTGAAACGGCGAAACATAGAGCAAGACTATTGGGAACGCGTCGAGGCCCAATACAAGAGAGGCTGCCGCTCCTTTTTATAGGAAGCTAGACTGGTTGGTCTATATACCGGGCCTTGCCCATTGAGTTCTGTATTGGCAAGTTCCTACGTCGTCGATATCTTTTCTTGTAGGCATACGTTGCCTTGCCAACATGTACACTTCGTGGCTACTGCGATGGTTCAACATGGTCGAAATTACCTATGAGTAAGAAACGAGCGATTATTCTTTTTTCGTTTCTTCTTTTATTTCCTTCTCCTCCCAGCTTCAGATGCTGCGTCCGGCGTCACGGTTTCTGTAGCCTCTGGCGCCACTCAATAGCCTCTGTTCCCTCTCCACAAACGCCTTTGGTAGATTGATCCCGATGCCCAGAAACACAAAGACGGCCCATTTCCAGCGGAAAGGATTGAAGCTTACGCAGAACACGAACCACCAGACCAGTTCAAGGTACGTGAAGAAGTCAAATGCGCCCGTCGGGCTTGTCCTCTTCAGCAACTTGGTCATGTCGATCCAGCGCTCCATCCAGTACGTGCTGGGCCGCGTAAGCGGATCAACGAGGAACATGAGCAGAATTCTCGTATAGATACCAATATGAATGTGTCCTACTGTTCTACACGTTGGACATTCAGAGTCAGTGTACGTCTTCCACCATGGCACGGAAGGCATTCGACTTACCCGATGGCCGAGATGTAAGTACAGTTGATGGCCGAAACGGACGGGTGAGCTGGTGGGAAGGTCTGGAGATACCAGTTCGGTGGACCGTACGGCTCGGCGAAGCAATCGTCGGGCAGAAACGACAGCGAAGGTCTTTTGAAGCCGGTGGCCATGACGATCATGTCCGCGTCAACGACTTCTTGGTGGCCGGGACCGCCCTTGGGAACACCCTTGGCCCGTCGATTGACCTGCAAGCCATTTTCCACCAGGTTCTCGATGTCGCCGCGGATCCATTCTGCTTTGCCCTTGCGAAGCTTGTCCATGATGTCCGAATTGACCATCGGCGTGTCCATGAAAAGCCCCTTCTCGGCAGGGGCAATGTCCTCGAGGTCGCGGTAGAAAAGCTTCCGGAGCAGGAACTCGGGTACGAAGGAGAAGAGCGTCTCCTGGCCAAAGATGTTGAGCGCCAAAAGGACATCGACGACGACGTTTCGGGGAATAATCCATTTATCCGAGCGTGAAATGACCGAGACCTTTGCCGCGTCGGCGGCGGCAGCGAATTCGAGCGCCTCGACGGCCGAAGCCCCCCCGCCGATGATGGCGATGGATTTCCCCTTGGCGTCTTTGCTGCACCCGGCAATCAGATTGCTTTCTTTTTAATGGCTCCTCTCCCTCCAACCCCCTTCATGGGTCAACTCACCCGGTCAATTGGCTGCTGTGAGAGATTTCGCCCTTGAACCGGTCCATTCCCGGAAGGTGAGGCATTTTGGGGTCGCCACAGGTGCCCACTGCCGCGATCAGGCCCTCAAACCGGCCGTTTGAAGGATCATTGATGATCCAGCGACCCTGGTTATCCTGATAGGCCTGGTTCACCTTGAAGTTGAACCTGGTCTTGTTCTGGAGACGGTAGCGGCTCCAAAGCTCCGTGACTTGCTCCAGGATTTGCTGGCGATCGGGATAGCCACCCTCCCACGTCACGGAGGGGTGAAACCTGCGAGGGATGAAATCAGCTCATCTGATGGCAGGGGCCAGGTCCATGTCGAAAGCCTTGCCATACCGGTACATGAGGCTATGGATTTGCAAGGCAGATGTCTCATTAACGTGCTGCAGAGTTTTGAAGTTTTTTTTTTTCATCTCTTAGCCTCTGCGACCGCGACTGTCTTCTTTCTTCCTGATCGTGGGAAATAAAGCTTACGCTCCAGATGCCGCCAAGGTTAGACTTGCCGCCCTTCTCGAAGATGACCACGTCGAATCCGTGGCCGACGCAGTGAGCCGCGGCCGTGACGCCCGTGATGCCAGCGCCGATGATGGCGATCCGCGGTCGCGAGAGCGCAGCATCCGCCTTGGGCGGGTTTGGCGAGAAGCCGACGCTGATGGCCCATTGTGCGATCTGGCAGATGAAGAGCAGCGGGTGGAGGATCGGGTTCACCAGCGACGATTGGGACGGCATTTTGGACTGAAGGACTCGTCGCTCTTGGGAGAAAAACAGAGAAGAGAATCACATCGCATGAGATATGAGTGTTTAAAAGGTGGCCGGCCGCTGGCACGGAACGGGCCCCGCCAATCACATCCCAACGCTGCCCGTGCCGCATCCCGCGCTGTAAGCCGGGCCCACGTCCGGGTGGACCGGCCCCCGCGTCAAACGGCATTCGCAGCCCGCCATGACGTCAGCATGTGGTCTATTACGTCGTCATTGTGGCATGACGACAGGGCCAATTTTGTCCGGGAATGGGGATGTCCTGGCTGGCAGAGGCAGGTAATTGGCCGCGGATTGCTGGCCGAGCATGGGCTTGTCAAGATGGAATGATGGAAAGTGGGCTGTTCAGGACTGCGATCGCCATCTGCTCTGGACTAGAAGGAAGGGGGTTGTTTTCGTAGCGTTGACGGAGTTTTTTCTAATCGGTGAACGGAGATGATTTTGCTTTCCCTGTCTTGCTGACGAACGTTGTTGTTGTTGGTCTGCGAAGGCCCCGACGTCTTGTGATCCAAAATACTCCCCCCAATTCTCATCCTCGCCGGATTTTCATCTCACAATGGAGCACCCAGGTAAGAGAATCTCCAATACCAATTGCGCTTTCCGCCTAACGACGAACCGCCAGTACGCGAAATCCCGTCCGTCATCGTCGCCCTCACGACTGGGTCTCCCCAGCAGCAACAGGACACCCTCGCCGAGTACTTCCTCAGCGACGCCTCCTTCGCCCACCCGTTCTGCCGCGTGCCGTCCTTCAAGAAGGGCGCCGTCCCCTTGCGCCCGGCCTGGACTCGAGGCAGATCCTGCTCTGCATCTACCGCTGGTACCGGACGCTCAGCCCGAGCATCGACATCACCATCGACTCGGCCGTCCTGGACCAGCGCAGCGGCCAGCTCTTCGTCACCCTGCGCCAGACCTTTGCCGTCTTCTTCATCCCCTTCTACCGGGCGCGCGTCCGCCTGCTCACCGTGCTGGACCTGAAGCAGCGCACCTCCTGGCCGGCCGACGAGACGGTGTCGCGCGCCTCCCTCACCGAGAGCCGCGAGCCCGCTCCTCTGTCTGGGCCGGGCCTCGAGCGCGCCCGCTACTACATTGCCAAGCAGGAGGACTTTTACCAGTTGAACGACTGCGTGCAGTTCTTCGTGCCCGGCGTCGGCCAGTACTTGTGGCTGCTTTGCCAGCTTGTCAGCACCGCCTTCTGCGTGCTGGGCTCTGTCGTCTTCCTCCCGCTTTACTGGCTTCTGAATAGCGGTAAGACGGCCAAGGTGGCGTAGTGAAACGGGATTGCTTGCCTGCGCCGAGGAACGAGGAAGTTGTTTTAGTGGTCTGATGTGTATCTTTAAGAGTCGCAATGTCTGTGCTTCGGATGCCGTGTTAGTGGTTATAAAGAAAGAAAGAAGAATAAAATAAATAAAATAAAAACATAAAAATCTCTACACAATGTAAACCCCAACGCACTGTATTCAAAGGAAACTAAAGTGCAGCGAGGCATAACCGTGTAAACTTGCGTATTATGCCGTGTACCAGTAAGCCAGTCCCGCGTCGTTGCAGCCCTACGGTGTTTAGCAAAGTGCAGCGTCCTACCAAGTGCTACACTGGAAAGCAGGAGCACAAAAGTGCAGTTATATCAATTACCAGAGCTGCCTTTCATTGCTGCAAGATAACCCCTTGCTGAGGGAACTTCAGCCTAACCAGTCATCCTTCTTGTCTTCACGCTCCTCCCTCCGATATGAACTAGAACCGTTTGAGCCCCCAAAACTGGCGACATCGGAGCTCGGCGCGCTTGAACGCAAGTCTGTTATAATGGCCATTGGGAACGCCTTTAGCATATGTTTGGCTTGACTTACTTTGCTTGCTCGGCATATATCTCATAAATAATCTCTAACTCTGTTCGAACCCATAACTGGGGAAGAATATCTTTAGAGTCCGCAACCAACCGAGGGTGACGCGTGATGGTAGTGAGCACCTACTTTGCATGTGTAATGTAGCATAATGTAGCAGTAAAGAGAAACAAACGGCCATCACCCGCCGGTGCTATCAGGAGCTGCGCACAAATGACAGGACGACCATTCAACAGAGTCACACGAGTTCAAGCTACCTCCCATCAGACAAATCCCATTGTACACGCATCGTTCTGAATCAATCTATCACGATTAGGAAAATCTCATTCAAAGCACCGCTATGCTTATTCAAGGAAAAAGAAAAAAAGAAAAAAGAAAACCAAATGCATCAATGCCTCCACTTCCGCCGCATCTCCTCCTGCGCATACTTCACGATCCCCCTCGCCTCAGCAATCACATCGTGTCCTGTCCGCCACGTATACAGCACTACGCCCTGACCACCAAGTTGCTCCTGAGCTCGCATCAGTCGCCGCTTCCACAGATCCAACTTCTTATTGACGCCCTGGGCACCAAGTGGGGGAGACCCGGACGGCGTCGTAGAGTCCGACCGTGATCCTGATCGGTAATAGTTGAAGCCTATGGCCGGAGGCGGGTACGCAGAAGGAGGAAGCGGCTCAAAGTCTACATCGGCATTGGGGCTGGGTGCGCCCCGGCCGAATAGACGAGGACTGAGGTTCTTAAGCCCTGATCTTCGCCTCGGCAAGGGCGGCGGTACCTCTTCTTGCTTGGAAGCAATGGATCCGCGGGCCCGTGGCGTGTCCTGGTCTTGATCGGCACTCGAAATCGTGGTGGGAGGTTGTGGCCCCGAGAGACCCAGACCTTGCGGCCGCTTTGGCTTCAGTGGAGGGACGTCAGCCTTGTCATTAACGGCTGCAACGTTCGCCCGGGCGGGCGAGCTACGCAATGCGGCAGGTTTTGCAGGTCGCGGTGGAGGTGGTTTTCGTTTGACGGTAAAGTCTGGAGCGCTGGCATCTCGAACCGAGTTACTCTGCTCAACTTGCGCAAGTGCGGCCGTTGCATCAAGCTTGACTTCCTGGGGCTCATCCGAGAAATCAATCAATGTGCCCATAGCCGGGCCTGTAGCACTGAGCTTCTCTCGTGAAGCCGCCCTAGAGACAGAATTCAGTCTGCTCGCCGGTGTTACATGCGCAGATTGTCCGTCGTTCAGCGTCATACTCGATACTTTACGTTGAGCAAGTCCGAATCCTGAATCAAAGTATCCGGTCGTCTCTGGAGTTGTAACATCGCGGATAAAAATGGCCAGGACCCGGCCCGGATTTGCTAACGCCAACTCTGTGTACACCTCAAGATCAGCTTCGCCGCTGTCGCCGACAAGAATAAACCTTCGGCCGGGAAAATCTTTGATGAGTCGACTGAGGGTGGTCTTCTTGCGCTCGGCGACGGGCTCGAATATCCCTTGAAGCATCCCACTGTACTGCTTCAGATGCAGTGAGCCAGGGGGAAGGCCGGCAATCTTGAAAAAGCTTGCCAGCACGGGAAACAGTTGCCAGGGGCTGTTCGAAACATAATGCATGCTGACGCCTATGTCATGCATGTCTGTGTACCACTCCCGTACTCCTTCGATACAAAGATCGCCTAATTCGCGCACAAAGGTGTTGCGAAAGATTTCGCGCGCCCCGCCGGAGATATTCGAGCGCTTGATGGTGTCATCAATGTCACTGATCAAACTTATACCTGCCGGCTCTGTGATTCTGACCTCTTGCGTTGCCGATAGCTTCTCAT
This sequence comes from Balansia obtecta B249, assembly GCA_000709145.1. Taxonomy (NCBI): domain Eukaryota; kingdom Fungi; phylum Ascomycota; class Sordariomycetes; order Hypocreales; family Clavicipitaceae; genus Balansia; species Balansia obtecta. The sequence continues at coordinate 27,765 of JFZS01000022.1, forward strand.
TGGCAAGGACTCTGGCATGGGTCGGTACAAAGTCGAGAGCAGCGCGCACGTTGAAGTGGCCGGCATCGTTAGTCAAGATAGATTTTGACTGCGACCTGCTGTCGTTGTAGAAGAAAATCGTAATGGGCATAGCAACGAGTGGGTTCGTCAAGAACGGCGCAACACGAGCCATCAAGTTGGCATTGGCAACCGCGAGTTCCGGTTCTGTCAGTTCACCCGTGCCGAGTGTCTGTCGAGCCAAGAGGCTTGGACTGCCCGGTACCGAGTCGGAAGCATAACTACCACGTTCGCGGTGTCGAGGAAGAGCATTGTCGACACCGAGGTTGTTGTTCACTTTGCTTTGCTCACTGTATCCGCCGGCGGTTGCCACCTGTTTCTCTTCCTGGCCCCGCTTCTCGATTACAGCTGCTTCCTTTTCGATTCTCTCTTGATCATGGACTGCTTGGTGTATTTGATGCTGGGTCTTCAATTCGCCGGCAATGCCCCCGTTACTACAGCTGCTATCCCCGCCCGTTGATCCAGCTGCAGTGTCCGCCCTGGGCGCTGATATGCCGCTCAGCTGACGAGCCAAGCCTATGAGTATGCGGTTACGTCTTGTCAAGGGTCTGGCGTGGGGAGAATAGATCCAGCCTCTAATGTCAACGTCAACCACGGCTTTCTCGTCTTCATGTATCTCCCACTCTTGGCGCCACCACTCCTCATTCCTATGATCTGTCTGATCAGATTGTTGGCTTCTCGCGGCTTGCGCCCAATCCCTTTTACTATGTCTCTTGCCGTACGAAGGAAATAAGACCATTTGTTCGTTGCCCTGCGATGTTATGGCCACGTCGGGGAATGCGCCGGGAATATGCATGCTCTCGTTGGTTCCGAAATCGTCCATGCCCTTTCCTCTTGATTGCACATAGGAGTCACGAAGTTCTGTGACCGCTTGTTGCCCACTCCGATAAAGATTGCCAGCCATCTCCGCCAGCTTCCTCCGCCGGTATCCCTTCTCACCTCTCTCACCAATGTCCGGTGACCTGTCATTTGAGTCTCGTAGGTAACCCTGTGTCAGACCTGGAAATGAAGGCATCTTGTCGGCCCTGTAAGATTCACGCGAGCTCGGGTTCACATGTTTCAGGGGTGGTCGGCGGAGTGTCGTCGACCCGAGTGATCGAACGCCAAGTAGGATTTGCCGGCTGTGCCTAGCGACCACGTCCAATATGCGGCTCTTCTGGGCTCTTTTGCGCTGGCGATATACTAGATAGCGATAAAAACGCGAATGGAGCTTGTGCTTGGCTAACGGTAACGTATCGAGCTGAAAGTTGAGCAAGCGTTCCCGGTATCGTTCTCGGACAGCACGTGGGAACAGGAATCGCAAGAAACTCTGGTTGCGGAGAGGATGAGGGTGCGGGCGGCCGAAGGGGAAGAGTCGAAATGGCGCCACCTTGTCGACAATATACGATGACACTGCTCCTCAGTGACATACATGGGAGATAGATGGGTTTTGTTCTTTAAATATACCAAGATAATGATAATATTTTTTTTTTTCGTAAGATAGAGAGCATCCAAGCGTCCCGGAAGAGTGGTTATGGCGTGGCAAAAGCGTGCCAGAGACGACCGGCACACACAGGTGCGACGTGTCTCGACAGTCCTTCAAATGAAAGCCGTCTTCTGACAGGGGTTGCCACTGAATTGGCTGAACAAGAGGGCTGGAGGAACAAACGCGTGGCTCTCGAAGTGGTAGGAACGGTCAAGCGACAAATGAGGCACCTGACCAGCATTGCAGGTGTATGATTGTCAAGGTCCAGTGCCGGCTCCGTGGATGGTTTGAGTTGGTCGCGGGTTCTGGTCGGCTGCTTGATGAGGGTGGCAGGTCTGAGGGTCTGAGGGTCTGAGGTGATTGAGTGCAACGCAAGATCAAGCCGGCCAAGCACAAGTCAAATCCGAAGCCCGTGATACGGCTCGCTGGATGGCGACGACGGAAGAAGACGAGGCTGGTCCCGCTTGGAGAGCCAGAAGTGGCTTACGGCGGACGCCATCTCCACAACTTTAATGCGGGCTAGTTAAGGACATCATTTATATTTGAAACAGTTCACAGTCGATCGGTCACAATCATTATTCTTCAGGAGTAAGTCGTCTCCTTCTTATCTTATCATCATCTTTCATGGTCTGCCTGTTCAATAAGCATTACGACAAAGCCGACAGGTTGTATCGCAACCACATTTATTCACAGCATTGCGAAAATTAAATAAATAAATAAATAAATAAATAAACAAACCTTGTACCAGGCTTCGAAACCAATGCTGCCTACATGGACAACCTCTGCTCCTTTGAATCACATCTACTTCCCCCCCTTGCTCGTAGCCTGACTTCCTTCTCTGCTCCCACTCTTCTTCTTGCCCTTTCCTGACTTGGCCGCCGCTGCCGCTGCCGCCGCATCACCTTTACCCTTCTTCCACGCCCGACCGCCATCCACCCGGTCGGCCCTCGCGTCAAGCTTCTTTTTATCCTTGTTGCTAAGCTTGCTACTTCCAGACTTCTTCTTGAGTCCCTCTTTGAGACCGTTTAGTTCATCTTTGCCAGCCTGTCGGGCCTTCTTCTTGTCGTGTTCCGTCTCGAACCATGTCCGCTTCGGGCGAGACTTAATTTCTGCCTCATGCTCAATCAAATTTCCGCCCTTCTTGACTTGCATTTCCGCTTGTGCCAGCTGCTTCTCCACTTTTTCCTCTTGCATAATCTCGTTGATGTCTTCTTCCATTGCATCAATCTCTTCCTGCATCTTGTCTGCGTCCGCAGGTGCTATGACTCTGCTGACAATCTTTGCACCTTGCGCCTTACCGGCTTTTACAGCAGCCTTGACAACCTTGCGATCTGCCTCCGCTGCCAAAGTCACAGACGTACCTTTTCTCCCGGCTCGAGCGGTACGACCCACACGGTGGACGTAGATTTCGAGGGACTGGGGAGCTTCGTAGTTGATGACTATGTCCACGCCTTTGATATCGAGACCACGGGATGCAAGATCAGTGGCGAGTAAATAAGATACTTTGCCATCTCTAAAGGTCTCTACGCTGTTAATTCGCTGGGTGGAAATCGTTAGCTTTACAGCGGTGAGATCATGGGACGATGAGATTCAACCAACCTGTGTTTGGTTCATACTGCCGTGTAACTCTGCACATGATAGCCCAAGCAGCCCAAAGATAATGCGTGCCCTGTGGGCTTCTTTCTTTTGACGGAAAAAGATAATGACCCGTTCATGATAAATGGCTTTGCAGATATGTGCAAGGTAGCCCATCCGCTTATCTTCTCGACCTGGTCTCAAACGCACAAATTCTTGCACGAGTGTAGTCACTGTCTTCTTTTGCGAATCAACCATCAACCGAACAGGTTTGTTTAACCCAACGCGGATGAGTCGGTCAACAGTTGAGGTCATGGTGGCTGAGAACAACATAGTTTGGCGTGACTTGGGCAGGGTAGTCAGAATCTCATTCAGCTCATCAGCGAATCCATCTTCCAGCATACGATCAGCTTCGTCAAGGACTAAGACCTCAATATTGTCGACATTGAAGCCGGCCGAATTTCTCATATGGTCAATTAATCGACCAGGAGTGGCAATAACGATATCAGGTCGAAAGCGGAGTTCATTCTCTTGAACCTTCAAGCTGAGACCACCCACTGCCAATGAAAACTTAATGTCGGTATAGCGGGCGAGCTTGGTGGCCACTGCATGGCATTGCATGGCCAATTCACGCGTGGGAGAGAGCACCACAACGCGTGTGGTGGGTATCTTATTGGGACGGTAGAGTAATCGCTCGAGAATTGGGACCAAGAAAGCACCTGTCTTGCCGGAACCTGTGACGGCTCCTCCGACGAGGTCCTTGCCCATAAGTGCAATGGGGATGGTCTTACTCTGGATCGGTGTAGGCTTGTTGAAGCCAAGCGCAGCAATACCGCGAAGAATCGGCCTTGATAAGCTCAGACCCTGGAAATTTGAGGAGCCCGATTTCACGCCTAAAACTTGGTCTTCTTCGGGTGCGAAGAAAGCATCTCGCTTGGCTGATTCTTCGGCATCCTCGCCATCGTCGCTACCATCGTCGCTACCATCGTCGCTACCATCGTCGCTACCATCGTCAGCGTCATCTGGATGCTCCACTGGGGTGGCTACCGAGTCATTGTCTGAAGCAGCCTCGTCATCGTCATTTTCCAGTTCATTCTCATTTCCATGTTTGGATCGATTTGAGTCTTCAGAATTGTCATCATCTCCACTGTCATTGACTCCTTTTTCGTCTTCCTCTGCATCCGAATCGACATTCATGCCAAAGGCATCGTCAGCAAGAACTTCGTCGTCATCGTCGTCCATGGCAACATTCATGTCATTTCCTTCGTCATTTTCATATTCATTCCCATTCTCGTCATCATGCTCTGTCTCGTCAGCCTCCTTGGTATCCTTCCCCGTTTTCTTCTCTCTGCGCCGGCGAATAATTTCATCCAAATCCACAGTCTTCTTGTCAGAGAGTATCCCTTTTTCCGCGGCTTCGAAGCCCCATCCTTCAAGTTCTTCTTGGCCGAGTTCCCCAGTATCTTCCTCTACAAATTCGAAATCCGAGTCCATGGCGCCATCGTCATCTTCATTGCGGCCCCATAGACCGTGCGCTTCCTCCGGCTCAGATTCCTCTTCATTGTCTTTGTTGACTTTTTTGGGTCCTTTGCTAGTCTTTGCTTTCTTTTTCGGTGGCGATTCTATGTCCACCTCTTCGTCGAGTAGCCCCTCCTCGTTGTCAGAAATTGTGGTAATGAATTCATCCACGACGGGATCTCTCTTGTGCACGGAGGCCATGTCGAGCAGCTTGTGTTCACTAGAGTGCGAAGGCTGTACCTTTATTCCGTTCAGAGCTCGTACGTTCTGCAAATGAGTTACGACCACGAATGGTGTGCCTTTTGGATTCAGAACTCCACAAAAGTGCCCGCAGTGGCAATTTTATGCCGCTTAGTTTTGGCGGTGTGACCGAATTGCCTTATTTGGTCTAGGCGTCTGACGACCTCTGAGATGGGCAGGCAAACACTTTGAGGGGCCTGGTCCGTTGTTTTCCCGACTTAAAATTCGTCACAGAATCCCGCGGTTGATTGGACGGTCATTCCAGGCTCTCAGCTTTGTCAAGACTCACGCACGTCACACTTTAATTTCCTCAGTTTCCCCTTTACCGCTTGCTTCGACCCGGCTTGGCTGCCCACAGCACAAAGACCGACGTCGTCCTCGGATTACTTATTGCTATTCTAGTTCTTCGATACCCGCAGATTTTATCGCCGCCCTACAATCTTATCCGCGCCATATACATCGCGGATCAACTCACCTTTCAATATTCGGCCAGCTTCCCCCCCGCAAAACATCCCTTCATAACGTCGATCTCACAACAAGGAGAAAATGGGCGAATCGAGGTGGGTGCGAATATGCTAACTCAACTTCATCAAATGAACAAGCCATACCTAACACGAATGAACTTCCAGACAAGAGCTTATCCAATGGCTGAACAGCCTTTTACAGCTCAACATAACCAAGGTCGAGCAATGCGGCACTGGGTAAGTTTTTAGCATTTCAAGGGTTTTACCCCCTCTCGCTCCAAAAAACACGACATCGAGTATGACATGGAAATTTTCTGCTTGGTGAATCGACGCAGAGGGCGTCATGGACCACGATTTCGTTAGTTTTCTGACTCGGAACAGCGCTGCTCTTTGTCAGGTATTCGACAGCATATACATGGACTTGCCAATGTCCAGAGTCAAGTTTAATGCCAACGGTGAATGGGCATATGTGCAGAATTTCAAAGTGTTACAAAGTATGTGCGGCTCCAGCTCATGCCCGAATAGGTCTCTACCTCTTGACGCGGCGTTCTAACCATGATTTCCAGATACGTTTGCTAAACACCAAATTGATAAGCCTATTCCCGTCGAAGCCTTGATCAAATGCAAGATGCAGGACAACTTGGAATTCTTGCAGTGGACCAAAAAATTTTGGGATCTGAATTTTCCTGATCACGATTATGATGCTGTTGCTCGACGGAAAGGCGGCGCCCTTCCGGCATCTGGTGCTGGAGGGGCTCCCAGGGCGCCAGTTTCTGGTGGTGCCCGACGAGGTGGCGCTACATCTGCGTCAGGAGCACCTCGCACGGCCAAGGCGGCGGGAGTTGGACCTGGTTCTGCGGCGCTGCAACAGGAAAACAACACACTCAAAGAAACCGTGGTTGGTCTCGAGCGCGAGCGAGACTTCTACTTCAGCAAGCTACGCGATATCGAGCTGCTTATTCAGCAAGCCGTCGACGAGGATCCCGAGCTCGAGAAGCAGGAGGATGGATTGGTGAAGCAGATTCAAGTGATCCTGTATTCCACAGAGGAGGGATTTGAGATTCCTCAGGAAGGCGAGCCATTGGATGACCAGGAGACATTCTAGAGTGCCGGAGAGGTGATGTTATCCTACTCAGCCTTGTCTTCAAGGCACAATGTCAGTCGCTGTGTGTCAATCAGCAGATACAGTGTTCTTCAACTCGGACATGGAAGATAGAGGATTACATCGGGTAAAAACAACGAGTAGGAGTGGGGGCTTTGGCGGCAACATCTTTTTGCTGTAGCCGCATAACGCCCTTTTTACGACTGACATTGAATGAGTTGATGAAGGAGGGGTCGAGGGGTCGTACGCACACTATACGTTCTCTGGGAGGAGGTTCCAGACTTCTCGATGAAACAGCAATGAATGATGCTGGACAGCCCGAATCTTTGAAACTGCAGAGCCGACAATGTGCTGTGGTAATATTGACCGAAGCGTGATATGAAAGTTTGAGGGGAACTTGGTCTGGGGTAGTGCTTGTGAACAAACAAAGGGGTAATTACAATACAAGAAAAGCTACTTGAAGCCCGGCGTTACTCTTCATAAACTTATTTCCCTCTTGGTAGGTCGAATGTGTCTACTTTCTGGTCTGAGGCGAAGCGTAGATGGATGGAGTTGGAGTTGGATCACGGTTGCTTCCAAAGTACGCCGGATGTAAGACCCGTCTTCTTGCTAAAATTAAATTGTAGTCCGCACACACGGCTCTCGCAATCTACTTGCAAGGATAGAACAAATTGCCCGATTGAGCCCGCTTGACCAGGTCCACTATGCTCGGGTCTCGCAGGTATTCAAGACGATTTCAAAATCACATGCTTCGAGTCTTGGGGAGGGACTGGCCTGGCGATGAAGGCATGAGCTCGAAAAGACAAGTATCATGCACTGGGATTGCGAACAAACGGGCAGACTTGGACGACGGCAGCGGCGCAGGGGATATCTAGCATCTCCTGCGTAACCGTAATTCTCGCTGCCTGTCAGGAACGTGGTTCAGACGCATGAAAGTCGTGGCTGGGTGCGTGGCTCAAGGCTTTCGAGGATGGTCTACTTTTCCCATCGGTCCATCTTCCCAGCAAAGCGACGCCAAGTGACGACCTGCTCCAAGTAGAAAAGAGATTGTCAAAGTCCCTATAATGATAGCGCCCCGGTAACAAGGTTGCGCTCGACAAAGAACAGTGGGTTACACACATCGGTCAATACCTGAAATCTCGTGTCGCGTTTCACAGCAATTTACAATCTTTGCTGGCGTTGCGGATCGGGCCGTCGATTTGCAAAGTGTAGATTGACTTGTGCCAAGGCCTGTGAAAAGGAGCAATTGATCAATGGCGACTTGAATTACATTATCTTGCCAAGGCATCTGCCCCGTCCGAGGTGAGAACGGGCTCCAAGACCACGAATTAGATCTGACATTTGGCTGGCAGTTACGCAACAAGCACAATAACTTCAACTAGACTTCAAAGACCAAGTCTCGTTGAATGTAATGTAACGTATATATGCAAAGGGATATTTGCGTACGAATATATATATGTATCTGTATCTTCACATGCCATAAGGTATCCTTCCCCTCGTCGCTTTTAATAAATATCTCGGTTCTCTTTTGTACCAGGCACGTCTGTTTGGAATGCATTCAAATAGACCCAGTCAGTTCACCAGGCCATCTCTATCCACTCTCGGGCCACCCCAACTTGACTTGCCACGAATTCAGAGGATTCACCCCACCATGTTACACGGGGCGAGTTCCACACTCCATTCCATCCTCGCCGTCATACCATCGCAGTGCTTTGTTGACGTGCTTACCCTGGCTTGCTAGGGCATCGTTCGTTCTGGACCAGCTGGGAGAGACCATAAAAATAGCGGCGTCCGCCGGGTATCTTGTCTCTCAATGCCTTGGTTCCTGCCACCGGGAATGGTACCGATACCATGTACATCAAGGAGTTACTGTCAAACTGCAACGTGGCGGACAGTACTCCGCGAAAACAAAAAAAAATTCATATACAAGCACACACCTATAACGCTCTCACTGCGCCAAACGACTAATGTCACACTCGACCAGCCCATCCCAACATTTCCAGCGTCCCCCTCGCTTCCAATGGACTCATGCCCGCTACACCAAGATGTCGAACTTGGGTGCCGCTTCGCAATCGCTGCAGACCGAAGGCAAGCTTCCAGCTTTCTTGTTCACTCATGATGAACACATATCTCTTTCCTTCTTGGTCGCGTACGGTGGCACGTAGCACATGGAGGCCTCTCTGCGTCCATACTCCGGTCTGCCCGGCAGACGGCATGGGATCAGTTCTTAATGTTCGGTCGCACAATCCAAGGCGGCAGCAATCCTTGCATGTACGCAACAGATCTTGAAGATAAACGTCGGCTTCGTCGCCGGTCATGACTTTGTGGCCATCGCGGTCGCCGTTTCTTCGGGCTGTTGCCATCTTATACAGCAAATGGGGAGCACTCTTGGGCCCAGACGAAGAGTTGGACGCAGCAGAAACCGACGCATTGGCACAGTGTGGGGGGCACCAAACCTCGACAAGTTTGAGTGTCCATGCCTTAACGTCCCACTCTCGCTGCGGGACGCCGCGAACGTCGTCGTCGATGAAAAGTCCTTCGGTCGTGATCCGGAGGATCAGTCCATCGGTAACGGATCCCACGCCAGAGATGAGTTGACTGGCTGGTGTCTTGGCGTACTGGTTAAGAAAAACATACACTGCTTGAATGACAATCTTGTCGGGATCTTTCGTCGTATACGGTCCACGAACTGAAGGTGGTGGTGAGGTTTGAGACGTTGTGTGTGACTGCGCCCATGATGTGTCCGAGCCCGTGAACGAGGACATGGAGGGTCGGCGATTTGTCTTCCGAGGATGATCATACGGTCGATATGAGTAAGTTTCTTCCTGGGTGGTAGTGGTGACATATGATCGCGCAGTCGGCGCCGCAGGTTTCTTCACGGGGCTTACGGGTCTCTTTGTAGTTGACGAGGCTGGCGAGCTTACTTGTGGCGGCCGGCCATTTGGCCACATAGATGTTCGCTCGCCAACACCAGAAAAAGCATACGAGCTGCTCACGCGGCACGCTCCTTCCCCAGGAGTAGCAGGAGTAGCAGCAGGGGTAGGAGCAGCGGCAGGAGCAGCGGCAGGAGCAGCGGCAGGAGGAGGAGCAGGAGCAGGAGGAGGAGTAGGAGCAGGAGGAGCAGGAGCAGGAGGAGCAGGAGCAGGAGCAGGAGGAGCAGGAGCAGGAGCAGCAGATGCCGGAGCAGGTGCTAAGTTTGCGGCAGCAGCAGCAGCAGCAGCTTCTTTCTTTTTCTTTTCTTCCTTGGCCTTCTCCTCCCTTTCCCTCCGTAACCTCTCTGCGAGCTCCTTGCGCCGCAACTCGGCTTCCTCTCTGAATTTCTTTTCTCTTGCCTCCTTTTCCTTGCGTTCCTTTTCTTTCTCCCGCTCTTGTCGCTCCTTCGCTTCCTTGGCCCGCAATTCTGCCAGCCGCCTTGCGGCCTCTTCTCTTCGCTTTTTCTCTGCCTCTTTTGCTTTCCTTTCCTCTTCCTTCTTCCTCGTCTCTTCTCGAGCTTTCTCCCAAGTTCCTTTTGGCGTTTGCGGCATTGGTGAGCTTGGCTGTGGATGGGGCCGTTGCCATGGCGTCTTTGGTTTCTCTGGTTGAGGAGAGGGTTGACGAGCAGGAGGAGGAGAGGGTGGACGAGCAGGCGGAGGTGAACGTGGACGAGCAGGTGGAGGTGAACGCTGACGAGCAGGCGGAGGTGAACGCGGACGAGCAGGTGGAGGTGAACGCTGACTAGCAGGCGGAGGTGAACGCGGACGAGCAGGCGGAGGTGAACGCTGACGAGCAGGTGGAGGTGAACGCGGACGAGGAGGCGGAGGCGATGGTGGGCGAGGTGGTGGACGAGTATGCGGAGGCGAAGGCGGACGACGAGGTGGTGGTGTCGGCGGTGGTGTTTGCGGTCGAGCTTGCGATCGAGCCTGCGGTGGTGGTCCCCCTCCACCAGGAGGCCGAGGAGGAGGAGGACTGCTATGAGGTGGCGGACGTGGAGGCGGACCTCCATGAGCCTCAGCATTGGCAGATGCTCCTGAATTCGAGGAAGCAAATCCGCCCGACGAATACCCTGCTCCTCCGCCGCTACTGTACGAACTTCGATAATGGGTCGAGCCAGACGAACCGTCCTTTTGGGTCCTTCCCAAAGCCCACGCTCCGAAGCCGACTCCAATTATGATGAGAGTTATACCCATATTTCCTAAACCCTGGAAACTCTCCCACCAAACACGAAACGCCGGAGCCATGCTCTGAAATAGCGCGACGAAAATTAGGGCCGATGCGAATCCGGCGAAGAAGCTGTTGACGTTTGGCCTTAAAGAGGGCAGATACAGAAAGCCTGCGCCAGCTGAATGCTCTGGTATGACGAAGATGTCGTACTTGCCTGGCGGTAGGCCAGATGACCTCGGCACCTCGCCGTGCGGCGGAGGCGGCGGAGGCGCACTCATGTCGTCGACTCAAATTCTGGGTGTCTCTTGATGTAATGGGTGAAAGAGAGTCGGCGGAAACCAGGCGGAGTGGACAAATTCGTATTGATTCGGGCTATATAACAGGCTATATAGCTTTGGAAAGAGCCATCAGAGATGACGAAAAAGCTGTTGCGGGTCAGCTTGTTGGATTGCGGCAGCAACAGTCCATTGAATGACAGGCAGGCAGTTCTTGGGATTCCTGTTTTGACCGAAACTTACCAGGCGAAACGGACAAGATGTCGAGCACTCAGCGCAAGCAAATGACAACGCCAGGCTCCGAAGCAAAATGCAGACAACTACAAGGGCTAGAGAAATCAAAGATGCAGAGGCTTGCAACGCTAGAAATAAAGAAGCAGACGAAATGGATCGCAAACATCACTGCCCTGCAGAGGATTAGTAGGCACGAGAGTTGATGCAAGAAAGACGATGGAAGATGGCAGGGGCCAGGTTCAAGGTCAGCGTTTAGTGCCAACGTTGATGGCCGAGCTTGTGGGCGAGCGATTGGCTCGGTCAATCATTGTTTACTTTGGGGATAATATGAACGAACTAGCTGCAGAGAGCAAAAAAAAAAAAGGAAAAAAGAAGTGCGTACGGCCTACGGAGGGACCGGGTGTGGAAGCTCCTTTTTTTTTTTCCTGCTTGGCAGGAGCGGATTGGCGGAACAGGAGTCGTTGGCGGGGCGGGGCGACACTGAGTGCCGGGCAGCTGGCAGAGGGGTTGCAGAGGGGTAACTCGACCTTTTGGAGCTCTCCTATGGTGCAGACACAGCTACGACCACGCCTTGGCAAGCTTCTGCTCGCACGGTTGGTCCCGGTCAGTCTCGGTTTCCGTCCCCGCCCACGTCCAGCCGCCAGAGATGGTGGTAGCACACGACAAACCGGTTCCAGCTTTGATACACGTTTGGTCAGGTCACGGGTTCCCACGACCAGGACTCGCACCGAAGGCTTGTCGTCATCTTGCATCCGTCTTGCATCCGTCTTGCAGGACTTGATGATGTGATGACGGCTTAGAACAGCGAGTGGTGCGGGTGGGGACGGCATGGGCCTGGGCGTAGCTCTCATGGATTCCATGGACTCTTTCTCTTATTACGGAGCTACCCTCTGCAAGCATGCCCTTGTAGACATGAGTCAAGCCCGGGCCCCGGAAGCGAAGCTTCAGAACATGGGCCGTGCCACGGTTTGACGAAGGTGCTTCAAGCGGCTTGGCCCATGAGCTGCTGTCGACGTGGCTTCTCCGCATGGGCCCAACGACGCGTTGTCCTGACAACGGACCAGACGCGTTGGCGCAGCACACAAGCATGCAATGCAATGCCATCAAGCGATACATGGCTGCGTCCCGCCACGTTGGAGTCGCCCTGTAGTTAGCGTGCAGCACCATTACAGTAGATGGCTTATCTGAAAGAGGGAAAGGAAAAAACAAAGAGCGCTTGATTCGGCATGCAACGTGTAGCCCTCGTGCCTCCATGTGTAAACTATAAATGATTTTTTTTAAATGTCTTGTAATCGATATTATCCCAATTCCGACGCTGGGCTAGTTAACGCCCCTCCCATGTTGTCCCATAGTCCCCATACGTAGTTGATAAGAAAAGCACAATCTCAAGGACCGAACCAAGTCTCATACTCCTTGCTGTACTGTACCCATCCAAATGGCCTATTCTCCATTCACCCAGACCAGCTCGCAGCAGACAAAGAGTCAGCGTCTCAGGCCGAGAAAATACAGCACGACATCCACAAGCCATGCCAGTCCCTCGGCACCGCGAGTGCCTACCCAGACGATCCAGACGACTAGTTCCAAGAGGAGCAGGATGCTCTGCACGACGAGCAGCACGAGCACTAGTCACAGCCTCTTGATGCGGGTATTCGCCACGTCCAACTTCTTGTTCACCCTGTCCACGTCCTCGTCTAGCAGAGCGAGCATCTCCGTCTGGGCATCGACCTCGTCTTTGATCTGGAGGCCCATTTCTTTCTGTCGACGGATTATGGCAGTGAGTTGGTCGAGGCTGAGATCCTGGTCTGCGAGCTCCTTCTTCTGCAGGAGGAGAATGCCCTCGTTGTCAAGTTCCCTGGTCTTGGCAGTTTCGGGGAGCGGCGCGCCGAGGACACGGCCTGCTGCCGGACGGCCCCCTTTCAGGAGTGCTGCCTTCTCGGCCGACGCGCCGGCTGTGCAGATGGATGCGCCGTTGGAGGAGCCGCCTCGGGCATGGCTGCTGCCCGAGGAGCTGGGCATACTGTTGGAGAGCTTGTCGAGGGCGTCGCGTTCCATGCGGGCCGTAGAAATGAGGTCTCGGCGGCGACGGAGCTCCCCCTCCCCGAGACGATTGGATTCTTGCATCTTGCGGAGGCCATCGGATAGGGCGGACACGAGGGTGCCGGCCCTGAGAAGGACCTTTTTGGCGGCAGATGCTGCTTCTGCTGCGGCGGTGGTGTTGCCGCTATCGGATGAGGCGTCGCGGCGGGCGAGGTGCTGTCTCGCTTCGTTGATGGTGTGCTTGAGTTCGCGGTACATGTCGAGCCATGTCTGGGGGTCAGCTGCCCCTGTCGCGGCCGGCCGGACCATGCCTGACGCCGACACGGCCGAGTTGTTGGTGCTCGAGGAGCTGGGGAGGTTGAGAAAGGCTCGCCAGGCGGGCGTGTCTCGCCATCTCCGGTCGGGCGTCTCGGCTATGGAGCGCAGATACCTCTCCAGGCCGACTTGCCTGTCGCGCGTGAGCTCGGGCGAGCGGATGGTAGATTTGAGCCAGTGCTTGCCGGGCAGAGGCTCCGGCGGCGGCGAGCCGACTTGCTCGACGAGCGCGCTGTGCAATCTGGCAAAGTCTGAGTATCGCTTCTGGACGACGAACGAGCGAAGGGGTAGTCGCAAGGTGATGTTGTAGAGGGTGTACGGCTTGGACGAGCCCTCATCGGAGACGCTCGTTGATGGGATGGCGATTTCGGGCGGCGGACCCATGGCCACGGGGGGGTGGATTTACTGAGGTGAGGATGAATTTCAAACCCGTGCAGTGATTATAGTACGTCTGGTAGTCGTGACTTGTGTAGAACTATCTCGAAAGGATGAGCAAAGAAAAGCTGTGTGATTTGTAGATCGGAGGTCTCGTATGCGTCGGCAGCACAGCTGCTTCCCACCGCAGAATGAGAGTCGGTGCTATTGCAGCAAAAGGATGATTCGAGATTCGTTCGCCCTCAAGGTCCGAATTGTTGAGATTAAAACAGGGACGAAATGGTTTGGCCTAAAATACGCGCCTGTCGAGTATCCGATTTGAACTGGAGCGAATAAAGTGTGATTAAGGAGATTTCGCTCGCTTGGAAAGGGGAGGGTTGTATTCTTCAAACGTCAAGAACCCAAGAACGGGAGTGAGTGGCAGTGGTTGGTTGCTGGGAGCGAGTGGTGACGATGTCAAGCAACTGACAAGTGACGGGGCCCCCCCTTACCAGATTTGGATTAGGCCCAGTCTAGTGGCTTCGCCTCCGAAGTGGGAGACCAGGCTGAGCTACGACCAGTCGGTAACTTTGTCGTTACCGTGGCGGAGCAGGGGTACGTACCCCATGTACCTTGGGTTGCCGACAAAGTCGACTTTGCGTCGCAAGGATTACTGTCCAATAGACGAACAAGAACGTTGCTTCAAAAGATACATCCCGTCTATGATAGCTTTACACTAGAGTCGGGGTTCAATTAATAACCCGAGCTATAAAGAGCTACATCATGTCTTACAGCCCCAATGACTTGAAAAGCAGAGAAAAGTGAGTCGATGGGTATGGCTGAGTTTGGGGGCTGCCACATGACCTGTGAGTCGGATCGTCAACAACATCAAAGACATCTCACCCTCCAATCAACCAGGGCCAAACTCAACCTCGACTGTCCTCCGACAGCACCTTCTCTGCATACAAATGACCAATCCGACATGAAATCGCTAATAGTCAGCATCCTGAGAAAACGGCACCAAACATCGCCGGTCAAACTCTAAATCATCTCTCCGACTTGCATCTCGAAGTAGGCCAACAGTACTCGTCATTCACGTTCCCCGAGCCGCCTGGTCGACTACGACAGCTACCTCAAGTTTCTCGAGTCGCAAACATGTCGGTTCCAAAGGGTCTTCCTCGTGCTACTAGGCAGCCACGAGTTCTACGGTCTGAATTACCGGTCTGGGCTCGAGCAGGCGCGACGCCTGTCGGAAGAACTCACGCTCCAGGGCGCCCTCGTTCTGCTTGACAGAGCCCGATGGGATGACCCGCATTCTACCTTGACAATCCTCGGCTGCACGCTCTGGTCCCGTATCCCAGAAGATCGACGCGAGCTCGTCGAGGGCAAGATCAACGACCTCAGGAAAATAGGCGGATGGACAAGTCGCGCGCACAACGATGCCCATGTCGCGGAGGTCCAGTGGCTTCGTGACCAGGTCGCCCTGATCGAGGCGGCTGGCGACCTGCCGGACAACAAGAGGCACATACTGGTCGCGACACACCAACGCTCCCTGCGTAAAAGGCACGTCTCGCCCCGCTGACTCTGGTAACCCCTGGTCATGTGCTTTTGCGACCGACCTTCTGGACCAGCATGGCTGGCCTGGAGTTCGGCTCTGGGCCTTTGGCCATACCCATCATTCAACTTACATGCGGCGAAATGGCGTCAGGCTGGTGGCTAACCAGCGGGGATATGTGCTACCCGGGCAGAACGTGTCCAGGAATAACCACGAAATCGATCCAGAGAAGGTCTTCACTCTCTAAGGACCTTTGATTTTTTTTTTTTTTTTTTTTTTTTGCCAATGAAGTAGGATTGATGAGCAACGTCTTGGCCTGACCAATCTTGAAATGATACGTAGATGCCTTTCTCAAGTACGAGTCGGGACAAGCGGCTGATGTCGTAGCAACGTACACTATCTCCTTGAGAACCGCAAGGCTCCATTGATCTACCAGCAGGTATTGACAGTCAGTAAGCTATGCTGCCAGAAGATACCCAACAACCCCCCCTAAATCAGATAAAACACCAACTCCTGACGATCAGCATTCGTTAACTCTGCGTTTTGCTGGCAGGGATTTGTAAATGTAGGTCATCGACATCTACAAGAGGTCGGTAGAGGGTCGGGCACACGCCAGGGGCCGCATGGTCACCAAGATATATCGTGCATCGTAGCAGTAGGTTTTGAGCCATGGCATGGCAGCTGTGTAAATGTGCCCACCAGCTCCAGGAAGAGTAACTTGACCGGATTCCAGAAAAGTATCATGTTTTGCCACGAAGTTGTCACATCATGCATACAAGGGCCATGTTGCGCAATACTCTCGTGCACAACATGCGAAGAAAACGCAGTTGACACTCTTCTGGGTCCCCAAAGGTTCGACGGCACAAAAGATGGTTACTGAGTAGTCTATAATGCTAGAATAGAGAGCATCATTGCGATACCTTATCTACGAGCTCAATCTCATCAGGCAGCCCAGCAGTCATGCTCCCCCCTCCCCCTCTCAACAGTAAGCACCATATAAACCAACAACATCTTCCGTCTATAGAGGACGAGTAGGCCACTGCAACTGCAACTGCAACGAAAAAATCACCTGCAGAATCTTACTCTCACCTCCAACTCCCCTCAGAGCTCGATCTCGCTGTCAGTCTTTAGTGACATGCATGCCGGGTATCCTTGGCATCTCCTTTACCGGTCCATACCTTGCAATGTGCTCCAGTATCTCTCTTCTCTTGTGTATTTGATCCTGAAGTGCCTGCTCTTCCCCTCCTTCCTCTTCTGTCTCATTTCCTTTCTCCCTTTTATTCCCGTTTCATCTTTTACGTAGCTTTGACAGCCACTCAGCTGGCATCTTCCACTCGAATACAAAAAGTAGTCACAGGTCTGTTTCATCTTCTGAATGTAACCATCAGCAGAGGCTCATTTCGCAGAGTTAGTTAGTAGTCTTAGCCGAAACGGCACCGCAGTTGTTCGCAGCATCTGTGCCTTGGTTCGGTTGCTGGCATTTTTCCGATTATGCAGTGACCATCAAGCTACTTCTCTCCCGTGATGAATTCAGCAAGCCGACTAGCTACTCACCGACCAGCACCTTATGCAGCAAACAAAGCCACTTCACCATTCCACACAATAGTCACAGAAATTCGCACAGAAAAATTGTGTGTCGGTAATGATCAGTATTGTATAAAGCTATATTCTAGAGGCTCCGCAATGAGCGTTTGCATTCTGTCCGTTATATTCTTGTCCTTATGCCGAAAACCAGCCATCAGCCACAGCATCGTTTTGCGTAGTCGTTGCGTCAATAGCAACCATTGTATAAACAGACAATCAAAATGTGCTCAGTCTCCCCTGCCGTCCGAGACAGCCCTTCCTTTATATACATGTACAAATTTCTCATTTGATGTTCAATGAATCGAAGTTGCTATGACAAAGATCGTCGCAGTCCGAGTCACAGTGGATATCGAGCTACAAGAAGATGGTGGACGCTGCATGCTCCTTGTCAATGTCGTGTGCGATATTCCTGCTCCTGCAGGCATGCGAGCAAGACCATTAATGCTCACGGCCATCGTCGTGTGCTCCGGGCTTTCTGAAACTCCTGACCCTTTGGTGGCTGCTCATTGTAATTATCATTCTAAGATAACTCGAAACTGGCAACAGCTGCACAAAAATTGTTGCGGTTATCGGAGTCCTTGGCTATACTGTGGCCATTCACATTCACCATGGAGATGCTAGCCTTGGTGCTAATGCCATAAAGCCCAACCTTGGAGTCCTCAATCGAAATTATACTGTCTTGGCAATTATTGGCACTGACACAATCCTGTGCGTAGTTATCGAAGAAGCTGTACAAGCCACCGCCAAAGACAAGAATATCGCTCGACTTCTGCACGCGAAGACCCCATGTTCGGGCACACTTAGCGCTCGTACAAGTGGAGAAATCTGGGTCAGAGAACTTCGAATTCGCTTTGAAAGGCACCTTGGCGTCGGGGTTGCCTTGCATATAAGCCGTTTCAGTCTGGATAAGAGCCATGTAGACATTTTTCGCATTGGTGAGCTGATAGTTGTAGAGCTGGTTGTGCTCTGAGGCCGTCCCCCATAGCCAGGCCCCCTTAGTACTCTCTATCAACACGCCACGGCCGTTGTAAATGTTGATTTGGTTGTGATCCTTCAGGTCGAGTTCGTGATCGGCGACCCAAAACCACGCATTCTCGATGTAGAGACTGGCAGTCTTGGTAATATGCATCAACATAAATGCACCGATGCACTCAGTGTTGGGACTGGTCTGGACATTGGGGGTTTTGCCGCACTTGTCAGACTGCAGTAGGGTTCCAGCAGAGCCACCGACACGGAAGTGAACGTCCCAGAGACCAGCACAGCCGTTAGACTGGCCAGCGACATTAAACTCCATGAGGATAGCACCAGGCTGAGGGCCAAGTGTCTCGAAAATGAGGTCTTGCATCTCGACGGTGCCCACATCCCCAGGTTGGCCCACCTGGAAGACAGGCTTCGGGTTTGACATGTCCTTGAAATTGCTATCGCCACCGGCAAGGATAATTGGCCAGATTTCACCGACAACTTTGACATTCTTAGGAACTCTGACAGTGTCGGTGATTAGATAGGCGCCATGGTCGAAATACACAATGTGGTCCGAGGGAATGCTGTCGAAGACGGACTGAATAGCCGCAGTGTCATCTGTCTTCCCGTCGCCCTTGGCACCCTTGGACTTGACCGACACAAATCTATTCGCTGGGACATGGTGGTACTGTGGCTTGCTGCGAGTGAAAACCCTGCCGCTGCCATCAGTCAAAACAGCGGGTTTAGGGACAGCGTTTCGGGGACCCTGAATGGCTTTTCCCGTGTCACTGGCGTATGATCGACCCTGAGCCCAGGAGCCAACGAGAGTGTTGCCAGCAAGTATAGTTTCGCTGTTGCCGCCGTTCAGAACGGCGACGGGGACATTCTTTGTCATATCAACATTGTCAAGGACGAGGGTGCCGTTGGTGCCTGACTGATTGGGGTTGTACGTCGTAACGATGCCGACAGGTGTGTTACGGAAGGCGCTGTCAGCAATGACAATAGAGCCAACGGTCTGGACAT
This sequence comes from Balansia obtecta B249, assembly GCA_000709145.1. Lineage (NCBI taxonomy): Eukaryota > Fungi > Ascomycota > Sordariomycetes > Hypocreales > Clavicipitaceae > Balansia > Balansia obtecta. The sequence goes on from JFZS01000022.1 coordinate 46,663, forward strand.
TGCCTCCATTGGCCATGTTGATGCCGACACCACAATCGTTGATGGCCAAGCCATGAAAAGTCCAGAGCCAGTTCCAGTTCATGAAGATGGCAGTGTTACAGTTGTTAAAGCGCAGGTTGCGAGTGGTGAACTGCTGGTTGCCGAGGAACGCACCCATGCCTCCGCCATTGAATGTCAAGTCTGTCATGAAACCGCCAGATCCATTATCCATGAAAATGCCCTGCTGCTTGTTGTCCTTCGATCTGTCCTTAACCATGTTGAATTCGATGTTCTGCAGCGACGTTGCTTGAGCAACCTGCCAGTGGATGCCTGTACCTGTTGACATCCTCAATCCAGTCAAATCGATCTTGAAGTTGCGAACCTGGCGGAGGAAATTGTTTTGGTTTGTGTACCAGTTCTTGCCTGTACTATCGTATGGGTCGGAATCAATGACGGCCATACCTTCAAAATTCGCGGCCGCTTTGAGAGTGGGCACATTGACAGCATCACCGACAAGCTGGGTGTAGTAGTACGAAACTATGGGCTTAGAGACAACATAGGTGCCAGGAGGGAAGTAGACAAGAGCGGGAGTGGTGGTGCTAGAGTCGCAACCCTGGCCACAGCGCTGGCCGTCAACAATGGCATTATTGATGGCAACCGTATCATCAGTACTTCCGTCTCCTTTGGCGCCGTAGTCCATAACATTGCGGTAGACTTTATATTCCGCGTGGCCAAACGCAGACCTGCCTTGCCGCGGAATGCTAGACATCCACCAGTTGGAGTTGGCAACATCGACCTTGGGGCAGCTGGCATTATCAACAGGGCTAGGTGCCGCTGAAACTGGCAGCGAGAAGAGGCGCAACGCCAGAAAGAAAGCTGTGAGAGTCGTCGACAGCCCCATCATGAAGTAGAAGTAGCTTTCTGTGGACGATCTAGGAGTGTTTGGTTGTTGATGGTAGGCCCGGGCGGAGCTCTATAAAGCCAAGGAAGTATAGAGTTAGCCAAGATCCCAACTGAAATGTGACCAACTATTGGTTAAAGTAGAATGATGCCAGAGACACCAAGATTTTTTTTTTTTTGGAAGTAAACCGTGCCAGTGATATGAATCACCCGCAAAAAGGCACTTGAAGGTGACGTGAAATGGTGGAGAAAAGACTAAAGAGAAACGCAAATGGTCTGAGGGTTAGGTGAAGTAGTGATGAACCGAACTGGATGAGGACGGCCTTTTATGGCATCTGCCACAGAGCAAAAACATTAATGCAACAAGAAGTTCTCCATGTGAAGAACAAGCTCTTCTTGGTAAGCAGTCATGACATGACAATTGATATTTTCTCCCCTAGCATTGGCACAAAAGCTTCATGCTGATGGGCTCTATAGATGCAGTTTGGGGGGTACATCTAGCCCTCTTGAACGCCCATGCACTTGCACGGGACTTGAGTGCGTGACACGTCTAATGCGCCACTGAGTCGTGCTAGCAAGCAGACAACAGATGAAGGGTGCGGGGTGTAGAAGGAAGCAAGGGGGTGGGTGCAGCAGTTTGGGACGGGGTTAATTCTCCTCCCCACAATCCTTGGTGGCTGTAATAATGCACCAAGTCATAAGATTTGTCCTTTGTCCGCATAAGTGATTCACCTTGTCCAGCCCTGCGAGACTTTAACCTGCATGTGCCCATGCCCCTCTAGCAGGCAAAGTCATACAAAGCCCAGTACCACTGGTACCACGTGAATCCTGGCATGACGGTGTTTGAAAAAGATGGGTGTGTGCAGCTGAAGGACTCTTCGAACTGCGATTAATGTAATTCGAACGTGCTTGTTATAAACCAACAGGACACAGAAGCGGGACTATTGCTCGGCGAGGATAAACGTACCGATAGGGATATCAAAGTTGTAGACGAGAGAGTGGCACAAAAAAAAAAGGGGCTTTCCCTCAAAACAGAACAAAGACCTCAGTTGGTGGTGGTACCGAGAAAGGAAAGTCGGCACGCAGGCGTTGCGCAGGCAGCAAAATGCAGAAAATGAAGGGATTGGATAGATGAGAAGATGATGTGAAAAGGAAAGAAATGCGAGGATATAGGTTTTAACGAGAGAACTGTGCTGGGTAGATCTAGGAGCAGGCAAACAGAGAAGTCGCGACCAGGGTCAAGGGAAAAAGGAAGGAATGGATGGATGGATAAATACCTAAGGTGGCTCTTCCACAAAAGTGACTTGAAACTTCTCGGCCAGCACTGCAACTGTCGTGGCAGCCTGGGCCTGCGTTTGCGCCTGCGTTTGCATTGCAGGTAAATTTCCCAGATTATTGCACCATACAGCACCTGTACTTGGCAAACAATCAATGCCAAATCACATATCATTATTGCATGATGGACGCGGCCGCCTGTCAATGACGTTTGGACCCTGGCACTCGACGCAGCTGTCGTTATGATAGCCGCCCGGATTATGTGACTGTGCGTCTTGTGGGGCTGCCCTGGGCGCGCTCTGCGTACCTGACGGCTGGCCCAACCGCGTCAGGGACGCAGCGCCGTCATTGGCTGGACTCACGCCCACATCATAAGTTGCTTCGAGCATAGCACCCGCATAGCACCAGCATAGAACCCGCCCCCGATTTCCAAACACAGGACCGCCCGCAGGGAGTTGATCGGAACGCGGCATTGCGGGAGTTGGTCCCTGCTCTGACTCCAAATAGGAATTGCGGGATTGAAGATTGTGGCGCTCGACCGGCGGATTTTTCGTCAGGGGAGGCAAAGCGGATGCTGGATCTACCCTGATGCATGGATGATATTGATCGAGCCTTGCCCTGATACTCACCAAGCCAGTAAGCCAGTAAAGCCACTGCTCTGGGAAGCGAGCAACAAAGTCAAAAGGAGGTACCGGAGTAGCGCCGACACAAGTCCAGAGAGGTCCAAATGGACATGGGTGGTGGTGGTATTAAGAGCTGGTTTGTGACGAAAGCCAAGATGCTACGACAATGCTGCCTGTTGCTGCAAGGGATGTTGACTCCTTCAACAGGCCGATCGCCCGTCGGCGGATGATTGGTAGTCCTTGTTGTGACGGGGCATAGCACCACGAGCGCGGGGACGATGCCGTGAGTTCGATGGAGAGGAGGAGTCCAGAGTGCACGGCTCACGACGTAGAACGGCGGCAATGTTTCAAAGCGGACAGTTGCCAGCCTAAGAAGACGCTCTAGCTGTTCAGAGATGGGATGGTTCAGAAGCATCTCTGTGGCTGAGAAGAGCCGAGAGAGGCGGCAAGGAATGATGAATAGGGGCGTGGTGTAGTCCAAGACCAAAGGGGGGGAGGGGGGGGGGAAGGGGAAAGAGAAAGGGACAGTGTTGTCCTTTGGACGACTAAAAAATTACTATTACGGGGAACAGGTCGCCACTGCTCCACTTTTATTAAGGCAGCACAGGTATCCCAAGCTTTTCTCGACACACCGTTTCGCACGAGTGTACTTTAAATTCTAAGTTCACGTATCGATAGAAAACCAATTCTCGCTCTAGAATATATGTACAATAAATTACTTGAACGAGCTAATCTTGTCGTACACATTTGATTAAGATGGCATATGAAAGAGTAAGAAGCTTTATTGCAAAGCTACAGATATGCATGTACTCCGTCTTCTTCTTCTACCTTGCTTATTATGTGTGGGGGTGTTGGCGGGGCGGGTGCGCATTTGCCCGTACCCGTTTTGGGCCTCAGGTTGTCACGGACCCACACCTTTTTCGATACATATCTCTATTATAGTATTGCTCCTCTTTAAGAAAAGTACCGTTTATTCAGCCCCGTCCCAATTGGTCCCCATCTCTGCTCGCAACCTTCCTGAGGCCTTATCACTGCCACAAATTTCAGTCTCGTCCACATAGGAAGCAACAACTCGGCAAAGGCCAGGTACCCAAAGGGCGGGACCGTGACCGGTCCTAAATCCTCCAGCAGCTGTCGTCACATCATCATCAGATCGTCATCACATTGCCAACACATTGCCATTCTACCCTACTCTCCGTTGGCATCCTCGTGCATCCATCTCACCAACGCTCACGATGGTCGGAGAGAGGGAGGTGCCAGCTCTTCGTGGAGCGCCCGCTGCATGCACGTCATGCCGATCCGAATCTTAACAACCCACGGGACAATAGCTAGGCTCTTCTACGCCACGCGACGCGACGCGCTACGAGACGCCACTCGAAGCGTCTCCTTGTAGTGGGGTCCAACTTTGGCCCGATGTCCCGGTGCCCCGCATCGCCTGGTCCCGGCACGAGACCTCGAAGCAGCGGGGAGGTATGGTAGCAACCAGTGATGATGCGGAGTTAGTTAGTGTATCGGTACGTAAGAAGATGAAGAAAAAAGGGAGTCGTATTAATCACGGCGCAGTCATTTGGATGCGGAACCCTGCCGAGAACAAATGGAAGCCATCCGTCCCTCCCTCAACAGAAGGCTCGTGATGGAAGGGGTCCTAGTTCATATTAAATTGTGCTCGGGAGACAAGGTCGACATGAACCAATCATGTTTGCGACATGGGCTACCTCGGCAGTCGGCCGTGCAGACAAGTCACAGCAGGAGCAATCTTCTCTTGACCAGTCCATCTTCTCCAACGCATGAGTGATTGACAACTGTTCGATATTCGGGTACTTCGTGGCGTATGCTGTTCCGATGACTTCGAAACCACCAGGCGCGCGGAATCGACCTGACCTGGCATGGAGGACGGGCCGACACGTCAAGGACCGTGTTGTTGATTGATTGATTCAATTTTTACTCCGTACATGCCACTATTGTACGAGTAATTAAACACGCAGCCACGGATTTTTGAACACGCAGCAGCAACTAAGCCCAAAACGGAAGGTAGTACCTCCATATACAAATTTCCATGCAAAGGTACATTCCTAAATCCTTATTAGTCTAGGCATAGAACGCATAGTCTAGGCACAACTTACATAAGTCTAACTGCAGCTTTAGAGCAAATTAGAGTAGTTAATTCACACCGTTAAGCCAGGAAGCAGGATAAAATTATCTGTTTAGTTGCTGCTGCGTGTTTATGCACTCCTATTGTACCATGAGGTTGAATGCGGAGTCATCGCTTTGCAGATCAATCCCATCAAGGAAAGAGTTGCAATGGCTTCTCCAATGAAGCAGCCCTAACAAAACGCCATGGGAGTGTATATGTGCACGGAGCACAGACTACGGGTTTGGGGGGTCTACAAATTCTCCAAACTTGTCATTTCCAGATCACCAGTCCAGACCAGGCCACGTCTTTCTCGGGGTGGCGATCCTTTACTTCCTGGGTCTAACCGGGATCGGAAAAAGCAGCTCCTGTAAAGGTACCTAGGTTGGGTATCTATCTACAAATAGCATGTACCTAGGTAAGTACCTATGCGTCAAAGCGCCAAGGTCGTAGGAGCGCTGCAACAACATAAGCAGTATGTTCCATTTATAATACTCGCAACAGCGTTATTACACATGTCCCTTAGATTTACACCCTTGCTATTCATGCTTTTACTCCAAGGCGCATTACATACGGAACACCTAGTACATACTATCCACCCCTGAATGATTTTACAGATCCATATGCCCCACTCTTTTCCACCAGCCAGGTTGCTCTTTAACAGCTAGATGAGAGTATCTACACTAGATTAGCAACTACTGTTAAAGAGGTACCTAGAGATATAGATAGGGTATAAGTACTACCCTGCAGAGACTTATCTTCTTATGTAATGTACATATAATATAAAGTACCTTCTATCTCCACTCTATGTCATATCTATCCTGAACTATTATTTAATTGGCCTACAGCACTCCTGCAAGTAGATTTGTAAAATCATTCAGGGTTGTAGGTGGGCCGCGCCATCTCGGTAGTCGCGTGGACAACAGACGAGCCGCCTTCCCGCATCCAGCCAAGACACGAAGAACACAAGACTTCTCGCATCAAAGTATTCTCTCCTATGCTTGGCATCTTCAACGCAGAGTCACCTGCCAGACCCTACGAAGCCGATTAGAATGCCCCCGAGCATCTGCCCGTGTTTACTCCACAGTCCACGTAACGCAGCCACGGCTTTCACCAAATCAGGAAACCCCAATCAAATGCATTATTTGTCTTTTCCTGGACTTTCCGGGAAAAAAAAAAAAAAAAAAAAAAAAAAAAAAAAAAGCAACAACTCAATAAACTGGGTTCTCCGCGGCATCAGAAAGGAGGGGGCGGCAAGGGCAAAAGATCCAGGTACATAGTTAAGGTTTCAATGAAATAAAGACGGTCGTGGCTCCAGGAGCGATTCATTCTTCGTAAATCGCGAATCAGCGAAGCGCACCAGTAACTTTCCCTGTCTTTTACATTCGATGCAACTTCAAGACCTGCCCTTCCACATCCGTGCGCCCTCACGTGCAAATCTGCCAGTTAAGAAGGGAAAGAGACCGAAAAAAAAAAAAAAAAAAGATAGTTAAACCACCGCCACAACCACCAAATCAGTCTTTCCAACCTCATCTCCAACTAGTTTAATGCACTCTCCATTACACGCATGCATTTGCCACCCATCAATCACGCGGCTCCTCAATACCACCCCACAAACTACCCAGAACGTCACCGGGCTGCCTCCAGAACAGCCACACGCGCAAAAATGACTCCTTAGACTCGGCCAAGTTCAAGTAGCTAGTATGGCAGAAAACAGAATGAAAGGTGGCAAGAAAAACCTGAAGCATGTCTCATCGTACGGGTGAGTATGGACTATCTATTCAGACTGTTTGTTAGTCAAATCCACTATGTACATCGACCCTAGTAAACAAAAATAATTTCCAAGTGCACCTTTGGCCATGCAGAATCGGCCTGAACCGGTATGTCTAAGTAATGCAGAGAAAAACGCCCAGTGTCCAGATATACGTAAATGCGATTGACCAAGTCCTCCAATGACCAAACAAGATCTCCTCCCGTCCTACAGCAGTGTTTCTACTTTGTGTCAAGCATGCGCGGCTGGACCTGAATCAACTCGCCCCCAAATAGACTGCCCCGAACGCCAAACTGCGCAAGAACAATATAGTAGACAGAGAGAAGGAGGGGGAGAGAGGAGAGAGAAAGAGAGGGAGAGACAGAGAGAGAGAGAGAGAAAGAAAGCTTTCGCGGACGTATTAATCCTAAACGGCCCGTTCTGCCCCGCTCGTATATTGCCGAGCTCAATGGCGTGGTAAAACAGGTTATATCAGGTTGATTGCGCTGTTCGCCATGTCACTTTCCAGCTGCTCAATGCCGTCGACATCGGCGCCGAAATCCAGTACTAGGATCTTGGGGTCCTGCCCCGTGCTTACAATGCGCCGGTAGTCGCTCTTGGCACTCAGAACCCAGCTGGAGTGCCAGCGAGGGAAATCGAGAAGCTGGTGACCCGTCTCCATATCCCACACTTTGATGTCGCTGTCGTAGCTTCCGCTCACTAGCCGGCCACTCACACTGTCGATATGCAAGCTTCGAACCAGGTTCTCGTGTGCCTTCATCTCGCGCAAACACTCTCCGGTATTGGCATCCCAGATTCGTATCATTTTGTCATTCCCAGCAGACGCAACAAATCGCCCATCCTCGGAAAACTGGGAACAAGCAAGTCCTTTGGTGTGCCCAACAAACTCGCGTATGTTCTTGCCTGTATCGATGTTCCATAGCTTCACTTTGAAGTCTCCGGAGCAGGAGACTATCGTGTTGCCGCGCATTTGAACAGCGTTCACCGGACCCGTGTGGCCACGCAATTGGTTCAGGAGCACGCCAGTTTTTCGGTCCCAGACACAAATGCTAACATCCTTGCTGCAGGTCACGATATGCTTCTCGTCAAAGGCAAGATCCAGCACGGCAGCAGTGTGATGACGCAAGCGTCGAATCGGCTTATAGCCAGCCTTGACGTCGTAAATAATACATGTGGCATCAGAAGAGCCGGTAACGAGTATCTCGTCATCGTACTGTAGACACAGGATTGAAGCTTTGTGGTGCTCTGGGAACGACACGATATGTGGCACCGACACAGCACTGCGACTGTTATCAGCGCCAGCCGCGTAATGTGTTGGGCTTCCGTTGTCATCAGCCAGCAGATTGCTGCCATTGACAACTTCAGGAGGACCGATGACTAGCTTGCATTTCAAGGTATGCATGTCCCAGATGCGGATGGTCTTGTCACGCGAGCCGGATACAATCTTGGTTCTGTAGATGTGGTTAGCAAAAGTGAGGGGGTCCAAAAGGGATCAGTTGCAGAGCATACTCGTCGAACTGGAGACAGTAAATACTATCCGTGTGTCCGTTAAGATACACGGGGCGAGCCTTGCCCTCCCTCCAGCGATGGTTGAGTTCGGTCTTTGTTTGATATACCTTCTTCCAGTCGTTGGTAGGAAGAATCTTAGGAATACCCATACCCACGTTAGGCTGTACCGGCTGACTGGTAGCATAAGTTGTCGTCATTTCCCGCAGGCAGGACTCACGCCAAATGTGTCGATTGGCAATGGTGTTGCGCCAAGTTTGGGAAACACGACTGGCCTTGGCCAGTGCTCCTGCGTCGAGATGGGCCAAGACATGAATAGCCAATTCTGTGGGAAGAGAAGCGACGAAATCGATGCGACTAATGTTGGGGTCTTGCTCAACAGTGCCCTCGCAATCGGTGCTGTCAAGGTCTATAGATGATCCTGTCACGGCAATACCAATACCGCTTTCACTATCGTTTCCATCTTCACTGGACTGAGCATTGAGCCAGCGCTGCCTGGCAAAGAACTCATTCTGCAGTGCCGCGGATGCTTTTGCTGCAGCTCCAGTATGCTGTGGAATGATGGGAGGGTCGTCGCCTCGTCCTGGAACTGGAATATTTCGAGTCAACCCATCACAATGCATGTCGAAATCGAGAAAGGAGCGTGGATAATGGAAGCCTTCCGGCTGTCGCAATCGATTCCATGAAGTATAAGCGGTCGTCGGTCTCTCAGAGGAGATGCTTTGTTCCTGGATAGGGTCTGCAACAAGTGAAGGTCGTCGATGAACAAATCCCTTCACAGACATGGACGCGCGTCGAATGATGCCTTTAATACTTCCGGAGGCGCGACGACCTATGCTGCTGCTCGATCCCGCAAAGTGCTCGAGATCTCCAGTTGTGTCATCAATCGCGGCATCTTGCATGTGTTGCGCAAGGCTACAGGGGTCATCTTGGCCAAATAGGGCGTGTTTTGACCTCTTCCACGGAACTGACATACTGAGACTTCGAAATCGCTGACCGTGAGACGCGGAATGAGGGTGAGCACCGCTTCTGTGAGTTGGCCAGGCCCTTGCTGGGTCATAAGCATCATCGAAAACCGTGCTGTTATGGGATATGGACCATTCCATGGCGGGAATAGATTTTCGAGCCATTTTATCTGACTGTGAACTGTTGGGTCTGTGAAATAAAAGCAGAAGAAATTCGACCGCTGAGGATAGCAAGCAATTGGTTAATAGAACCTGTTGAAACCTGTTGCAAAACACCGGGATTAGTCTACGGTTTGATGGTTCCAAAAAGTCGCCATGACAGCTGATGGCAATCTAATTATGCTCTTGGTAATTGCAAGCAACATAATGAATTTGTAAACCGAGGTTCGAGATAGAGTACATACCAAGAGGCCCCCGTGGGCAAAGGAACACCACAAAAAGCAATTTATGAGTGTCTTGGCCCGATGACTTTACCCGCCAAGCAAGGTTTGGGGCGTCTGAAAGGCTCAAGAAAAGTTTGAAGGGAGCCAAGCCCAGGCCGGACAAGGAAGCGGCTCAATAGATTACCCCGTGGCGCTATGTCAAGCAAAGATATATGCGAGCCAACAGCTAAGTAACCCCAGATGACCTCGTCAATGCCCTGGGAATCAAGGCCTCCCAGAGCAAGGCAGTTCTACGTCTTGAGAAACTGTTCAACCGGGTTTTGTCTTAAATGCGATCTGGGAGTTTTGGAATGCGGGACCGTGCGGCGAGCGCTGCGAGCACGAGAATGAGGTCGTGTGGACCAGGCCGCTGGTAATCTGTTCCTGGTTGGATCCTGAATTAGGACCCAGAGGGTGGCAGGGTGACAGGTGCTTGCGTATCAAGTAGAATGCAGTCGTAGTGTTGCGGAGTTGTCGTCGTGGTGATGGGATGGAAGCGAAGCTATCATTAGTGCAAAAAACAAGCCAGCCAAAACGTCGAAGACGAAGCAGATTGCGCGCGTACAAGAATGCCGGCAAAGGTGGGAAAGAAGAAAAGAAACTGAACGGGAAAGGATAAAAGGAGTTCTGAAAAGGAAAAACTGCAAAATCAAAGGCCTTTAAGCAGACGCGAGACACGATCTAAAGGGCAGAAAGGAAAAGTCTAAAGGTGATGATGAGATAAAAAGGGTGGCAGAAGCCGAAGGGGGAAGCGGGCTGCTTGACACTCGACAAGTACCCTCGACAAGTACCCTCGACAAGTACCGTCTAGAGAGAGGCCTGCAGCGACCAGACCTTTTTCGCCGAGACTTGCTTGTGCATGCCGACGCTGGCTGCATGGTCTCCATTAAAGTCCGGCGAGGGGCTTGTTCATGACGCTGTGCGCTGTGCGCTGTGCGCCCTTTGCCCCCTACATTATTAGCTTAGTTAGTTGGTGGCACCTGGGCAGGCAGCCGCTAGTGGACGAACCCACCGGGCGCTGGCTGGAATAAACGTTCAGGGGTCGCCGACGCCAACCAGGCAACCAGGCAACCAGGGCCACGTCTGGATTTGGGAGAAGTCCAGTACAGGATGTACAGGATACAACCATGATGCTTGATGGCTTCAGCACTACGTCAGTCTGTCTGCATGTACTCGGAAGATTTGTCGAGTTGAAGCGGTGCAAGTTTAAGAACCAGCAATAAAACATTGACAAGCGATGAGAAGGATCCGAGCACCTTTTGGGATAAGTAAGCCAGCAGCAGAACTGGCCAGACAGCAAGATCTTTACACAGAATATGCCTTACAGACTTGTTATCAAAGGAACAATTCTGTCGCATCCGGTACCTGCCTACCTACTCTTACAAAGAAGCCGAGGCAGTGGGCGAATAGGTACTTATACATACCAGGTACCTGGGTACCTACCTACCTTGGCAGGATCCCGGTATTCTTGGCTGACTGGGTCTCGCATCTCTGTACCCACATGCACCTGGCATTCAGAACCTCCAGATGAGATTCGAGATGGATGAATGAGATTCATTTCTGCCCGCAGATCTCGTCGCCAACTGGGGGGGCATGAACCTGGGGATTGCGGGTATTGTGGAATTGCAATCTGGCCCGTCTCCCCACAACGATGGCATGCACCCATCTGTTCCGGCCGCGTACCGAATCACGCTCACTATGACCATGGCTGTTGCGGTCCTACGCACGAAATGAGGCGCTCGCTACAGACAGATAGGTAATGGAAAAGAAACATGAGCAGAAGGACATCACCGAACAGAAACATTCATCTGTGCAGGGGCCCTTCCTCATTTGGCTAGTTCCTTTTGGAAACTTTGTCATCTCTCGCGAGGTCCGGGCGCTGTGCGTCTTCCTTTGACGCACCAGCAACGCCATGATTTACAAACCGCACTTTTTTTTAACTGGGCACACGTCGTGCTATCCGAACGAAAGGAAAAAGTTGATAACGGCTTGATGGGGTTGACCATGTTGGTTGGTTCAATGGCCTAGGGAAAATTGTGCCAATTTCACCGCTTCCATCCCTGGCACGCCCCACCATCGGAAGTCAGCTAGGTAGGTACTTTCCGACTGCGCCAGGCCCACTTTAACCTTGTACAGCTGAAACCCTTGGTCAGTAGTCAGCCAAGGGGCCTTTTGGTCACAGAAAAACTAAAAAGCAATCGCTGCCTTTGATCACACCACGATGTTTCACAACAACCTCGCCTATCGAGCCCGCGCGAGCCTCGAGAGTCGTTACGAAGACCAGCAGACCACCTACTGCGTTGGGACACCCAATGTGACGGATCGGTCGAAGTAGCAGGTTGAACCAAATCCCCAGTGGCGGACGAGGACATTTCCAAGCCAGCATCCTCCCAACCCGTTGGCCCATCTAGGATGCCAAGGGACGCGAAATATAGTCGCGCAACTTCGGCCATGCGACAGTCACTGGTAGTCTGGTGCAACGAATCTCTCTCGCCACATATCTCCTCAAGCTCGTGGACGGCGGGGATATCGCCCGCAAGAGTGAGACTTGGCGGGCTATTGCTGCATGCAACCTCTATTTTTCCATCTGTAACTTGGCTCAGAACGAGGGGGAGATTGTTCTCGGACATTCTGAATACTAGCATAGCACCACCCGATGAGATCGACGGCACAAGCCTTCCGCGTGCCAAGGCTGCTTCCCAAGCGCATTCTCGAGTGATGGCCTTGCGAGTGAGCGTACGCTGCCCCGCGTCTTGCACCTTGTGCTTGACACTCCGGAGAGCGTGGAGCAGAAAACAACGTCACCCAACAGCTCTATCTTGCAGAATTGTGCATTACTTGTAGCGGCATATTTCATGACTTAGGAGCAAATAAAACCAAAAAAAAAAAAAAACAAATTCACACTGACTAGGCTTCTCAGCAAGCTCAACATGACATGCATGACGAGGCATTGTATTTTTGCGATACAACCCTTGTAACTGCTGGTAACTTCCCATAGTGATGAATAGGATGGTGGTCATTGACCTGGTATTCAACTTGAATCCGCAACCTGTTCGATGAATTAATTTGTGAGTGATGCTCAGACCAGTGAACCAGCGAATACTAGTCTCTCCTTCCAGGCTTCGTAACTGTAACCACTCCTGCCTGATGACTTGGATAGTACCCGATAAACACTTGTAGCACACTGCATGGGTGTTCCAATTAGGTGCTACACAGCGTGAAAATAACTTAACCGCCATGTCATTGGATCTTGGGGGGGTATTGCAAGTAGATTAGAGTTGCGTCTGCGCGTCTCCTCAAAACAGACTCTACTACAAAAGATATCGTGTAGTAAGCCAAAAGACGCTCACTTCTCAATTCCATGCCTCTCCGCCGTTGAGGCCAGGGGCAGCGAACCTGCACAGCAATATGAACTAACGTCACTGATAAACGAACGCGCTTGCCACAGGCACACATTGCTCAAGAAGCCCGAAACCCATTCCCTACCAGTAAATAAGATAGGTCTCGCTTTATGCTCTTTATTGTACACACGCTGGGAAGCATTGGAAGTTAATAAGCCAGTCACCTCGATTGGCTTCGACTCTCTTGTTCTTACGGAAGTACGAAAATATTAGAAACAAAATCTTGGTCTCGAGATTACAATTATGCAGAATGAGAGGATTAGCAGCGTATCGAGCCTGACTTCATTTGTCATTCATTCATTGAAAGAAAAGTACTGGTCAGCTAGTCAAGGCTTTATGGTAGTAACTGCATCGCGTACAAGTCACATGTGTTGCTTGGAGAATAAGACGCTAAATTATGTTACTCTGCCGAAGAAGTTTTCTAGGCTTGCTAATTGAGTTTTTTACCAGCCATGGTATACAATTTCGCCCCATCGCCGGATAGCGCCGACTATTTACTACTTGTAGGGGGGAAATCATGGTGAGTATATGACAGAGAATCCAGGTCGTCTATTTTCCCTTTAAATTCGGTCATCTCTCAGTTCTTCTTTAAGAGCCCTATATTGAACTGTGATGATGTCACGTAGAAGAGACCCCGAGGATTCAGAGGTTTCCGGTAAAAAATGGAAACCCTCAAGGCGTTGATTAAATGTTGCTCGCGCAACGGAGTTACTATTGTATCAATAAGCATCTTCGTCAAATCTGGGTTCTGACTTGTGTATCCAACCTCAGTTATGAAGCCTAGGCCCATAAACCGATGCTGGAAGCTTTAGTCCGTGCCGATACTGAGCAAAGGCGTCGAGTAATGTGTTGGCGGCAGCATAATTTGCCCGACCCAGAGTCCCCTTAAGATCAAGCTAACGAGCTGAGCAGCACGAAGAAGTTCAAGGGAATGTCAGGACTCTGTGCAGATCCAAGTACCTTGTACCTTAGCGCAAGAGTTTTGCGCCATTCTTCATGTGCCAATGCAGCTCCCTGGAAAGCAAGGTGAGATGAGTCAAGAGAAACTCGTGATACTGCACACCTTTAGATTTATTGAAGATTGGAACACCCCAACAGCTGGACGCCTCTAAAGCAGCTCGGAGTTTCTCACATCATGTGAGTGCGCAACACTGCCCGATACCGTAACGACACTACAACCAGATTCTTCTATCTCCTGGATGAAAAGACGGTGCTCATGCCCACTAGCGTTTTTGAGACAAAAGTGATATGACGCTCTCCGTTCTCATCATCCAGACAATACTGATCGACCGAGACTGCTGAGCTCACCGCCGAGCAGATATGACACGTCTGGGCGGAATGTGGGTAGAGGTGTGTATAGGCAAATAGGCAGTTTTTGCGGCCTTCTTAGCATTTTCAACAGGAATTCACCTATATGCTAGCCTTTCTGCATGAAATTAAAGATCCCGATGCCCCGGTGCCCTTGGATCATGTGTATTGGCCACGGGGAAGTAATGATGCCGGCCTTATATGTATCGAGTCACTTCTGAAGCAATCTAGTTGCTTGTCAGTAAAAGACACCAGGAACACGAGCAACGTTGAAGGGAAAAATTTGCTTACCATTACGAAATGTCGAGGCTTCTTGAAATCCAGATGGTAAATATTGACTTCACAAGAAGGACGATTATCTAAGAAGTTGTGTATGTTTAGAAAACCGTGTTCTAAGAGTCTGTTTCCCTGAGTTAGAGAAATACACAAAAAGTAGCCAAGAAATTTGATGTGGAAGCTGTCCCGATGGCAAATTAAGAGCAACATCTACGCCAGTGCCATTTATGAGAGATATGATCGAAGACGGAAATGAATCGTCTAGAAAGGAGAACATGTGGCGAACAGGAATTCCAAACCACTTCAACAGAACATTTTTTTTTTTTTCGAGAGCCGACCGCGGCGAATACCTCATCAGCGCGTGCTGTTCTTTGGTATGGGAGTGACACATATCGACGCCAGCGTGCTGGCATGATTGAATTAATGCTTGTCCTATGTTCCCTGCCGTTGAGTTAATAAGGACAGTCTAGTGTCTTCCCGTTAGATCTGAGCTGAGGTTTTTTCTGGGCAGGTCATATGCACCTTGCCTCTCTTCAATCCTGCCCATTCCATCAGAGAATAGATTGCTGTTGCGAAAACGGCGGGCATGGTGGCTGCGTCTGCGAAGGAGACTGCATCTGCAATCTTGACGCAAAATTTCTCATTCACAACGACTCTTGTGTGGCAGCTTCCTTAAACAGCAACAATCATAACTCTGTCCCCGGTCATTAGGCCGTCCGCCTTTGCGCTGACCTTCTAACATTGTCGAGCCCTAAGCTTGATTCAAGCAATCCGGTTGGATTGAATATATCGTGAAAATTTAAGCTGACTGTCTGACCACGTTCTCGACATCGTGCATCACTAGATGTTGGCGATAAACAGAATTCTACGTTAAGCTATCAAACTGAACGAGCGACATCATTATATGGACTGATGGTAGAAATGGGTGCAGAGTTAGAAGATAGCGAGCTGTAAGGATAAAGTTGTTAATAAAAGACGTACTAGTAGTCCACCTCTGTATCTTCGCTAGGAAAATCTTGAGTTTAATGGACATTCAGTATTTGCATGAAACGGTTACAAGCTAGTTCATTAAAACTCTCTGCCTCAAGCGTAAAAGCAATAATCGAAAGACATGACATAGCTGCTCTGATATAGCCGATGATTATTGCATATCCAGGTTAGAACACTTTATTTTGGAAAGCTTCAAAAGCCAAGGTAGTTTCTAGACCTGAGATTTGGAGAGTATTTGCACAACGCGACACAATCTTTATTCGAGCTTTCGTGAGAAGTGGTCCCTTGATATCACCACAATTTCGTGCCCAAGGGAAATCGCGCAATGAGCACTATGCAGCTCCATACCCTCTTTGCTGGAGGACATTGGCGACTGTTTACATGGCTGATGTTTGGCCCCTTTGTTCGAGAATGCCACTCGCTTCGGATATGATGGTAGCTCTGACTGCACAGAGGACACCATGAATACGCTTATTTGATACAATTTGTCTTTGTTGTAAGTTACTTAATTAGTTTCTTTACCTATTAGCTTTGACTCTTTGCTCCAGGCCTCTGGAGAGATAAACGGGCGAGATGGTCGTCTATCTGATGATACTCTGGCCTACCATCTAGGGAGCAACCCCATGATGCGGGATATTTGCACTAAATTTAGGCAGAGCTCCTGAAGAAACAGTTTAACTCCATCGCTTAGCAACTGGCTAACGTTACGGAGGGCGTTATGAAGATGAGTAGTGGTGGGAACAACATCTGACGTTATGACAAAGTCGTAGCTTAAAGCCTTGATATATTGGGTCTTTGGATACCTCCAAGACTTTGAACTCCAGATTGCTAAAACCTCGGACTTGGGAAAGCCGGGAGGGATGCCGGTGAGTGTATAACTTGCAAACATGGGCATTGTTCTCAGTTCTCATTGACCTCAGTGAAACCGACGTTGTTCCACCTGTGCCAGCTCCGATATTGAGAACTCGAAGCTTTAGCTCAAGCCAAGCGATTAGACTGAAGTTTCTATATGCAAGAGCAAAATCCAGTACTTTAGAATGTCAGTATGTCCAAGTTTCGTCTTGTGTCAACGTACTTAGAGCATCCACACATCCTTGAAAATGTCTTCAAGGGTGGTGTTGATCAGCCCAATTGCCCTTTCAATAGCTGAGAGACTGGTTGGTGTGTCATAAGCTGACTTCGAATCAAGTGGATGATTATCTTCCTCGATATTCTTTTACATTGACATTAACCAATTGTAATAAGGCCGAGGCGTTGGGGCCAATGCTCGCGCCGCGACGTCTTGATCGGGTGCTTGGGGAATCAAGTAAGTACTTGACTATGAACTGTTCATTGCTGAGTATTTTAATTCTATGGACTCGAAGTTTGATGATTTTACCGTGGGGACGAAGTCGATGGTCAGTTTCATGTCAAATTCGGCCCCGAGCAATTCGGTCCATTCGTGAGAGGCTTCAGGTCGGATGCAGCGGCTGGGTCGACATTCCTCCCATATTCGAGACAGCCTTGTCGGCCGGGGTTATTCCCACGCCTTGACCCCAAAAAAAAATATCATCTGAGCGGATATTGCCGCCGCTCAATAACGCCAGGGCAACATCAAGAGACTATGTGGAAAGGCCCGGAATAGAAGAGGGAAGTAAGGGCTCAGAATAGGACACAGCTTTGGGGAGAATGCTCGATAGGTAAAGTGACTATAAGAAGCACTGGCAACTAATGAGTACTGGGAAGACCTCGGGCCGTGCACAGATATGTATTCAATACGTTCCGGTACACTGCTCGTAATCTGATGGCCGAAAAGATTAAAGAGCTGGAGCATCTGATTAATATCAACGGGATGGACAGAATAGACTCCTGAATCGAATGTTGCTGTGTCTTGCACAACAGCAGCAGCTATGTTCTGTACTACATTTAGAGTGATGTTCCGCAAGACCTTGAAGAACGGAGCGAGCCTCAATTCTCCTGGCGTATGGGCCCGGTAAAAATCTTCCGAAGACGCTCGCCGTGAAATGGTTGTTGTATGGTCGTGCTGTCAAAGTCTTCATCGATGGAAGCTCTGGCCTGGCTAAGCAATGCTTGGTCCGCTGCGATCCATCATTGGATGCTATGGAGAACTCAGACCAAATCGAATCTAGTTTGTAATTCAAGCGGTAGGATTTTAGAGACGTAGCGAAATCTACGCGGTTGGGCATGCTCCGCAACAGCGGCTTCCGTATTGACACATTCCGTATAGTGTAGCCATCAGCATTAGTAGGTTGTTGGCTCCTGCTGTAGCAAGGTAACCAAAGCAAGAGAAAACACAAACGCAGGCTATTATGCTGTCCTGTTCCCATAGTATATTACCCAAATGCTATACGCTACAACGGCTCTTCAGCGTTAGTACCATAAAGCTGCAGTCTCAACCAACAACTCATGATCGGGATACTTGGTCAGTTTCCATCCGCGAACCATCATGCTATTATTCGAATTTGCTCTTAAGCGTTGAAAATAATAAGCCACGATATTATTAACCGCTCTGTAATATCCATTAGCTGATATTATATCGAGAATAGCCATAAGAATATAGTCATCCTCCCCAGCAAGAGGGCCTCGCTGTCGGCGGAGAAGGTTGCCGTCGTCACCATGGTACCAAATGCAAAGTTGGAGTATCGCTTTGCGCACGTCCTAATACCGACTTTGCTCCAGCTCGGGCACCATGTGTTTCCAGCCCGTGTGCATTGGCTTGTAGCATGCACTGATAAAGCAAGGTTCGGGTAATGTACCGTAATGAGCAACGGCTTTGCTCATCCGCGACGTAGAAAATGATTTCCTGACGCTGGCTTTTATTTATTTTATTTCTAATTAAAATAAAAAATAAAAATAAAAATAAAAATAAAAATAAAAAAAGCTGGTGCTCCGCTTGGACCTACAAATGGACAGTCTTCATCCGCATCCGTTACATCTTTCTTCTTTCTGCCCAGCGCCCTGCAAACTGATTAGAGCCGCAAGTGGCGTGCGTATTTAAAGTCAATCCCAGACACCCCCACTCCAGTGAACAGCCTCTGGTCGACGGAGGCATGGAGGGCATGGAGGTCGGGCAAAATCAATCTGTAACTTCGGGACAAGTTGTGGGTTGGGTATGTCGGGCGGTTCAGCCCCACAACGCCTGGTTCGCGCGGCGACGCGACAGTCGCGTTTAAAGCAGCAGCATGAATACCCTCGAGTCAATGGCCCAGATGCGAACTTGCGACATGATGTCACGGATGCCTGCAGTTCTGGATGGACTCTAGTCCTGCTTTCACGAGACCATCCCTGGTTCTAAGGAATGCCTCGGCATGCGGAGCGTCATTATGCGGTTCCGTATTGCGAGCCTTGCCTTGCCTTGCCTTGCCTTGCCTTGCCTTGTCTTGCCTTGCCGTATATTTATTTATATACGCAATTTACGCCAAGGACGTCCATACGAGATGCGGTTACCTCCTTAGTGTCCGTCGTTGTACCCCGGTTAGTCGGCGTCTGTACATGTAATATAACAATAATCCCGGCACGGGGTACGGTCAAAGGGGAACAAACGACGACGGCCATCGAAGCAGCCATGCCTCCGACGGGTCACGATGTTGGCTTCGTCAAGAAAAACTGTATGAATAGTCCGTCTTTTTTTCGGACAGCCATTCCTTTGAATATTCCACCCCCTCCCCCTCCTGTCGCTCGCTTCTTTCCCTTTCTCGTCTGAGCGGCACAATGCTGCCCATCTCTCTTCTTCTCGCCCTCGCCGGATTCAGCCCCGTGGGCGCGTCGCGCGAGTACGCTCTCGTCGAGCGCTACGACTACACCAACTTCTTCGACAAGTTCCACTTCATCGAGGTAAGTGGGCGTGGGCATGGTGGCATGCTCTGTCTGCTCTTCAGCCAAAGCCAAAGCCCACTCTGACGAGAAGATACAGAGTAACTATTCAACCGGCAACTACAATGACGTCGACCCGACTTCCGGCTTCATCAACTATCGCAACAGGGAGGACGCCGCCCGACTCGGCCTCTTCGCCACGCAGGGTCATGAAATGTTCATCGGCGTCAATCACCGGGACGTCTTCGATCCGCAGGGAAAGGGGCGCGACAGCGTGAGGCTCGAGAGCAAGGAGCGCTACTCGCACAGTCTCATCGTTGCCGAATTCACCCACATGCCCGAACCGGTTTGCGGAATCTGGCCCGCCTTGTAGGTCCCGGATGTGAAGTGTCTCTGTGCCACCAATGTCGGAATCAATCTTCGCTAACTTGGCTCTCCCCTCCTTTCTTCCCCCCCCCTTCTTTCCCTTGTCTAGCTGGACGTATGGCAATCCGTGGCCTACCAAGGGCGAACTTGATATCATGGAGAATTGGAACCTCGAGACGCAAAACATGATCACACTCCACACTGGCAATTCGACAGACCTGGGCAACTGCACGATAAATCAACAAGACATGCTGGATACCGTTGTTACGACCAACTGCGACGTCTACTATGAGGACGCCAACCAAGGCTACAATCAGGCGTGTAACACGCAGGAAACGCTCGGACAATGGGGCAAGAAGTCCGGGGGCGTCTGTAAGTGCTCCTTCATCGAGCTGAGCGATCATTTAACGCATGGCCTGTCGCGGCAAAAAAAAAAAAAACGCAACCAAAGACGGCTGGCTAATGATGATTCTGAAAAGACGCCGTTGAGTGGACCAGCGAGCACATCCATGTATGGAGTTGGAGTCGGAATAGCACGCCCTCAGACATCAGGCGTCACTACCCGAAGCCTGAGCTATGGGGAAAGCCGCATTTCGCAGCCGGCGGTTCGTCCTGCGACATCGACCGACATTTCAGAGTCCAAAAGCTGGTGCTCAACATCGACTTTTGCGGCGACGCTGCGGGCGACCCGTACTATTGGGGCCTCCAGTGTAGTCAGAAGACCGGATACCAGAACTGCTCAAATTACGTTGCCGAGAATCCAAATGCCTTTGCCAATGCGTTTTGGAAGGTCAAGGGAATTGATATTTACAAAGTCACCAACGACTCAGCCAGCACGCAGCAGCAGCGTCGTCATCTCAAGAGCCACCATATGCACTTGCCCCATCATCGAAGGCACCAGCTTTAAAAGCCTGCTGACCCATCTGTCCTTCGAAAATGTGCGTTTTTGCCTTCAGCATGGGCTTAGAGTTAGTTTTCTTGGTCCGTTAGTCAGTCGCATCTTGTACGGTACCGGTGCGACGCGAATCTTGTTGGAATAATTAGAGTGCAATGTGACAAGGTGGCCCGGAGACCTATATGGACAGGTCTTTAGTCCCAGTAATTGCATTGGTAGCTTAATTGATGGGCATCCACACTAAAGATGACGTATCAAGTGTACTCTGCGTTGCGTATGTGAATCGCCCTTGTGTGATTTGTGATGCATATAATGGCTCGAATGGTAATCAGATTCAGATCAGGAATATTCCACGGTGGCGCTTCAAACTCCGTCTATGTATGACAAGGCCTGCGGACTGCGTACGTACCAGTCAACTTAATGAACGAGCGGTCACGGACTCGTTTTTTTGGGGCCTGCCCGACGATAGTCTTTCTCCGCTGACGCAGGATTTCAGGACAAGGCAAACCCGAGCTTTCATGAGCATCTCTTGGGCCATGAATGCCCTAGGCCCGTGCAAAAGCTGCGGCAAGTACTGAAAGTCTGAATTTCCACCAGTGTCTGTACAATCTGGAACCGCCGCGTATAACGGATGTGACATCTTTACAGCAGGGCAAACTTCTCAAGGTTGACAGCGTCCTCAAGTCTAAACGGCCTATAACTGCGTTTCACGCGACAGTGACTGCGCAGGAATACATCATCCATTATGCAAAATGCTATGGGCTTAGGGCGGATCGCGGTCTCGGTGCCAAGGCCAGCCTTTATAGCCGAGTACAGAAAAAGAATCAGAAAAGAACACTATTCAAGAGGAGCAAACCCAGCTTTCCTGAGCGCCTTGTCCGGCGATGTCGTCTGTCTCTGCAGTGCTCGGAGCGGCGAGAACAATGGGTGCTGCATACTTTCCCAAGTCTTCTCTGTCGTCCGAACCGGACCTTGCTGTTCCATCTCACGCTCCAGGTCTTCAGCTGTCAAACCAAGCGGAGGTCCTCCCTCAAAAGTCCGATTGTAGGGCCGGCATATATCGTTGCAATCCTGGAGCAAAAACTCGGTCGCTTCAATCTCCATGTCCACTTGCCAGTTCTTACACAAGAAAGATAGAATGCTCAAAGCTTTTAGGGCGAATAAATGACAGCGGGTTATTTCCCTGAGGGCCGCAACATCGTCTCTGAGGGCGTCTAGTGCTGCGGTATTTGAAGATGGCAGTCTGGTTCCTCCTGGGGAAGCAGGACGCTTGCGACCATGGTCGGTGATGGTGGCCAAGTGTACGATGGCGGCAGTCAGCACCAGATATGGTACAAGAGAGGGCGTTCTCCGGAGAGTGTACATTTTGGCATACGACTTGAGCAGCGCGCCAATTGCATCCGCGGCCTCGAGGCAAATACTCCGTGGCGATAATTTATTTCCAATGATTGCGCAACCGCATAGCGGCCAGAAAAGAAGAACAATCGCAAAGTGATAATACATGCTGTACCAGAGAATTAGAGGTCGGGTGGTAGATAGACTGGATACGGGATGCGGGATGCGGGATGCGGGATGCGTGGTCTTACTGTGCGAACAGTACATATGGCGTAAAGTTTAGTCCCAACCGCAATGGCTCAGGTAGCCGAGCGTACCAAATGAGATATCTGGTGTAAAAATGCACAAGGTTCTGCGCGTTCAACGGCTTGCTCGGGTTATGTAGGAGGTATATTGACTGGTGAGCAAGTTCGCTCAATTGGTAAAATAGCTCCAACACTGACCGCTCGTTCGACGCCTGCTGATATGGCAAGTGTAACGGTAGTTCTGTTACTGTGTTTAGCAATGCTAATCTTCAGTGGCAGTTCACTCCAAACCGATGATAGACGAACCGTCATCAGTATAAGGAATCCAAGGGTGCCTCTCGATCTCCGCTATAGTTGGTGGCCTACTCGGTAGAGAGGGAATACACGAGGTTTTGGGCAACGAGGAAGTGAATGACAAAGCGCTGAAAAGGAGCGAGACGAAGAAGAAGAAAACACATTAGAAACTTTGTTTGGTGCGTTGACATGACGCCGTTACGGGGGGTGCTTGGAGGAAGTTGTACTGACTTGTCCAGTGTGAAAGCCCCCCAGAACGTCGCCAATTGGACGGTGCGGTCGTTCAGTTCTTCTTCGCTTTGTGGCTCTATCATGTGAGCCCTGTGTAATCCCATCTCCAGAGCCAGGCGCATGCCCTGGCCGGCATAATGCTCGCTGGCCGATATGCGACCAGAGCTTGCTTCACGGATTGCCATGATTCCCAACGCTTGGACTGTGGTCAGGGAATGGTGATCCGTCTCGGCAAAGTACAATCTCTGACACTCCTTGAAGAAGTGCTCACCGGAGGTGGAAGGATCGCTGGGATCTGCGCAAACTGTCGGCCGGCTGGAAAAGCGGCAGCCCAAAGCAAGCAATGCGTTGGTCAGTAATGAGGAACAGTATCGATCGCGGCCATTGTAGAAGTCTCGCAGATAATGCTCCCTATCAAGTGATGCAAAGGTAGGATACTCCCAACAGAAATACAGCGCCAACAGATGCTGTACCAGATCTGCGTCTTCGGTTACGTTTGTCCAAGAAGGGGCGAGCTGCATCGGTGGCTTTTCTATAGGCCATAAGACTAAGTTTCGCTCCTGGATTGTCTCCATGCCTTGAGGAGGCGCATGATGAGGCAGAATGCTTGGAACTTCCGTGACGTCTATGAGGTTTGATACCCCGCCGACATATTCATTCCCGATTTGCAACGGAGGGCCAGTGACGTAAAAATTGTTGCGCTCATTCTGCAAGGTTAGCAGCTGGCCTTCGGCTGGTACGAGGTAACCCGATCTATCCCCCGGTCTAGTCTCATCTATCCAGTCGGATATGCTTTCAACAGAATAACCGCACCAGAGGCGCGTCAAAATCTCGATAGAAAGCTCTGGTCGACCGAGTGCCGCGATGACACGACTCGTGGAGCCCTCGCGACGACGCAGCTGCTCCAACTCTGCTCGAAGTTCGTCTTTTGTTTGGCGTAAGGGAGCCTCATACGCACATTCGATGTTGCCTTGAGACTTGCAGCGACTGCAAGGATGCTTGCCGTCACACTAGAAACGTTCTAGGTCAATACTTGCGTAGTTGTTCGTGTAGTAGAAGGCCAGTAGGCTTCGGGTTCGCATCGCGCGTCGGTTCTCACCTTGGCACGCTTCCTCCTACATTGCCTACAAGCATTAGGAGTAATCAAGCCGTAGCCGCGCCTGCGCCTGGAATTTTGCAGCTGGCTAGAAGGAGTT
The DNA here is from genome assembly GCA_000709145.1 of Balansia obtecta B249. Taxonomy (NCBI): domain Eukaryota; kingdom Fungi; phylum Ascomycota; class Sordariomycetes; order Hypocreales; family Clavicipitaceae; genus Balansia; species Balansia obtecta. The sequence continues at coordinate 70,585 of JFZS01000022.1, forward strand.
TTTGCCTTGGACTTGTCTTGGCTAGTGGCTATTGGTGATCTGCTTGCTTTCTCCTCCATGGCGCCCAACAAGCGTTGCTCCGAGGACTTGGTGCAGATCTTAAGCAGGAACGATATAGAAAGAATCCATTGGCACGTCTCAGAGGATGATTTTTTTTTTTTTTCGAACAGTGGACGTACTTGGGGGATGCGGGCACAATGTTAAGGCTCATGGGGGCACTGACCTCATTATGACGTTATTGATGAGGTCTTGATATGAGATCATGTCTGCGTAGGCGTCTAGACAGGCTCTCTGATGGCTCTTCTCATGGTCAGCTAGGCTATGACGTTCTGGGATGATTGTGAGTGATTCAACGGGGTTAAATCTCCGTGAGAGGGCAAATTTATGCTGGCGTCCAGCAATGCTGTAGGCATCATTGTCCGGATTCGCATTGGGCTGACCTCGGGCTTGATGTTATCCGACAAGATTATATCCTGCCCAAATTCTCAGCAATTGCAAGCGCAAGCAAGAGTCTTGTTGAGCTCTCGCGCTTCGTGGTAGGAGCTGGTTTCAAGACAGCAAGAAGAATATGGTGGGACTGAGAAACTTCCTTTGGCTGCGGAGCATCATCTTGGCCCATCGAGCAGTCTTGCCACAGAATTTCACCCATTTACCCATGCCATGGCGCCATCCGCCCATCCGCCCAGTCTCAAAGCCTTCAAAGAATAACGATCAAGGGTCCCTCCGACTCCGCATTGCAAATAATCCGCCTCACTGTCCGCTACAACTGCAAAATAACTGAATGCCTGCTATGTGTGAAAGCCTGGACCAAGTGCGGACTGTCGGCTGACGATAAAAATAGATAAATACGTTGAAATACAACGAATCGCACATTGGAAGCTCTGTGGCAGGACCATGCCAAATTGCACTGACAACAATACGCAGGACGGCACCCGTCGCGAAAATCTGTCACCCACGCGCGAGACTTTCAAGGAGGCATCTCAGAACATTGCGACGAATTCTGTTTACTCTACGTGCCTACTGCGTGGGGTAATGGTGTGCTAAAGTCGGCTGAGCAGTCACACGGCCTTTTTTCAGTCAGTTGATGAGACGCCTAATAGTTTAGTAGTGCAAAAGTCAAAAATAAGGGCGCAGGGCGGATTGATGTGACGAGACCCAGTAAATTAGCCAGCCAATCTATTCTGGATAAATGCTGCAAAGTCAAGAAAAGCAGTCAATAGGCTTGTTACATATATCAAATTTCTTCCCAGATGTCAAACCGCTTCCATGCAGCCAGCTGCCCAATCGATAGCTCATAAAGAAAAGGGACCGGCATATAAAATGCATTTGGTCAATTTGACGACAATGAATGTCTAAATGCTGTCTTCACGTCATGGAAGCGTCAGTATTAAAACACCGCATCAGATTCAAAAAGAAAAGAAGATGAAAAGGGATTGGATAGACACAATACCGAATCATGACTCATGAATATCCATTATCCAATAGTATGGTCTGCGCCAAATCCCTACGGTTTGCTTCCAGCATCGTGGCTGTCATTGTTCAGCGCCGTCATATACTCCTTGATGGCTTCTTGTTGGAGCTTCGCGGATTGCCTCAGGTTCCGGTCCATCTCGGCTAGTTCTTGCAAGACGATCCGAACTTCTTGCTCCCGCGCAATGGCTCTCGCGGGCTCGAGACCCATCGTCTTATGCGACGTTGCCGGTTCGACCGAGTTGTGGTTTATTTGACGCATCTCGTTGTTCTCAGGTGTTTTCGACTCCATATGCTCGGTTTTGCTGGGGAAAACGCTCAACCTGGGATCGAAGTGCCGGCAGAGATGTGTACAGGGGAGCGGACGAGTATTTGCAAAGAATTGGCTGCACAATGAACGGTTGAAAACTTGAGACTCGGTGGCAGGACATAAGCACTTGTATCTCTTTTTGCGGAGGAGGACGAAGAGGAGGACGAGGCGGTTGTCCTTTTTACATTTACAATTTTTTTTTTTTTCCAGCACATCATCAGTATCATCATCATCATTTCATTTTATTCCCTTGAAGAATATGGGCCTAGGAAGAACTATAGAGTCTAGACCCTTGAGACCTGGGGGAGAATTAGCGGAGCAAATCAGCCGGGCATGGCCACGGACTCGCGGTTCAGGGTCTAGACCCCGCAATTGGTCGGATGACAGTTCTACAGGGTGATGGATCAATTGTTCGGCTCGTTTGCTCCGCGTCGATGGACGACGGCGAGGTTTAGACTTTGGGATCAGCCCAATCATGTGGGAGCTTGTTGGACAAAAGGGCTGAAGATGGCGAAGCGATTGGCGCGAATAGGGTTTCCCACGCGCTCTGCAAAACCATTTGCTTGTCTTGCTGGTCGCCTGGCAGGCGGTTTACAGTTGTTTGAAGGGGTTTGAAGGGCAATCTGGAGTTAACGGCATGGGGTCTGTGTTCGGTGTGTTGTGTGTTTTGTATGTAAGACCCGACCACACGGACCCGGCCTGACCTGAGCATATTAATGTGGGTCTCTGTAGCGTCGAATTATGAAATATGAAATAAGAAATATGGGTCCAGTCCTGCTGCTCTGCTTAAACCGGGACAAGCCGGGCCGGGTTGCTCGATTTGGCATCACCTCTTTCCTTTGGCTGCAATCAATACCATCAAAGTCGCCTGGCTTTTAATAATAATAAAAAAAAAAAAAAAAAAAAGAGAGAGAGAGAGAGAGCTACATTGGAAGCGGGTAAATCACAGGCTCTCGAAATGCTGTATACGCTCCATCTGTTTCAATTACATTGCAGCTGCAAGCCGTTGATGGTTGTCCGCGACCCTAGTAACCCAGGCGGAACTTTTTTAGTCGGATGCGAGATGTCGTGCTTGCGCGCTTACTACCAAACAGAAATATTTAAATAACAAAGTGCCCTTCGTCTACTCCGTACTGAGTGATGACACAGTAGATTAGGTAGCCACGGGGGTGTTACATGCATGCAAGCAGTGCAGCCAACCCCCGGCACTGTCAAGCAAACAACCTAACTGCCTCACCCGCCTTGCTTCACCTTGATGGTCCGATCTCGACGAGATTGCACCGAGCTATTGCATAAATAGTGCGTCTGAGAGACACCTGAGACGCAGAACCATGACGCAAGTACGGTCAGCATTACAGGGTTTATTTTTTTTTTTTAAATCTCTTTTAGGACACGCGTGATACGGCGGGCACACTCAATCTCCAACAATTTGTCTCCTGTTCGTAGTGGCTGTATTGCACCCTTGCTTGCAGACAATCACGGATATTTTAAATAGACTGATCTAGACGCGCCCCTGAGCCCAAATTAAGCGATAGAATTGTTTCCCCGACCTCCTTCCAGGATCTTGTACAGCAGAACACTCACTCTCGTCCATTGCCGCCGAAAAGAAAGGATTGCCATTGGGATGGAACGCAACTGTTCTCTGTCATGGCAGGTCGACGTCTTTTTACTGCTTAGAACGACTTTGACTGAACGGCCGATTGACATGGTGTCGGCAACCAAACCTATTAAGATTGCTTACAACGGGCGACGCTTTCCCTCCGGCGACTAGTTCCACGACATCAAGTACAACATTGCAGGTCGTAAAAGCACAGCTCCCAACACGACCGTGGCCAGACGCACTCTACAATCAACGACAAAGAAATATCACGCAGTACAGATTAATAGGGATGTCTGATCCTGGCCTGCCCATGCAAGCAATCGAGCAACTGCCTGACCTCGGTGGCGAAGGCCATACAAGGCTTGTAATGCGGTGAAACAATTCTACGTTGCACAGTCACAGTCAACTGTTTCTGACCAGTCGCTTTTTTTTTCACAAGTTAAACCCATGGCGTCTTCGCAGTGGCGGCTGCTTAGAGAGGTCGCACCAAGTATTCTTCGAGCCCAATATTCGCGCAAGGCCAGGACTTAACCCTGTCATTTACACGCTGCCTTTGTATATATCTTCCACTAGTCACGACCATTCTTTGTCTTTACAGCACGTGCTTGCGTATCAGACGCCCAGGCCGTCGCGCCGACAGCCAATGCGCGAACTTATAAGTTGTCACATTGCCTGAAAGCTGCCTTATCGGTTAAAAAAAATTCTCTACTCTCCCCACGTTTTCCGAACTCTAGATTCTACCCCGGAGCTAGCTATGCAAACCGGTCCGACCAATAGCACATAGATGTGTAGATGTGAATGGATCCAGAATATCTCTGGAGGTATGGTTTGGATATTACCCACATGAGGTCTTTCTCATCGTTTGCCCTGCTCTCTGCTAAGGATTCTAATACAGTACGTCGCTACATACAGCCCGCTACGCAGCTATGAATGTCCTGGGTTCGCATAAATAGTCACAAAAGCTAGTTCGTCGACGTGTATACAAAACATGCTGTTACACCCAAGTCTCGCCCAGCGTCTGATGCCGAAAAGCTAGGTGGTCTGTGATACCGCATTTTGGTGGTTGTTTGCATCGATTTGCATAGTGAGCTTGCGAGTATGATCCCGTCTTCTTAAACATGTGGGGAGAAGAAGGCCGATTCTAAGGCCATAAGAAGTTGTTGGCACTATTTTTAATTATTTATCTATTAAGATACATCATTCGTTTAGAACCGTGGAGTAAGAGTGAGACGTTTGGCGGCGATGATAGATGGTGTACTGCTACCAGAAGGAGGCTTTGCTCGACGTTCAACCTTTTAAAAAAAAAAATCAGACACATATGATAACGTGCTCTATGGAATGCTGTTTTGATGGATAACTTTACATGGCCTAACCTATAGTGTGGCCAGAAGCTTGATACATTCGCGTACCATACCTCCGGCCACATCCCTATCGGCTCTCCGCAGCACGGTTGTCAGCTCACTGGCGCTGATATTTCGGTGATGACCTTTAGAGCTATGCAAATGAGTCATTCCTGTTGCCTGCCTGGTATGCTGATGATTGGCAGAACCACTTCCGTGACAATGTCTGGTCATCCCATGCTAGATATAAGGCAGGAAAGGGCCAGCGACAATCAGAGATCGCCTATATAAGGTCTCTCCAGTACCAGGACGAAACAACAGTACATCTTGAATGCAGACTCGTTAAATCTCTTACAACCCGTCCATGATAGCTCAAAGTAACTCCGTCGAATGGGAATAGCTCTCCACCGCAGAGCTATTCCAGCTCCACGAGAATGTTCACAACGAGATGGATCGTAAGTCGCTTGCTGACAACGCGCATTTGAAAATTGGGAAGTCATTCTGATTAGGGGGGAAAGTTATATCCCCGGATGTCTCTGAAAACAAGATTCCGCTCGGCGCGCCGTGGACCAAGATCGACCGAGCGCTCATAAGCGGCAAGCTTCTGCGTCTGGCAGGAGTGCGACACGAGGTGCGGCGCGACTTTGTTGCGATTCATGGCCTACTAGACCACAATCAAGTGATACAGCTTGCAGATTTGAGTGCCGAGGCCCCCAAATCTCCCAAACCGAAATACGATCGAGCTTCAGGGTTGGAGCAGCATGAATCAACTCGACAAGGGAGCGGATCACGACATGACCGACGTAACAACATCTATGATGAAACCTCGGAATCGGACAACAGTGAAGCTTGTAGTCCAAGACGAGTCGCGAGAGCCAACTGGAGACGAGGTCATGGAAGTTACACTGGCCGAAAAGAACGAAAGGATGGCAATATATGTCAAAGGGGCACGGACTTGTGGTCAGATCAACGTAAAAAACAGACCATAGGTGTGTTTGCTATTCAAGTACTCAACATCGTCGGCTCTGTGGCGAGCGTTGTGAGCCTGGCCAAAGACTTGGTAAAATAGCATGAACTCGGTAAATATATAGCGTTGATATACTCAAACATTAAGGCATTAACAAGATTCCTCCAAGCCAAATCACTAATCAGCAGGACTTCCATGTGATGGGTGATTGCCCTCCCTAATTCTCGGCGGCTAAAACGAAGCTTGTTCAACGGGCGCTTGAATCAAGAATTAATACTCAAATATGCTATTCCCAAGTGCATGAGCGGCAGATCACAGATGATGCGCCATAGCATAATCTAGCGACCAACGCCCGCGATTCTAACATCCGACTAAGTTGGAGATTCTGATGATGTTGCGCCCAGGCGGTGATTGTTGCAAAAAATGCTAAAATATTGTGCGGCTGGTCAACTCTCTGGAGATGTGGGCGTACTGGGACGGCCACTATCGCAACTGCGAAATCCCCTCGGATAAATTTGTGACTGTGTGCACAAGTACAAGAAGTGGCATGTGGCCTCTATGCGAGGTTGAGGCAGTCCCGGTGATGTACGATAGGAAGCCATGCTGGTATATCAATTCCTAGCATTCACTCTTGTGGCCAGGAGAGTCACAACTATGAAGCTGCTGCATTCTCAAGTAGTCGTCTGCGCGCTGCGGCAGTGAGCTTGGTATCGATTCGCACGAGACGGCTCATGGGCTTCCCAGCAGCATCCTTAAGGGGAAACGAAACCTCGCAGTTATGCGTTGAGTCTGAAGGAGGTATGTGACAGCTTCGGTCGTAGTAGCTATTGTACTGGTCACAACCAAGCCATTCTACAGACCTGCATATATCTTGAGTCGTTTTATCGCAGGTGAAATACTGAGCCTGCAGACATCTTCCTTTGATGGTGGCGTAGAAAGTCCAAGTCTCCATTTGACAAGTGTACCCGGGCTCACAGGTGATATCTCTCTCAATGGTATTGACGTCGATGTGGGTGGTTGTGTCTAGCTCAGAATACTCAGCCCCAACCTCGATCCCCATCGGGGGTGATTCGGGGCTGATCAAAGTAACCTTGCCGCCGACTTTCCACCCCGACGTCAGAGCGACGCTTTCTGTTGTTGAGGTTGTCAATTTCACGGTCGTGCTTGTCGTGCCAAGATTGTCCTCAACGGTGTCTATGTGATACTTGTAATGAACCTCGACGTTCTCAAGACTTATCAAGTGATGTCGATCGAAGAAGGAACTTTTCAGGCACGCAGTAACCCATGTAAAGCATGTGCTTTCGCTTCGTTGATTGTCGTCGTAATACGGGAGGTTCTTAGAGTCGAGCCTGATCCTAGCTTTGAGGTCGTCCATGAATTTCTGAACAGCTGCCTTGTTGGAGATTTCGTGACCATAAGTTCCCGTTGCAGCAAAGATTGCTAGAGCTGTTATGGTTTGGAGAAGCATTGTGAAAGTGTGAACACCAAATGGCGGGGGAATACAAGCAGCTGCAGGTCTTGCAAAGATTTGGACGTTCCTACAGCATTTCTCGGGGGGAATTCAGACAGCTATATAATCCGGGGACATCCTTAGGACTCATCCCGAGCGCCTCCCGAACCCCAGAAATGGCGGTAGCACGTTCTCGGCTCGCAATCCATTTTGTTGCGCAATGATACCTGGACTGCCATGGCTGCTATTACACACAATACCCTATCAATATGATGCAGCAGAACAATTGTGTGCTTGCCGGAATTTGCCGTCTTCGACCTGTAGCCATATGCACAGACCGTTAGGATAGTTTCACCGAGATTGAACGACAAATGCTCGCCTAACGCAACTCGCCGGCGATATCGGCATAACAGCTCATGCTATAATGCTCCATAATGGCCGGTCTACCTCCAAAAATACTTTAGGCATTGCCCCAAAACAGTAATGGTCTAGATTGATAATACAGAAAGCGCAGGCTAACTAGTCTTTGAACAGACCAAACGGCCGGGGCTACGTTTTTTGACAGGTGGGCAATGTCGAGTTCGGTTGCCTGATGCGGATGAGCTAATCTTCTTTAGTCGGCTTTCACGTAATGATAAGACCTATTATATGCGCGAGCCAAAAGAGAGGGCAGGGTTGTAAAGAGACCTGTATCACAAGCCGAATTGCCCCTGACGTAATTGAATCTATCGATATTTGTTGCGAATATCGACCAACCGCGAGGGTCGCGCCGTCTCTCTGTTGGAAACCAGTCCCTAGACATGCTATAAATTTAGAATTGAACAATTCCGCTCTGGTTTGGCCTCATTTGGACAGTTAGTGAAAGCTCCTCTCTCGCAGAGTTTTCTGCATCAGTAATTGGAAACGGGTAAGCTTGTACGCCCTCAATTCGGCTGGCACCATCACAGAAAAGGACTTGCGTGTCATGGTGCAGTTCATGCGACGCTGCATGAATATTGCATGGATTGATTGAGCTAATGCGCGGGGACTCCTACGACTCTGGAGTCACGAGTCAGACATCATCCACTTCGGATCAGGCGGCACTCATCTAACCCTGTTTGCGATAGGCCCTCAAGTAACAATGGTTAGCTAGCTAAACTGTAGTAACGAAGTAAAAAAAATAAAAATAAAAAAAATAACATAGAAATCTAAACTCTCCAATTGGCTCCTTGCTGACTTGCCAAATATATCTTTCGAAATCACACAGGGGTAGCTGCACAGCCACAGAGTGATTCTCTAGAAAAACATGATCAGGGATTAAGCCGACGCTTATGAAGATATGCGACATAAACGGGCAATCAGCGGGACTATTAGCAATATAATTAGATAACGCACTACAAGCGAGAGGGACTGTAGTCTAGATTCCTTTGATATAAGTTGTCAAAGTACCACGATGTTCCGAAATGGCCATTGATTGGTTGAAACTAGCCGTATTTAAATTGGCTTCGTGAAATCATTATGGGTTAGACGCTATATAAGCTCCGATAGGCGCAAGGGGTGATTAATTTGAACCGACCTCGCCGCCCACTTAATTCCCCGGACTTGCCACGTTATGCGGCTGAGCAGCCCAGCCACCTGTCATCTGACAAATTGATGCCCGGAAGTTCATAATGGGCCATATTAGACAGAGTGATGCTAAAGATAACGGATGATTCTAACTTTACCAGTAAGTTCTTGTCCATAATGTTAAGACTCATGCTCATCAAGGTATTTAGCATGGTTGATATCAAGTTTACTCTTATTTTAAACCGTTAGTTACGTAAAGCTTTTTCTAATTATAGACGGAGAAAAAGAACTACTAGTTAGAGTTTCCATCCTCATTGTTCAAGACAATGATCTTAGCATTGCCGCTTCCTTGTCCACCTTGCTTTCGTGTCGGAGCAATCTGCTCACCGAAATACACCATCAACTTTCACATCAGCTGACGCTCTGCTTTGGTACCGATTATATCGTCCAAGTAGACATGGAAGCCACAACGCTCAGCCTCGTTGTTGTTTTGTTAGGATTTGTTTGTAAATGTAAATTGTGTATTATCATACCAGCGGTAGTACACCGGTGAACTTGACAACATAGTGAAGCCCGTTTTTTCGTTGTACGAGTATATGCTATCTTGGTGAACAAACAATTTAACTGAGGTGAAGAATTTCAGATTCGATGATATTCATGATTGACTCAGTTCACTTCACTATGGACTTTTTGTGTTGTGTCTGACGACTGATTCAGTTAATGACCAGCCGCATTACGCCTGATTCAACCTACTTTGCTTGTGTATTTTGTTGTGTCTAGTTGTGTCGATGCATCAAAATTGTACTTCGTAGAATGACTCTTTACAGCCACAGCGGCTTGAGAACCTGGCCTCATTATTCCGCGAAGGAATAACGAAGAACACCACGCCCGCTGGCTACCTTTTCTACCACTAAGATCATCACCAGCATTCATGCTGTTGCTAACCGATAAGGGAGCTACACCCGGCTACACCATCTCGCTTTTCAATATTTCAGCAAACCTCCAAAACACCTCTTGGTATATGCAGTGATTACACGCCTCGACCCTCGACAGGGGCCGGAGAGACGCGCCCGCCTTTGCTAAAACACTTCCCTTCAGTGCAAAGCATTTACAAAGTAGCCGACCCCCGCGCTTGAATGGACAGGTTATGTTTCACGGGTACAACCTTTATTTTTTTTTTTTTCGTATTCTTCTTGTAATACTGGCGTGCCTGCCGTTGCAGCAATGTCTTACATTAGTTCTGTATATTTTACGCTAAGCACCAAGTCCCCAGCACCATAAAAGCTCGCTCATACATTTTTGACAAATCAGTCTGTTTTGCACGCTTCGCTCACATGATGCTATCTCCAGAACCACAGTTGTGTGTCTTATCAACGGCCTCTAGCGTATCAGACCAGGAGTCAAATGTTCGCCGAATGCCCATTCTGCTTCTAGGGTTGACGGTGGTCTTGTTCCGGGGAGGAACACCCTCCAGACTCAAAGCAAACGTAGCCGCAGCCCGTGCAGCGGCCTTGGTGTTCACGGTAAGAGCGTTCCAGTTGATGTTTTTGGTAGTGTCGCAGGGACGATGGTAGCATTTATCATGGGGAGCATCCGCGCCGGTGAAAATACCGGACGAAGGGATACCCAACTTCAAGAACGCAACGTAGTCGGAATTTTCACCGAATTCCCTAACGGGTGAACAAGATTAATTGTTAGTATTGCTGGGGTTCTGAACGTTAGCTGAATTAAGGATGGGTTTTCAACGTACCCGAAAGTAACTTGTTTGCCCTTGCTCTTGAGATACCCTGCCAGCAGGTTGGCACCAACTTTGTGAGCCTCGTTATCGGCATACACGTAGTAGTCTGGCTTTACGGAGCCTATCATGTCGTAGTTGAAGTAGAACCGAATCTTGTCGGCCTCGGCTTCAGTGAGACTCTCGCCGTAGTGAAGAGATCCGATCAAGCCGCTCCTAAGCGTGAAGTTGTTAGTTTACTAAGCAACGCAGACCTTGAACAAATGAACAAAACGTCTAGAAACAAGTGACGGACAGAGTGATAAACACGTACTCTTCGGCGCCCCACCAAGCAAAGCGAACTTTATTCTTGAAGTCCTTGTACTTCACGAATGAGCCCATTATCTCCAACAACGCGGCTGTGCCGCTGCCATCGTCATTGATACCCGGACCTTGGAGCACGCTGTCCAAGTGAGCGCCAAGCATGACCACATTGTTGGGGTCGCCCTCCTTGGTCTCGGATATGACGTTCCACGAAGGACGTGACTCGAGTATCGAGTCTACTATTAGCGTGACTCTAACCATCTCGTCGGATGTAAGACGCCGGATCCAGACCAGGGCATTCTCAAGCGGAACGATACCCGTGGGAATGAGCTTGCCGATATTCACGGCCTGCAGCGTAGCGCCATTATATGTGTTCCCGGGCTTATCGTTGTAGAATATGATCGCCTTGGCGCCCCTGGCCTTGGCGAACTTAACCTTGTCTGCGAATGGGCAGGCCCCGCGCTTGATGAGGGGGATCTTGCCCTTGATGTCAATGCTGTCCCATTGATCCTTGGTACAGCCCGTGCCGCGGACTTCGTCCACAGGAACGTAGACGAGGTCGCCTGTGACGCCATCGGGGACAGGTGTGGCAGGGCCATACATCAGCGAGACAATGTGGACGTCCTCTTCGTCCTCTTCATCCTCTTCGTTCGGTACCTTGAGCTGAATCTTGCGCACCTGGTGGAAGAGGTGGTCAAAGGGCTGGATCCAAGTGTCCATATGCTCGCCAAAACGCTGCTTGGCACGCTCGAGGACAAAGGCCACGGAGGCATTGTAGCCCGGTGTTCCGAACGCGCGATTGCCGCCGTGGTTGTTTGCGATCTGGTTCAAATTCCACAGGCTATTTTGTAGTCTGTGGCTGTTGTTAGGAGCACGTTGATCTGTAGGACATGGTGATTATGGCCCCTTTCTTTCTGAAGCTGGACGCTCTATTCGGCACAGCCTTCCACTTACTTGTCTGTAGTGATGTCTGCTTCCACCTTTTCGGGCGTCAGCTGCTCAGTGGCAGAAACCGTAGCCACTAAGCATGCTTGTAGCAGGCTCCTGATGAACCTCATGATTAAAGCGGATTGTTGTAACTTACAAACGATGAAACGCTCAAGATGTCAGCCGCCCTGATGCACTGAGAATACCTGGCCAAAAGCACGAACCTAGCGCTGGCGGCCAGTTGGTTAAGTACTCGCCTTTTCTCTCCCTTTCTACCGCGGTTGCCTCGTCATCACGTAGCATTTCACTTTACCGAATAAAGATCTGCGAGTAAGAGGCGAATCATCAAGCCGCTTATTGTGCGCTTATCGGAATGCGGAGGCGCCAGCCTAAGACAGAAACTCTCTGGTTTCCTGGACCTCTTCTCCGCGATAATTCTTCACATTTTCTTAGTGTTGAACTGCCTGTTTGGGGTACACGTGCGGAGATTATCAGTACCAAGCCCGTGTCAAAAATTTAGCTTCTTGGCTTTTCAATGGGCTATGGCTCGGGCCAGCCATTTCTTTGGTGCCAAATGGCGTGCTCACGTCACGGCAGTAGGCCCAGCCAGCGTTACCGATAGGAAAAAGGTTCTAGATAACAACCTCGTGATGCCCCTCGTGCTGCAATTAGGCAGGTCTGTGTTATTAACCAATATTCTGAGATGGAGTCACATCTTGCTTAATAAACTGAGAGATCAATCATAATCGCAAACATCAAAATGTTCATTGTTTCTGGCGCTATTGTCAGAAGCCTCCTCGGACCGAGTGGGATTTTTTCAGATTTTCTGTGCTGGCTGTTGGTTCAGCCTCTGTCTAACTCGATCAGGAAAAGTGGCCTTGGTATTCCGAGATTCTCCTCGTCAATACCCCTCTTTTGAGCTTTATTTTCAGCAAACATACGTAATAGAGTGATCAAGATGCTTTTGTTTTGTTTTTGAAAGAAGAGGGGGCGTTGGAAAGGAGATAAAGCACAGCCGTAAAATAAAGAATCATGGTGTACTACGAGAAACTATGTTTCATCATATTTGTGTTGCAATGCCAGCTCATTTTTGTATATATTTGTGTTAAGTCTGCTTTATTATGGTTCTTGTATGGTTTTTTTTACGGTATATTATGGTTCTTTAGTCAGTGCACAGACTAAGCATATAGTTTTTGTCATGGTTACCTCATGCAGTGCTTGGCACTAATTTGGGGAGAAAAAATTCATCATTGATTGATATATTTGTGTTAAGGGTATAGTTAGATGCTATAGCGCACTAGTGTAAGCTCTAATAATAAGACAGGACAAACTCAGCTATAGAAATCTCCATGACAATATTAACCTCTTCTACGATCAATAAATAGACTAGTCACTCTCAGCACACTCCAGATCTGTGCGTGATGGTAAGGAGACGACAGTTACCTAGCGACATAAATAACTTGTTGATCGATTAATTTTTTCCCCTGATCTTTCCTAGCTTATGCTATAAAGCAAGGCCTAAAGTGAATACTACCTACCGAGTTATATGCTAACTAGACCTTCCGGGAAGAGGCAAAGCTACCGGCTATTAAACAGCAGAATCTTTACTGGATTTTGAAAGCTTTATCACGGTGCTTATACGGCTTTATTACTTGGTATATTATGGCCCTCTAGTTGGTGTACGACTAGCCCATGGTGTTAAACTTGGTCTTACCTCATGCAGAGAGAGCCTGGCACAAATTAGGGTCACTCGGAAAAAATTAATTAATAAACTAACTAGAGAACTATAAATTAATAGGCAACATACTGTATTTATAAACACTACAATCAAGCTTTTAGAATCCAGGTCAGTGGCTGCGGGGAGGTGGCGCGCCCGCAAAGGCTAGCCTCGGCAATGTGTGCGAGTTGACTCGCAAAGACAAAAGGAGGCTAAGCCAAAGAAGACGACCGGGGATTATCTTGCTTGATAGCTTATCGTATAGTTTTGCCTCTTCCCAGAAGTGTGCCTAGCTCACGTGCGTAAATCACCTTCCTGAATGGGTTTAGATACAAAAGAATAAAGTCTCAGCACGGGGAGTCTAAAGCAACCAGGGTGAACACAAATCTTGCTTTTTATGAACGGCCCGTCCATCGTTATTGGTCCCACCCTCTATGCTTTACCTCTCGGTTATGAACTAAGAACGTGCCTGAGAGTTTCGGTGTGGTTGCCAACTTCCAAAACGAGCAGCTGGCTTTACTAATTACGAATTGAGTAATGAGGCCCGAGCTTGGCAAGAGGGGTAAATAAATCTTAGATTGCCCACCCGGCCTGGCCATGTCCGGGGCGGCACGGCATCTGGAGTATCGGGCCATGCGAACCCATTGCGCGGAGAAGGAAGCTGCCAAGACTTCAAGGAATGGCACACGCGCATGATTACACGGTGCGTCGCCACCGACTACACCTAGAATATTACCTTGAACATGAATGGCGTCTCTCATGGCTGCAAAAGTTCCCAAGGCCGGAGCTCGGTTGTTTTGGCGGTTCGCCTAAAAAAAACAGCCCCTTTGGCTGTCTGTCCTGCGTGCAGATTTCTGCACGTCTAGTCGCTCGCCGCACTTTTGTCTGAATGTCGTAGTATATTGCAGCATCACTCACAATCGGGCGTGTCCCAGGCCTGGGGAAATAGATTCTTTTCACAAAGATAGACGTGGAGACGCCACAACGATGATCAGCTTGTGTTGACCGTAGCACAGACTAAGCACAGGCACAGCTCTGTTGCGCGGCAACGAGCTTTGTTTATTGTAATCAGGTGATTAGGGCAAAATAGGAGGACTGTACACGTGTGAGACAAAGGACTAAAAGAGGAGGCCTACAGAGAAAGCCCCTCTAGTTCTTTTTAGCATAGAGAATAAGTGAAAATCCAATGAGGTTGAATTCATCGGGTCATCTGACCTATCATATTCATCCATCTATTAGCACACTTCAACAGCTTGAATATGCCGAGGCCCATGGGTGGGTTCGGCGAACTCTGACCTTCGTAGACTTTTTTGTTAGCGCTTTAAAACAAATAGCGTCAGGAAAGATACTTTCGGAAGCTGATTGCTGGCTTAGCCGTTTAATGTCCATCATTATTGCGTAGAGTATCGCGCCGTTCTTTACTATCAGCTCACGCACTTTGACAACAAGCAGCGCCTCAGCCGGCTGGCGAAACTGGACAGAATGATGATGACTGTATGTGTTTACGAGGCGTGATAAATCCATTCTAGAAACTTATTTCCTTTCATCCCCAAGATGATCTCTCTCGATAAACGACCACGTTGAATCTCTGCTATAAATTGAAACACAGTCTAGCGAAGGGTCAAAGGATATAGATCCTATCATTATGCGAATAGTTTGAGACTGTTTATTTAAGCTACTTCCTGCCTCTTACCCATCTTTTGGCAATTCGACGGAGGCCCTTGTTGCTAAAGGGCATGGTAATTATGAGTGTGTGCTAGGCAAGCCAGCCTTAACACGGCTTCGGCAATGGCAAAATACGGACGGGTGTACTTTCTTTGAACCGCAGCGATTGTGGTTCGCGGACGGAGCCGTGGTTGAAGAATGCCATGGCCAACCTGAAAACGTAGCCTCTGCCGCCTATTTCGATGTGAGATGCCGCTCCAGAATTGTTGTTGTTGACCAGCATTATAATTATAGTAAAATAACCACCGAGCAGATTCCCAGCAGCCGCCATAAGTATGTACATGAGCTAACTTGGCTGTGTTAAAGCGTCATTCCCCTAGTGGCAAGAAACTCCGAGGTAATAATCATTGCCTATCCCCCCAAGCTCCAAGATCATAAGCAAAAAACTGTTAATATCGAGCTATACGCCGCTTTCCGATGGACCTAATCAAACTATGACTCCCCAAAGCTATATTTTGGACACTTCAGCACTGTGGGCTGGCATCCGGCGCCATACTGCTTGTTTTCAGGAACAGTATCATCTTCCAAGTCAATAGGTGCCAGTAGTCCACTTTCTATGGCCGATGATACAGTCATGTTCATGAGGAATTGAACGCCTAGGCCAGGCTGCTCGAACCACGGGGCAATGCACCCTGCCATGACAGAGAATTCCTTGAGAACCATGTACGCGTGATAGTTGTAAGGAGCACTACACCCCCGTCAGTGACTGCTGAGCCATAATTTTCTTTTGGAAGAGAAATCACAAGTCACCTATTCGGCTCAGGTCTAGTCACCAGGTTCAACGGTGGTATTGATCTGGCCCCGTACGACATGCCACCAGGGGCCACGAAAGCGCTCGTTTCGGCCCCAAAACGATCGACAATCGTCCCAGGACAGAGAATAGTAGCCTGCTTGACAGCCTTCTGGTTCCGATCCAGCACGAAGCCATCTTCACTGGGGTACACAAAACGCCCGTCCGGCTTGGTCCATTTCTTCAAGAAGCTGGAAGGGCCAAGATTGCCCAGCCGGCAATAGGCACGAGTCATCATGTCGACAATCTTGCTGCCATGAATCTCGACGGGGCCGAGGCGCTGATCGCCGCACACAAAGTTCTTGGCTAGCGCAGCATCAGCGACGGGGACGACTCCATCGCAGTTGTACTCGTGCTTGGCCGGAATGGCTGCGCTGTTTCCACGCAAGGTCCATAGGCCGAAGCAAAGAGCAACCTGCTTGATGATGAGCATGTTGGAAAGAAAAGGGCCGCAAAGAGACAGACGAGCAATTTGGGCCCTAACGGCCTGCGGGTGGAACACTTTATATTTTTGCTGCTCGGTCCCCTATACCTGATGACAACGGCTCGGCTGGACGCCAAGAAAACGGATTAGGACCTCACACGACAGCTGAGGTCGGGAATAGTATTGGCTAGTCAGAATGGGATGGCATTCCTCGTGTCTTGTGGCCGGGGAAGGCAAGGGCGAGGCGGTCAAGGCCGCTTGTCATGCCATTCGGTAGAGTGCAGAAACCAGAAATGAACACAGTCCAACTCCTCGGGTGATTTAACCGACTTACTAGGGCTCCTTGTAGGGTCATGCAAAAAATTGCAGTACTTTAACTCATGAGGTAAAAGGTCCCTCTTGAGCCACGTTATATTATCTACGTTTACCACTAACAGCTGCAGCTGAATTAACCCGCAAAACTATGTGGTAATTTTTCGTATTACATGTATTTCTGAGGAATTTTCAGGGGTAATGTGGCTAGTGGCAGCATGTTGTACGCGGTAGTAATGTTGATAATAAGACTTGGATCTGGTTCGACCAGACCAGACTTTTTAAATTGGATTTTGTTTTAGGAAATAAATATAAAAAAAAAAAAAAAAAAACGCCTAGCCGGGTCGGTGCAGGGTTCAGTGTAGGGCGCCCACTGTAGAGGTCTGTGCCAAGCGCAGACCCGCTAAAAAAATTGACGATTGCGGCAACATGGACAGTGGGTGTAACTCTAAAGGGTTGCAGGCGCCAGGATTCGGCTCCATGACCAGGAGTCTTTCCCGAACATCATCTCTCCCTCGACCAACCAAGTAGCTTTCGTCAAGCCGGGAGGGCATCTTGGCCCTGCTATAATAGCTATAACACGGAGTAGATACTGCCCACGGCCGACCATCGTAATGCCTCGCGGAGTATAGTTCTGCTCTTGAAACATGCCTTCCGCCGTGTTACTGATCCTTGCTTGCCCGTCATGTGAATAAGTCTTTTACGGTTCCATTGCAAAAAAAAAAAACGTATCACTTTCTGGATCTCTTCGGAGAGCGAGGTGTATCGCCACAATCTACGTGAAGAGTTGTCTCTGTCGTGAACTGTTGATCGTGCCATGGTCGCTGCAACGGCGTATCTTTACTTAGTGGACAGCACCATCTAGGCCATAGACAGGACTTTGTTGGCCCAAACTGGTCCGTTTCTAGGAATTCTGTGCTCTGGGAGTCCCAATGCCGAGACTTGTATTCCGGTTTCGCAATTCCATTGGGAACACGTCGTCTCGTGCTCGGGACAGGCAATGTCGACAGATTCGTCGGAACAGGAATCTGCACTCGGCGACCGTGGTATAAAACGGCCCAAAAATAAAGAAGAAAAGTAAGAAGTTCATTATTCTTTTTCATTTGATCACTATTTTTTTTCTCCAACAGCCCATGTGTGGTTCATGAAATGGCTCATCATACTTCCCAGTTGTCCTGCGCGCCAAACTTGTGGTCCATGTAGAGGCTTTCCATTATTGAAGACCAAGAGGTAAACAAGTGATTTATATATTACTATCTAAAATTTACGCAGACTTCTTTTCTCTGTCACATTTAACATAACTGTTGAAGAGTCGAAAAAGATCAATCAGGTCATAAGACCCACCCTCCCTGGGATACATGAGAGGTACTTACTGGTTCATGTCACACGTCCTATGTTGATAGGTACCTGACTGGTATCTAGCACATAGAAGATGCGTCCCTTTAAAAAAAAATACCAAGTCATGTTTCGGTAAAACACACCGGGAGAATAAAAAAACTAGCGCACGGAAATCGATTGTCCTGGCCCCGACCGAGTAATGCCGCCTGTTCCGGCTGCGCAACGGCCGCTGGCCATCAGCATCGCGCCCGGAGCCCGGCGCTTAGCTTCGGCACGCAGCCAGCCTTGTGCCTTGAGCCCCGCCGGCGGGCCAAGAGGGGCAAAAAATTGCTCGAGAGATTTTCGACTTGCAGACACTCGGTCTTCGTCCACACTTGGCTGTCCCGTCCACTTCTCGATTTTATCCAGTGCCCTGCGAATGCACGCTTGAGGCAATCCTGCTTTCGCTTCCACCCATCGTCCGGGACCGTTCACGACCGCATCATAACAAAATGGATGGGTTGCCCCACGGCGGGCGAATGCCTGCCACAGTTCTGTCCGCCACCGAGCTCATCGGCAACACGCCGCTCGTTCGGCTCAACAAGATACCGCAGTCGCTCGGGATCGAATGTGAAGTCTACGCCAAGACGGAGCTGTTCAACGCCGGCGGCAGCGTCAAGGACAGGATTGCCCTGCGCATGATCGAGGAAGCGGAGAAGAGCGGGAGGATAAAGCCTGGCGATACTCTGATCGAGCCGACCAGCGGCAACACGTACGTTTTGCCTGATTCCCCCCACGGGGCACGTCTTGAATTTCCGGCCGTGACTGACCTTGTGGGTTTTGTTCCCTTTGCCTTTCCAACAGTGGTATTGGATTGGCCCTCGTCGGCGCAATCAAGGGCTACAAAACCATCATCACCATGCCCGAGAAGATGTCGGCCGAGAAAGTGTCCGTCCTGCGAGCCCTCGGCGCGACCATCATTCGGACGCCCACCCAGGCGGCTTGGGATGCCCCCGAGTCCCATATCGGAGTTGCTCGTCGCCTCGAGAAGGAGATGCCCAACGCTCATATTCTCGACCAGTACAGCAACCCTGATAACCCGCTGGCTCACGAGCATGGCACGGCCGAGGAGATCTGGCAGCAGACTGGCGGCAAGATCACGGCTGTTGTTGCGGGTGCCGGCACCGGAGGCACCATCACCGGCATTGCTCGCGGACTGAAGAAGCACAACAACCATATCAAGATCATTGCTGCTGATCCGCATGGCAGCATCCTGGCTTTGCCCGAGAGCCTCAACCAGGAGCATCTGAACGAGTCGTACAAGGTGGAGGGCATCGGCTACGACTTCGTCCCCGACGTGCTGAAGCGCGACGCCGTCGACAAATGGTACAAGACGGATGATAAGGAGTCCTTCGTCCTGGCAAGGCGCCTGATCGCCGAGGAGGGCCTCCTGGTCGGCGGCAGCTCCGGGTCCGCCATGGCCGCCATGCTCAAGGCCGTCAAGGACTTTGGCTTCAAAAAGGGCGACGTCGTCGTGGTAGTCCTGCCAGACAGCATCCGAAGCTACCTTTCGAAATTCGCCGACGACGACTGGCTGGCCGCCAACGGACTGCTCGCCGTGAACGGCGTCGAGGCCTCCGTCTCCAACAAGACCCCCGACTCGGCTGACCCCTACGCCGGCGCTACCATCGCCTCGCTCCGCCTCAAGCCCGTCACCTCCATCGCCGACACGGCCTCGTGCTCCGAGGCCATCGAGACCATGCGCGACAAGGGCTTCGACCAGCTCCCCGTCCTGTCGGCCTCGTCCAAGCTCGTCGGCCTCGTCACTCTCGGCAACCTGCTCTCGTACATCTCGCGCGGCCGCGCCACGCCCCAAAGCCCCGTCAGCCACGTCATGTTCAACTTCAGCCGCCTCGACGAGATCGTCACCGAGCCCCGCCAGAGCGCCGCCCAGCCCGCCGCGCCCAAGAAGAGGAAATTCGTCCAAATCACCCTCGACACCCCTCTTTCCACACTCAGCAAGTTCTTCGAGTGGAACAGCGCGGCCGTCGTCACGGAGCGCAGTGCCGACAAGAACTCCTTGTCAAAGCCTATTGCTGTCGTAACCAAGGTTGATCTGCTGACCTGGATGGTGAACAAAAACTAAAATATTGACCGCAGCCTGTCCCACTTTCTCGAACTGACTTGGGGACTGGGGAAAAAAATTTTTTTTTTTTCATCGCTGTTATATTTTCTGGATAACATGGTGGTGTGGCTGTTTTTTGGGCGTTTTTTTTCTTTGGGGGTCTTTCAATATTTTCGATGTGGATGGAAGGGCACGCGATATTTGGATCGAATCAACATGGGCGAGCGACTGGGTTGGTAGACTCAACATCTACGCAGATGTATTTACAAAGGGACACTTTACGTATCATGGATAAAAGAAACTGATCATGCGAAGATGAATGCAATTATTATGATGAAGATAATGCTCATATGCCAACGATACAAGCGTTTCAACGCCGGTTCGGGAGTTTGGCCTCCTTCATTCCACACTTTACACCCGGTTCGCCATCCACCACCACCACTTATCTACATCTGCTGCCTCTGTAGTCACACTCCCCCCAATGACCTCGACGTCGATATCAAACTCCATCATCTGCTGGAAAGTGAACTTCTCGGAGCCATACTCCCCCAGCCATGAATCCTGTTCCTCGGATCCGATTTCATCGACCCCAACGCCCGAATCTAACAGACCCTTACTTCTCGATGATCGAATCCGGCTCAGCTCGTTCTCCAGCTGTGACTTGACTAGATTTGGCGGAAAAGCGGTGAACAGATCCATCTTGTTCGCGGCAATGAGAACAGGCACAACACCCTTGCCCTTCCCCTTTTCGCTGGCCTTCTTCTGCAGGTACAGCAGCACATCATATAGGTATGCTGCTGTCGGCGCAAGGGTAGCCTGCTCCCCTAAGGCAGACGCATCGACCATGAAGACCACCCCTTTGAGCTTCTCCTCTCGGGCCAACCTCCCCATAGCTACGTTGCGCAGTTTACCGTGCCCAGGAGTGTCGACGAGCAAGAACTTGGTGTACGTCCCGGTGGGATCATCATGATTTTTGAAAGATCCCTTGGTTTTAGCATCGGTAGTGGCGTTTAGTTCGACCGACTGTGTGACTTGCGAGGTGTGAGTGTCAGCAGCCTTGGTGCCACGCTCAAGAAGGGTGAGAAGCGACGTTTTGCCCGAGTTGTCTTGGCCGAGGAGGATGATTGCCGGGCTGACGGTGTAGGTTGAGGATGAAGAGAGTATGATATGTAGGAGGAGAGGGGCGCCGATGATGACGAGGATGCCGATGACGAGGACGGAGAGGGAAGGTGTAAGAAGAATTTCTGCGATTTCGGCGGCGGTTTTCATGGTGTACGGTTGGCTTGCCTTTGGCACGGGGCCGTAATTGATTTTAGAAGCGTAGAGGGCAAATACTTGGAAGATGTTCGCTTCGATCGGTCTGCGACAAGGAATTGTGCTGGATGGCAAGCTAGACGGCCGTAGCTCGCAGGCGCTTTATAGCGCGGCGAGAAGGAGATTTTCGAATCAATCTGTCAAGGATGTATTAGGTATCGACTGATATCTTCATGTTCGACGAGACGGCTTTGGATTGTGTTCGTGGTGAATTTGCGTGCTATTCCAGGCGGACATGGTGGGGTTGGATTGAGGAAGTTGCCAGTCGTCGTCAGCCACACGGCTCAGCTTCAGCCCCGTCAACAGAACTTGTGGCGGACGGAAAGGGTCCGGTATTCTTTCGGTGTATATGTACCTCATTAATATGAGACCTCAGGACCCCACTCCCTTCCTCCAAGGACTTGTTACACACATCTTCTGCATTGCAGCTAAAGAAGAACCAACGAATAATATGGTCCTAGCAGAGTTCGGCACTGAAGGCATTGACGTGTTGTTGAGACTAAACAGAAGACCAAAGTTCGTATGAATGTAGTATGTACCTACATATCCAGGCACCTCCCACCTACCATCTTATTAACCCAAGGTACCTGGTACGGAGCCATTAGTACCAAGCTCCACAGAAATGCTCACCGCCGTCCGCAGCCGCGCTCAGCCTCGGTCAGCCTCGGTCAGCCTCGGTCAGCCTTGAAGTTCTGCATTTTCCGGGCGACTTTGTCATTTTCTCAATTGTCTTCTGTCACCACCAGCATTGATGGGCCACCTCGAGCAGAATCCTGTAAATTTTATCTCTCTGGTACCAAGCGAGACCCTTCGCATGCGACCACGCCCCTTGCTATTAGCTTCAGCCTGCATTTGACGGTGTTCCTTCACTTTTGTCAGCTGCGATCCACGCCACGAACCCCGTCATCCCATCAAGAGCATTCGACCTCGGTTGAACCTACGGGAACACGTCCTTCATCGGCTCCCCCTCAGTCGCGGTTCCCTCTGCAAGCGAAGACCTACCTCGAAGCCGATCAGTCCTTTACATGAATAGTCCTAAACAGAGCAGCAAACCCATCGTGTCCGCAAGAGCTGGCGCACCTCCGATCAAGCTTGCAACCAAGTCTGCCGCTGCGGCTCCCAAGCTCAATAACGAGATGGAAATGGGCAGTATTGCTGGTGCCGACGGTCAGGTCGGCGGCGACGCAGCCCCGACCGCTGCTGTCAAACCCGAAAATGATATTATGCAGCTTGCGCGAATAGGTGACATTGTTGCCATGGAGAAGCTATTCGAGTCTGGCGAGTTCGATGCTACGTACAAGGATGAAGAGGGCATCACTCCCTTGCATGTAAGAAGACCACGCTTCACCCGTCGGAACAAGTCTCTAGACTCCGAAACTTAGAGACGCAAAGAACTATATATTTTGGAGAGTAACATTCCGACTGACTGCCGTATCCAGTGGGCCGCTATCAACAATCAGTACGCAATGTGCAAGTTTCTCATCGAGCATGGTGCCGAAATCAACCCCAAAGGTGGCGATTCGGTTGCTACTCCTCTTCAGTGGGCTGCTCAGCGGTGCCATTACTATACCGTCAACCTTCTCCTTCAACACGGCGCCGATCCCCTGATTACCGATGCTCAAGGCTACAACACCCTTCACATTTCGACCTTTAATGGGAATGTACTATTAATCGTTCTTCTTCTTCATCAGGGTATTCCGGTCGATGTCCTCGATACTTACGGCCATACATCGCTCATGTGGGCAGCATACAAAGGCTTTCCATTGTGCGTAGATATC
This sequence comes from Balansia obtecta B249, assembly GCA_000709145.1. Taxonomy (NCBI): domain Eukaryota; kingdom Fungi; phylum Ascomycota; class Sordariomycetes; order Hypocreales; family Clavicipitaceae; genus Balansia; species Balansia obtecta. The sequence continues at coordinate 93,734 of JFZS01000022.1, forward strand.
TTCTTGCGCTGGGGCGCGAGCGTGCGCGCTACCGATGAACAGGGCTTCACTGCGCTGCATTGGGCCTTGGTAAAGGGAAACGCAGGATGCATCCAGAAGCTTATTGAGTATGGCGCCGATCGATTCGCGAAGACGGAAACAGGAAAGACACCTGCTGTGACAGCTAGTGAGCTGAACACGCAGCCAGCGTGGCATCGCGCCTTGAGGGAGTGCGGCTACGATGAAGATGGCAATTCGGTGACGCCGCCGTGGCCGGGATCAAATTACTTTTTGAAGGATAAGAGAGCATTTACGTCCAAGTTTCTCTTCTTTTGGCCCTGGATGATGATTTGGGGTGTGCTTATTGTTTTGTCGCACGCACCTGTTTTTCTTGGTTTGCCGCTTGCCGCCGGAGTGGTGTTTTGCTGTTACTGGTGTGCGACACAGGTTTTGGAGTATGCTCCGCCTGATATGCGCCACTTTCACAAGACGGTAAATTCACCTGATTTGTTCCTTTATCTGAGACTCCGTGTGCTGACGACACGGCGCAGCCTTGGATGGCTGGCATATTTGCTGGCTCACTCTTCTTAGTTGGGGCTAACTGGCTTACCACAGTTGTATGGAGCACAACACGTGGTCAAAGCCCGCATTTGCTGCTCAATCTTGTCTTCGCAGTCCTTTTTTGTTTGACGGCTTTCTTCTATGCGGCTAGCATGCGATATGATCCTGGATTCGTCCCCAAGCTGAACGGAATTGCTGAACAAAGGGCTGCCATTGATGAGCTGTTGGCTACGTGGAAGTATGACGAGTCCAATTTCTGTGTTACTTGCATGATTCGGACGCCTCTACGAAGCAAACATTGCAGACGCTGCCAGCGTTGTGTAGCAAAACATGACCAGTAAGTCTTCCTGCTTGTCATGTTCTAGACTTGTCAGAAAACTAAGCCTTCCTATAACAGTCATTGTCCTTGGGTCTACAACTGCGTTGGCATCAACAATCACAGACATTTCTTCTTGTATCTTATAAGCCTGACCCTAGGTATCCTTGCTTACGACTGGATATTATACTACTGTGCGTGCAATCTCTCGTCTATGCTCTTTGTGTTCAGTTCTAACATTTGACAGACTTTGACTTGATATCGGCCAAGTCGTCAGGCACATGTAGTGTTTTCGGTGCTGGACTATGCAAACTCATCAACGCCGATGCCTACACACTGCTTCTGGGTGCTTGGGTCAGTCTTCAGCTTGTGTGGGTTTCTATGCTGCTTTTCACACAACTGGTACAAGTGTCTCGTGCTATGACCACATTTGAGAACATGACTGGCATTCACATGCGCGAGGCCACTGCTGTGCTCACATCAACAGGAACTCCCCTGGATCCGTCTCTAGCCGCAACTGTGGCGTCTACCGCTACGCCCACAGGCCATGGAGCCAGGCAGAAGGGTGGCGTATTGAAGCAATGGAGTCGCATACTGGGAGTCGATCCCTTTATTGAAACCATCACAGGTCGCGGTGCCGTCACCGGCAAGAACAAACGAAGGAAGCGGAATCCTTATAGCCGAGGATGCGTCTCCAATTGCAAGGACTTTTGGTGCGATCCTGCACCCATTTTTGGTCAGAGAGAAAATGGTGCTGCCGTACTTGGCGGCGGCAAAGTCGATTACACAGCAATGTACGAAAGTCCAACCCTCATGCGTCTAACGGGCATAAGAACTCGTGGCGCCTACGAGGCTGTAGGCACAGAAGAAGTATAACATATAAACGGCATCTTATCCACCGAAAACACCTACGATAATCGCGCAAGCTGAGGCTCTCTAGAGAATGGTGTAAGAGAAAGGCGGCAGAACAGAATCTGAATAGTCCATTGTCCATAAAATGCGCATTGATTGGGGTTTAAGAGACGAGTTTTTTTGAGATCGCGAAGACCTGGGCTGATTGCGTTTTGGATGGTCACTGGGTAATGGCATGTTCTATGAATCACGAACGTAGATGGCACAGGCTGTACAGTATATGCATGAATGATGAACGGCATTTGCTGATTGTTGAGATTTTGTCTTGATCATGGGAGGACTTGGCCTTTGGGATTCAGTCCGGGTTGAGGATGCGGTAGCATGTTGGCAGTTCTCTGTCGATTGGAACCCGAATAGTAGTCAATTCATTTCTTTTCTGCCAAGCCCCTGAGCGGTTCGCGGGCAAACACCATAGATTACCATAGATTGCATATGAAACTGTCGTTCTGCTCTCAGACCTGCTGGTGAGTCTAATCCCAGCACTTCTACTTAGGGGCGATACCTCTCCGCGAGAGTAAGTGGATCGGCGGTCTGACTAGTTGGTGTTTTACCTGGAGGCTATTTAACGGTGTTAGTTGGGGCTCAACTTATGACATGGGTCGGTGAGGGATATTTAAAGACAAAAGGCTCAGTAGTGAGACGCGCAGACCTCTGTGCCTTCATCGACAGGCTCGATGCGGTGGATGGGTGTACTCTCCTTGCATGGGTGATATGTACGTGATGGTTTTGTTTCTGCACGATTTTGGACCCATGGTGGAATTAGGGACCTTGTATATTTCTCTGTGTAGATTCTGCAGTTTAATGCAACTTGATACAGAAAGTGAGTTGAAGCGATGACGTTCGGCGATGACGTTCGGCGAAGTCGCCTTGAACATGCGCTGAAGAGGTAAATTGTTGGCATGTTCGTGTTGGTAGTAATAGAGGGAAGAGTCTGCAGCGACCACCGACTATACTAGCCAGTTTAAAAATTATTCGAATCGTGAATGTAGAAGAAGGCGCAGCCTTTGCAACTCCCAGCAATTATTATCACGGAGTAAACTCAACCTTCTCCGACCCTGCTTAACTTGACACATAGCAAATATGAAAAGAGCGTGAGAAAAAAAACCATTTCAAGTTTCAAATTCCGCGTCCGCCGTCTTCGCCGCTCTTTTCTCCCTCGCTGTTGACCACCTCCCTCGTCTTTCCCCATTTGAAATCGTCGGCATTAATCAGGGAGTAAAACAAGACAATGATGTTCATAAACGGTGACGTGAAGAAGTGGAGAAAGAATCCGACGAAATACTGAAGCCTCTCAAGGTTGTTTCGCGGCAGCCAGAACCCGATGCAGAACGAGTACAACTGGCGTAGCATGCTCTGATCAGCCGGTCGTGCCAAGGCGCAGCAGACTGGGAGACTTTTCTCCAAGAGGGAGGGAAAGGGGGATTCTTACTCACATATCGCAGCCAGAGGACGCTGATGAGACCCAGGAAGGTCTTGTCGTTGAAAACGGTGACGCCCTTGCGGGCAAACATGACGCCGAGCTGAGCAACGGCAGAGATGATGAAGGGGGTGATGGCCCAGGTCATGACGGCAATGACGCTCTGCACTCGCTCGATGAATATGATGCCCGGGCGGAATATCATGACGAACTCGTTGGATATGCTGCCGAGCGCCCAGCGCTTACGCTGGGAGAGAAAAACCTTCCACGTCTGCGGGACGATTGTGAAGGCTTTGGACCGCAGCGCTTGCGCCGTCTGCTTCTTGGGGAAGAGGCTGAAGATGATGGAGGCATGGATGCTGTCCTCCGAGTAGTTGCCCATGATCTGCTGCGTCATGACGTCGTTCGGCTTGGGACAGTAGCCGAACCGCTCGCGGAGGACGGTGTCGCCAAACGTAGCCTCGTCTACTTTGATGAGCTGGCAGCATCCAGGCAGGCAGTTCACCTTGCCCGTGATCCTCGACTGGAACATGCGCCGCAGCCCCTGGGTCTGCGAGTACTCGACAGACTGGTACAAGGACCAGAAGCCGAAGTCGCGTCCGTCAAAGTCGACGCACACGTGTCCGCACACGCCGACCAGCTTGGGATTCTTCCGAATGGCGCCAATCATTTCCGCGACGCAGTGCTCGTCGAACACGGTGTCTGCGTCCATGCCCACCAGGTAGTCTACGTCGGGCAGACCGTTGTGGACCAAGCAGCTGCCGAGGTAGTCGAACAGTTCCCTGTTAAAGATGGTGACTTTCTCGGTCGTCCGGTGCTTGAAGTGGTAGAGAAAGGAGCGCGCGAAGCAGAGGCTGTCGCGTTTGCCCTGGTTGTAGCGCTTGCCGACGAAGACATACGGCAGGCCTTTGTACGTGCCCACGCGCGTCGTCACCGGCATGAAGAGGCCGTCCCGAGCTCGGTAGCCGTTCTCAAAGTACCGACACGTCCCGTCCCCCAGTATGTCCTCGAGAAAGTAGTCGTGAGTCGTCTTGTCCATTCCGGGCCCGCGGACCATGCCGTCGACGATGATGAAGATGAGCCGCGGGTGTTGGTTGATGCCTTGCTGCAGAATCAGCGAGTCCAGCGAGCGTGAGATCTCTTCCCTCGTCTCGTTGTAGCAGGGGAGCAGCATGACCATCCTCTCCATCGCCGCCGGGCAGGGAGGCTCCCTTGCCCGGCGGCAACCGCACAGAACCTTGGTCCAGATGACGTTGACGACGATGCAGACGACCATGCCGGCCTGCAGCGTGGTGTTGCAGCTCAGGAGCACGATGAAGACGTATAGCGCCTTGGGCAAGAGCAAGCTGACGATGATGAGAATCGAGTTGAGCAGGATCAGACCGAGTATGAGGGCCCATTTCTGCAGACGCAGCAGCTCCTTGGATACCCGTTTTAGTTCTTCCTCGGCATTCCATCGTAGTTTGGCTTCTTCTTGGTAGATTCGTGCTATCAGAGGCTCGCCGGCCACTACGCTGCTTAGATGACTTTCCGTCGACAGGTCGGTAGTCGTGGACCAGGGCGTATGGATCTCAGCGACATTGGATATGCCTCTGGCTAAGGTCTGTGTACGACGTCAGCTGAGAGGGGGGGGACTTGAAGGTTCCGAGCTCTGGCAACTTACACACTGACTAGAATTGGTAGAGTCTGCACAGCACGGGTCTTTCAGCAATGCAGGCGGCAGCAGTTGAATCGGCGGCAGCTGTGGTGCTGTAATTGACGGGGACCGATAGTCATATTGTATCATACTTGGCGGTGGCGCAGTGTTCTTCTTTGCCAATTTGGTCCCCTTCATCGTGGGATATCGTTACGTCTATCACAGAGGTGTCCTTTTTTTCTTCTCTCTCCGCCATGCAAACTGGCCGGATGCACTCTGTTATTTCCCAAAGGAAACCCGACCTGCGGTGAGAAGAGTAATGCATTCTATAACGAAGAAGCAAACCATCATCTTGCGCGCATCTAACCATGGTGACAAGGTCTAAATTTAGTTTCTTTCGCCGCGGGAAACAGCCAAGCGACTGCGAGTGTTTCTCGAGCATAAAACTCCTTGCAAGCCTTCACAATGCGAAAGTTCAACCCGAAGGGCATGAACATACCGATCCGACCATATTGGTGACCTTTTCGGCTGCCTCTCCGACCTATTATGTGGACTTGTCTCATTTAGCATTGAAAGGCCTTGTTCAGGAATCACCACAGTCGAATAGCAGGCTGGATCTCGTATACCGTTTGTATCACGATCCCAGAGGGCATGTTTGATGCACGCTGGATTTCTTTCTTTTCTTTCTTTCTTTCTTTTTTTTCTCGAACAGCAAATGGTATGAGCACACTATTTCAACGCTACTGCAGAGAGAATGCAAAGCTAAGGCGACGGAACAATCTCCTTGGGGCAGAAATGGCCAAGACCAACGCACCCCAGGTACCCTATATCACATGAAGAACAGAGCTCTTTGCTAGAAGCAATAGGAAAATTAACTTGGGTACTGTTACTTTCAGAGTGTAGGAAAGCCATGTGCTATCCCTGTAATTCACCACTACGGAGCCAGCTCGCCACTGTGAATGCAACAAGAACAAGGCGGTGCTGAATCCGGAATGACCGTTTGCACCCGGCGATGTTTTAAACTCGTCGGAGCGGGGCTCCACCTCGTGTCACAGCCGGCCCACATCCGATCTCCACCTGGCCCCACTTACAACAGATAAAATTGTACATGCGCAGTGCCTGCATGCATGAAGACTTGAGTACGTGGCAGATGCGCAATGGGGCCGTTGCCCCACGGAGTACAATAGATAAAATTTTTCGGGAAGGCCAACGCGCCACCGGAGAAGCAGTGCGCCACGACAATCGCCCGCCCAGGGAAGCATAATCGGCCGCGCCTAGCAATAAGAAGCGAAGTGGAAGTGGCTTGGGGGGGGAGTGCGTGTGGGAGGGAACTAACGGCAAAGCCTCCGGTCGAACCCACACCCGCGCATAAGTTTAAACAAAATCTAACAATCTAAACTCGGCGACCGGCGAGTTCTGCTGGTCTACCCACGTGCCCTAGGACATTTTTTTTTAATTAACATTAATAAATTGCGCAGTCTTTCCGTTCCCAAGGGGGTTACGAGAGTAATAAACGAAGCAATAAAGTTGTCGCCCCACATTTCTTCGTGCCGATTAGGTACCTTTCCTGCCTAATCGGGTTAGGCTGACGGCACCAAGAGATTATTTTCGTAGTAAGTGAATGCATCACTAGCAGCAGTTTTACTTATCCTACTTGCGCTCCTGAGCCGGATGGGTTTGTGCAGATGGAGATGGCGCCGGCCATTTTCGTATTCTCGCACCGGATGAGGGTGTGTGCCCGTAAAGCTTGGCGCATCAATTTCCAACCAGATTCTAAATCTCCAACTAGGTCTAGCTGAAATCGGAAGGGTCCCTGCCTACCTATTCTTCATAGGTAAGTACTTCTAATGTTTCTTTTGAGCTAAGAAGGGAGTATAAATTCTACTATTACAGCTCTAATTAACGAAATTCCTTTAAATAACGTACTATTAGTATACCCGTAAGCTCAGCCCTGTTGACGGGTGTCGGGGCACCGCGCTACTCCGAACAGGAAATGTGGGGCCGGTTATTGACTAGCTTTCGTCCTACATCCATGCGAATGCAGGGATTGTTCTTCCTTCCGCAACCTTCTTTGTCTTGGTAAAGGGGTAACACCATAGATTCGTGACGCCCAGAGTTCCAAGCGTGCATCCCGCGGCGGCCACAGGTGCCACATACTCTGCTTGGCAACTTCGTGTTCGAAAATGCAGAGTCCCGTCCGGGTCTCAACATTTTTGTGCAAGCCCATTTCCATGAGTTGCGTCTGCTGGCCACAACCGATAGGCCGGCTGAGCCCATAAGCACGTTCCACGTTAATCATCTGATCAAATTTAGAAAATAATAATAATAATAATATAAAAAAATATACACGACATATTTCCCGAAAAGATAAACTATGTACTAGGAATTGTGCTCGGGAGCTAGCTCCGCTGATATCCAAGGGTTGGCTCAGACCCCGGACAACCCCGGCTCAAACGCCCGACGCATATGCTCCCCTGCCTATTCAGCGGAACAGCCTACTGAGCCGGTCTATACCAGTTCTCCCTTGGGTCCCCCAGGCACTCCCCCACCGTGACCAGCCTGTATCCCCGCTCCCTGGCAAGGTCGATCATGTAGGTCGTCAGATTGTAAACCGTCTGCTGATGGATGTCGTGGGCCAAAACTATGTACGAATTCCCGGCCGCGTTGGTAGACAGCTCCCGTGAGAACTTGTCCTTTGCCTGCTGGATTAGGCTCGGGCTGGGGTACATGTAGTCCTTGGTGTCCAGGTTGGTCGATATGGAGTGGTACCCCGCCCGTACGACTGCCGCTTCGCAGTCTGCATTGCAGGACAGGAACGGGGCTCGGAAGTAGGTCGGGATCCAACCAAAGACGTTACGGAACGCCATCTCGTTGTGGTAGATCTCTGCATGACGAACAGTGTCATTGACCTCACTGAGGTCGCGGTGGGTCCATGTGTGCGTAGATATATGGTGTCCGGCGTCATGAATTCGACGCAAGATGCTCGGCCACTCGGTCGTTGGGTCGTCGATCCGTCCCTTTTTGATGTTGTTCCCCGTGACGAAGAATGTGGCCTTGGCTTTGCGCTCGTCCAACAGGTCAAGCAGGTGTGTGGTGTACTCGAAGGGGCCATCATCGTACGTGAGGGCTACCATCCCGGGCCCCTTGCAGCTCGTGATCACACGGCCATATGGGACGTCTCCGATCAGCGGTCGGGGTATACCCGAAGTGTCACTTCCAGGCGGAGGAATCCTAGAGTTGTCCTGTTCAGCATTGACGTCTCACAATCTATGCGATTCTTCTCGACAGACTTACAAAGTTTCGCACGTGTGACTGTAGTCCAACTGACATTGTAATCCATTGCAGTAGTCAAGTCCAGTGCCGCAAAACCCTTGCTCTGAGCAACATGAGCCCTCTCCGCAGGAGCCTACTCCACGACCGCATAATTGTTGTTCGGCCCTCAGTCCAAGATAGGCCGCTGACGTTGAAGCCATGTGCATGGCCAAAGCGGCCAGCGATGTCGCGACTGTGTTTGACTTCATGATTGGTATGCGTTCACAAGTGAGTGAGGAGGAAAAGTTGAGTTGTTGGAAGAAGATTGTGATGAACCACGAGAATCGAAGGCGTTTACGCAGATACTTATCCTACTTTCACAAACGTCCTGCTCCGGCCCTCCGGCCCTCCGGTGTAAGCAAAATAGCAAAGTGGCTCAGCATAATAAGACGCCAAGGACTTAAGACGACAGGGCCTATTCAATAGTGTTCCCGGTGGAATCTCCGTTCGGCCCCAGTCGCATGAGGCTTTTCTGGGCATATGCTTGGAAGATGATACTAATGCCCGTTTCCACGAGAAGAAGCAGAACACGAATGACTTTCAAAGTCCTACCCCCTGTCCTTATTTTTACTTGAAATTGAAGTCCAAAGACGCCTTCAAGTCCCGCAATAGATTGGAATTTCTCCCCCCTGTCACTTCGGGCGATTTTCTTGGGCTGCAAGTATTCCATCAAAATTCTCCGGCGGGCAGTCCGACGACTTTAGCCGATAACCCGTTCCCGAATATTGAGTGTCAACTACAGGACTTGTATATTTCCCCTTTCATACTAAATCCACCACAAAAACTTCAGATACGAGAATCGTCCTCGCCCGTGATGGCCGGTTCCGGTCTCGTGGATGCATCACGCCTCAAGTGCCAAGAGAAGGATACGCGCGGCATGGAGCTAGTTGACCTAAGCTAAGCAGGGACACAAAAAAAAAAGAAAACAAACAGTAACCAAGCATCCAACCCCCCTCTTTCTTCTAAAAATAGAAGAAAATTGAATCAAGTGATACACTTTGCGCTCGCAAAGACTTGATTGTACCACAGTCCCGTTTTCGTCCATCAAAGATCGGTGATGCTGTGTTGCCAAAGTCGGCTTTGGTCCGAAGCGGCATTCACATGAGCGTATACGCGTCACACAGGACAAGAAAGAGAACCCGATGTCAAGTCACTCAGAATCTGTCGGGGGACGCGGTCAAAACGCATGTGATACAATTCTGATGCGACTAGATCCGAGATTCAGGCACGGCTTATTGGAAGCCGCGGAAAGCTGCTGCTCATCGATCTTTGCACAACCTGACACAAAGGAGTAAATATCGAGGATTGCATATTTCACGACCCTTTAATGAGAAGCCTCGTGCATGCAAACACCGTTTTCGTCGCTTGTCTGTGCGGACAAAGACTTACCTGGTTCAAGCTTCTATAGTTGCTGAGTATCAAAGAGCATTCTTCCGGTAGTATAGGTAGCGAGGAGGATATCTGGTCGAATACAATGGCGAGGTTTTCATACAAAAAGAGCAGCTTGGGTATTTTGAATTCAAATAGCTCCTCAGGTTCCAGAAGACCACTCGCAAGCGATTCAAACAAAACAGATCTGCCACCAAAGTGAATCATGGAGCATCATCGTTCTTCACAGCGGCCGCCACTCGAAGATACCGAGATGACTGCCGTTCAGACCCATTCCACTAATACTGGTCAGCGGCAAGTATCCACAACCGCAGTGGCTCAGGGGACTTCCAACCCCTTTCTCTACGACCTCACGCCTCCGAGCGAGCGAGAAGAGCATGATTCACACGCAGCACTTGGTCATGAACATCCCATGTTACGAGTACACCCTTTGGTCGCTATCATTGGCGTCGGTTACATCGGGCAGCATCTGATCCGCCTATTTTCCAGGGTGTATGATGTCCTGGGGTATGATGTTTCGCCCAGCCGGATCGAACAAGCTCGACTGGAGTTCAAGGCCAATATCCGAGCCAGTTTCACAACCGAGCCAAGGGAGCTCAGACGCGCGACTCACGTTCTTATTGCTGTTCCCACACCTCTCCTGCCTGACAAGAGAGTTGACACCACTTGTCTGCGCAACGCCATTGCCACGGTCGCCAATGAGGTCGCTGCAGGCTCAACCGTGGTGATCGAGAGCTCTGTTGCCGTCGGCATGACCAGGGAACTTCTCGGACCATTGGCCATGAGACGTCAGTTTTTCGCTGGCATGTCTCCGGAGCGCGTGGACCCTGGACGGTCCAATCCACCTGCGCACCGAATTCCGAAGATTGTCTCTGGTCTGGACGACGTGGTGGAAGGCTCCTGTGAGGCCATAGAGCAGCTCTACTCCCGAGTTTTTGACAGCGTGCACCCGGTCTCGTCCACCGAAGTGGCCGAAATGACGAAGCTGTACGAGAACTGTCAGCGGATGGTTTGTATCGCGTATGCCAACGAGATGGCTGATGCCTGCGTGCCCCATGGCATTGACCCGTATGAGGTATGCCGCGCCGCCGCCAGTAAACCTTTTGGTTTCGCGCCGTTTGTGCCCGGCGTCGGAGTCGGCGGCCATTGCATTCCTGTCAACCCTCACTACTTGATGTTGAATAACGATTTCCCCCTTCTCCGAGTCGCTGCGGAAAAGATGAGCAGGAGGCCGTCTGAGACGGCAAGCCAGCTGGTTGAATTGCTTCTAGAGATGGCCGAGCCTGGCCGCAGACCGTCTTTGCTTGTGGTCGGAATGGGTTTCAAACCTGGTCAGAGTAACCTGGCCAACTCTCCCGGGCTGGAGCTGGCCACTTGCGTCTTTCAAACCGGGCATGTAGACGTTGTCTGGGCCGATCCACTGGTTCCCCAGTCTGCTATCCCAGAGCTACTGAAGTTGGAGGAAGCTGAATGGTGCGCAGCGTCCCTGGACGCACGCTTCAGTTTCATCCTCGTTGTATGCAAGCAAATCTGCCTCAACTACGATGTTTTGGACCATCTCGATCATGCCAGGGTTCAATATCTATGTTTCTGAGCAGCTGCAAGACTGTTTGCACTGTCATGGGTTAGAGTTATCCTTTTTTTTTTCTGTGACCGAATGTATTGACCTGCGGCAAAATGCTCTGGCTAGGCCAGGCAATAGAATATCATTTGAGGTCAACAGTGTAGGAATGAGGATGCTCATACAAACTCTAGTTTACGGAAATAACTAGTAACATCAATGGTACCATTGTACACACAACTCATTTAGATCCTGCGGGTGATGGGTGCACATTAGACTGTCCCGTCTGTTGCCATGAGAATCCTAGTTGTAAATTTATGAAACTTTAGTAAAAAGCTGAAGCGACAATGCCTGGGATATACTCCGTAGAACAGAGTCTTGCAGCCATAGAGACCGTGGTCTGCTGTGCAGAGCATGGCAGCATCCAATCTGCAGCCCGTACACTCAACAAAGGCAGAGTAGGCACACGGTGCTTAAATGGTTTTACCTCGAGCAATTCTTGCCACCAATTGGGGGGGGGGGGGGAAGAAAAAAAAACATTGGAAAAGGGGCATACGGAGAAGCATATGAAAAGCTATCGACTACAAGGAGAGTGGGACTTGCTCACGATGCTGATTCGTCGGTCGGTACCCAGCGTGCATAAAAAGCGGAGACATCAGAAACTGTTACGTAGTTGACGCTTCAAGGGATTTACTATTCATTCTTGGGTGCCCTGTAAGAGCTTTGAGAAGACTTATTGCCTGCTTGAGTTCACTGTATGTTCCAAGGCTTTACGGGGTGACACTTGCCTATATCAATCTATTCTACTTGCGTAATCACTTTGCGCGTCGGTACGACTGTCAAATCGAAAAATGCTCCGATGTCGCTTCCGCTTTTCCCCGGACCAGACCAACAACGTGAATATGGCCATCTCCGTCTCCGACATTCAATTTGGTTTCGAGCGGTGGGTTTGAGCCAGGATCTGCAGCGGCCTCGCAAAGATGCGCTCCCTACAATTCCGAGAGGTCTCCGTTGTGTCGGCCATTGTGCAGAGCAAGCCACCAAGCAAGGCTAATGAAACGAGCCAGCAAAGACCGTCTCCTTCAATTGCTCGTCAGACAAGGAAAAGGCTTTCCTTTAAGGGGAGAGGATCCTTTCGCGGACCCGAGCTCCATCGTACCCGGCTAAAATCATCGCTTAAGGCCACAAGACAATGTCTCAAAATCGAAGTCTCATGTGACGAATTCATCTGCTGGTCGTTTCTTCTGCGTGATACTGTTTCGACTTGTCGTGTTACCATGTCCTGAAGCCAACAGAGCTTTGTTGCCTCGCGAGCTGAGACCAGGGCACGCCGTCACTTGTTGAAGAACAAGTGGCCAACCAGAAAAAATAAATCGCATCAAGTATATACTGTCCGAGGGATACATCAGATTGCTAACTTCAGCTCGATATTCGTTGTTCTTGCGACGGCATGGCGGAAGCGATATCACGTGTCTTGCCCCAAGACATTCGGTGAAATGGACCGTCCTGAGCATCTAGCTGAATCGTGGACAAGGACGTCAACAACAGAATCAGTTTATCCTGTGGCATAGTGGAATCATAAATCTCGGCTACTTCTCGAGAGATCTTGCACTACCATCTTGCACACTTGCTGTCTGTGACTGTTGCCTGACGCCGTACAAGGGCAATGGTTTGAAGATCAACACTACCTAACTCCCATTCAGTCAAAATGGTTGGGAAGCTTCTCATTTTTCGTCACTTCCCAACAGCTGCTTATTCACTTTGCGGCGAAACGTGAACCAATGCCACCATCGGGCCCTGGTGGCAACTCATCGTTGTTGGCGTGGCTAGGACCTTTGTCCATCGGCCCTACTTCGTAAGTCGATGACGCCACACGGCTCGACCATTGCTGGAATTCACCTGCGCGCAGGGCAATAAAAAAGCGCCAGAGTGACCGCTCATCTTGTCATTTCGGCGTACCATTGCCCTGTTTTAGCCTTAGAACCTCCAGTCAACACGCGACATGGGCAATAGACAGAGCACCCCATTGCAGCAGTGCTTAAACTCTGTTTGCAATGGCCGCACTGGTTGTGTGGGATATCCCAGCCACCCTCTTTACCAACTTTCGTGGGTCAAGTCATATAATAAAGCCATCCATGTCACACCAGTCGCCGTGATCCGACCCAACACCGCGCAGGAGGTTGCGGAGGCTGTCAAATGTGCCGTAAAGGACCAAGTTCATGTACAGGCCAAGTCAGGCGGGCATTCGTACGGGTAAGCCTAAAGCGCACTCACATCCCATCATATGGTTTTTGCCGATTTTCTAACTATAAATCCGATTTCGCTGGCAAAAAGCAACTTTGGGTTAGGTGGACAAGATGGTTCCCTCATGATTGACATGGTCAACTTCAAAGACTTCCAGATGGACACCAACACCTGGCAAGCTACCTTTGGTGCAGGCTACAAACTCGGAGAGCTAGATGAGCTGCTTCACAGGAATGGCAAACGCGCCATGGCCCATGGGACCTGTCCCGGCGTAGGGGCTGGTGGCCACGCTACCATTGTGAGAGATTTGTTCACAACGAGGAGGGGACACTACGGTCTCTCCAGGCTCAAACGATGAGGCTAACGTCTTCTCCTAGGGCGGTATTGGGCCATCATCTCGCATGTGGGGGACTGCGCTGGATCATGTTCTCGAAGTGGAAGTCGTGACGGCCGATGGGCAAATCCTCAATGCAAGTGACAAGGAGAACTCAGATCTGTTCTGGGCTCTGCGCGGAGCTGGAGCCAGTTTCGGCGTCGTCACCAAGTTTACCGTTCGTACCCAGCCCGAGCCAGGTGATGTTGTTGAATATGTATACGCTTTCAGTTTCGGAAAGCAGCAGGACATGGCACCCATATACGCATCATGGCAGAAGCTAGTAAACGACCCCGGACTAGACAAGCGCTTCTCGACACTGTTCATCGCACAACCCCTAGGCGTCATCATCACCGGCACCTTCTTCGGAACCAAGGAGGAGTACGAAGCAAGTGGCATCCCAAAGAAAATCCCTGCCGGCGGCGAGCTCGACTTCATAGCCACAGACTGGCTCGGTTCAATCACGCACATGGCGGAGAAGACAGCCCTGGCACTGAGCGACATTCCAACACAGTTCTACAGCAAGTCCCTTGCCCTTCGCCAACAGGATGCACTTTCCCACCAGACGATCAACCAGTTGTTTAACTATACCGGCTCGACCGACCCCGGCACCCTCATCTGGACGGTCATGTTTGATTCCGAGGGCGGCGCGATCAACGAGGTGGCCGACTCAACGGCGTACCCGCATCGCGACAAGCTCATCATGTATCAGTCTTACATCATTGGACTTCCGCTGAGCGACAAGGCCAGGAAGTTTGCAGAGGGCATACACGACATCATTCAGAACGGCGCGCCGGCGGCCACTACTCGCTATGCCGGATACGTCGACCCGGAACTCGGTCGCTCGGAGGCACAGCAGACGTACTGGGGAGCCAAGCTGCCGCGATTGCGGCAGATCAAGCAGACGTGGGATCCCAATGACGTTTTCCACAACCCTCAAAGCGTCGACCCTGCTGGCAAGTCTTGGGTGTAAACATCTGTTTAAAGGATTTAATGACTAAGGGTCGCTATTACAAGAGCAATTGCTACTATCTGTTACGTGCTAGGTTTAGTTACGTATTATGAAAGCAGTGTTTTGATTCATTATATCAATTGCGGTTATTACTAGAATCAGCCCTTATTGCCAAGTAAACTTGTTCGCTTTGACAATCTGATTCGGCATGCGGTGACTAATACGTGCATATGCACGCTCCCATGTTACAAGTGCCTCCCTCCAGCAACAACTTGGCAGGCAAATGCCTCGCATATGCGTCAATAGCATGCCGAATTCTGCCTGAAAAGGAGACACCACTTACTCCGTACTACGGAGCACTACTTCCTCCTACCAGCGGCCCTAACGCGGATATAACAACAAGAGGTAGTTAGTTTACAAGAGACCTCAATGACTTCGGCGCGCTTTGCCTGTTTTCGCCTTGAGGCAATGAGGTCCATCTGCGTCGTGAACGGGCGATCTGCAGGACACTTTTCTACTACGGGGTTGCAACGTTGAGCTTTGTATGAATTTAGCCGGCGAAAGCGGTTAGTATGTCTCTGGTGCACGTCTCCTGAATCGGTACCTCGAGGTCCGATGCCCTCGGTGTCTGCTCGTCCGGCCCCGCCCTTTGGACTTCAGAGGGACTTCCGTCGGGGTTGCCATTTTCTCTTTTAAACTTTCGCGCACTTTCTTGTTTACACGTCAATTGCTACGCTGGAAGCTCACGGGATCGGTGTTTGTATTGAAATTGCAGTTGTGATCCTGTTCCCTGCGCAGACCGAGTAGCTTGGGCTCATCACATGCCAAACACATCTCGTTAGCCATGAGCTTCCCTCGGAGCGTCAGATCGAATGCTCTGGCGACGGCCCGGTTCAGTCCTTCGCGGCGCACAATTCTGCAATTCAATGCTTTGTGCGGACGAGGACAGTGGCGCAGGTCCCATTACCCGGCTCGCTGCTCGAAAGAGTGGACGTCAGCTGGGCGATGCCAGTCCGTAGCCTGGGGCGCGGACAAGACGTGGACGAGATGGCATTCGTACACCACGTCTGCGATGGCGACGGTTCAGGCGGGCATGTATACCGCCTCGTTCGCCTTCTTTGAGGCCCTCTGGGAAGCAGGCATTACGCACTGCTTCGTGAACTTGGGGTCCGATCACCCGAGTATAATCGAGGCCATGGTCAAGGGACAGCGAGACGCGGTTGGGAAATTCCCGCGAATCATCACGTGTCCAAACGAGGTGCGTGAGCCTGGCAACGAATTTCCTTAAAGAAGGGTCGTTCCTCGATTTGTGGACACCAAATTCCAGCTAGGTCTTTTCTTTGACAATGATTGCAGATGGTGGCCATGTCCATGGCAGACGGGTATGCCAGGCTCACAGGGAAGCCCCAATGCGTCATTATTCACGTCGACGTAGGCACGCAAGGTCTCGGCGCTGCCGTACACAACGCGTCTACCGGTCGTGCCCCGGTCTTCGTGTTTGCAGGCCTCTCCCCCTTCACTATCGATGGCGAGCATCGCGGCAGTCGCACAGAGTATATACACTGGATGCAGGATGTGCCGGACCAGAAGCAGATCGTGGCCCAATACTGCAGGTACACGGGCGAGATCAAGACGGGCGCCAACGTCAAACAAATGGTCAACCGAGCATTGCAGTTCGCAAAATCGGACCCTCAAGGACCCGTGTATCTTTGCGGAGCTCGTGAGGTCATGGAGGCCGACATCAAGCCGTACAGCCTGAAGCAAGAGAACTGGAAGCCAATCCAACTGGGGCAGTTGCCTCAAGGTACTGCCTCGAGCATTGCCGCAGCACTCATTGATGCAAAGAGGCCTCTTGTCGTCACAGGCTTCGCGGGCCGGAATCACGCTTTCCCAGAATCGCTTGTCACTCTGGCGGATGCAGTGCCAGGACTTCAAGTCTTAGATACCGGCGGCAGCGACATGTGCTTCCCGGCAAACCATCCAGCCTGGCTCGGATTGAGATACGGCGTGAGCGACGTCATTGAAAAGGCCGACGTGATTGTCGTTGTGGACTGTGACGTTCCTTGGATTCCCACACTGTGCAAGCCCAGAGCTGACGCGACCATCTTCCACATCGACGTCGATCCGTTAAAACAGCTTATGCCGACCTTCTACATTGACGCTGACGTGAGGTGCAGAGCGGATGCGAAGGCATCTGTCGACCAGATTGTCGCTGCTCTCAAAACAGGCGATAATGCCCGGAGACTGGCTGCCAAGGACAGCAAAGCGGCAATTGAAAGGGTCAAGAAGGAATATCAGGAACGCATTGTGACTATTGAAGAGAAAGCACGGCCTTTGGAGGACGGTAGCTTTGGAACAGGCCATCTTTGCCGTGTTATACAAAAACTGTGTCCCAAAGACACCATCTATGTCGTCGAAGCTGTAACAAATAGTGCCATTGTTCACGATAACATCCGGCCCACGCTTCCAGGATCGTGGATCAACTGTGGTGGCGGCGGCCTCGGATGGTCTGGCGGCGCGGCGCTGGGCATCAAGTTGGCGACAGACTCCGAGAACAAGGGTAATGGCAAGTTCGTATTGCAGATTGTCGGCGATGGGACGTACTTGTTTAGCGTGCCTGGCAGCGTGTACTGGATTTCGAAGCGCTACAACATTCCGGTTCTTACGATTGTGCTGAACAACAAGGGTGGGTTTGCCTCAATCTGTCACCTGAAAAGAAAGGTTCGATCGCTAACTCAGTCGCAGGATGGCAGGCACCTCGGAGGTCACTGTTGCTGGTACACCCGGACGGCCTAGGGTCCAAGGCTACAAACGAGGAGATCAACATTTCGTTCCACCCTGTTCCCGACTATTCTGGCATTGCCAAAGCCGCTGCTGACGGAGACATTCACGCAGCGAGAGTGTCGGAGGCCTCCAAGCTAGAGACCGTATTGACAGAGGCTATAGAGAGAGTCAAGGGGGGGCAGACCGCAGTTCTGGACTGCAAGGTCGTCGCAGGGTGCTAGGGAATGAAAAATACGACAGTGGCTGTCAATATTGGCAGAGAGTCAGGAGATGGATGTAGACATGACTAGATAAACACGAAGGCGCGGCTTGTCGACACACATTAGACGCCTGACGTAAACACGTGAAGAGCTGGGTCTGGGTCAGTTAGATAGACTTACAAAACTTCCGGTACCTATGCGGACAGGAATGCCCCAAGAGCAATGTGCCATTCCTTAGAGACATCGGCCTCGTATTGCAGACTCGCGTCTCGAGAGCCTTGCTTGAGAGCGGCAGGGGCATTAGAGGCGGACATCTTGTCAACATCCATCTTCTTGGGAGTCTTGGGGGCAGACACTCCAAGGCAACTGCCATCACAAGCAATATTCCAGAGACGAAATGCTTTCAAGGCTCCTGCAAGCAATATTCCCAAGACGAAAAAGCGACGCCGACGTCGAGTCCACCACAAGGGAACGTCGTGCGCGATGAGATGCAGACACAGCTACATTTCCTCAAGAAAGAGCTGATTTGTGTGTGTGTGTGCTTTTTTTATTTTGGTTTTTTTTTTATTTTTTTCCTGAGCTCGGCAACAAAAAGGTAAACTTAAAGCCTGAAATTCGCAGTGTCAGACGATGCGAACTTTGGCAGCTCGGATTGTGTTCCGACGCACGACCCATCTGGTGGAGAGAACACGAGGTCGGATGATTTGATTTCTCGACGACGATGCGAGTCCCAGACCCACTAATCGTTACGTAATCCATATTCGTCCCCCAGCAGGACCCTGCATCGACTGCATCGACGGTCCAGCTTTAGGCTGGTTGATCAGCCGAAATGGCGACGGTGATTGATCGTTTTGTCTCACTATATCATCGACGGCCGGTTTTCGTCTGCCTCGTTCGAGCCATGATGATGCGAAAATGTCCCTATTGGAGCGGACATGGGTCGATGTCGAGGTCGCCAGCTGGGCGGGACCCTCAACGTGCCTGCAGGCAGGGCAGGTGCCCGCCCAATCTTCAGCACGGTGGTACAAAGGTACCTTGGCTTGTCCGCTTCGCCGCCAGATCGCCGGCGAATCATCGAACCATCAACGTTGCCGTGCATACTACGTACGACAGGGCAACACGGCTTTCCCGTCAGCGTCGGCAATGTCACATAAAATTGACACTTTAAGGCTTGCTCGCGGACTGGGCTGGTCATTCCCACTTCTATCCATCTATCCAGTATTAGTTCCGCACTCGGCCATTTCCCTCCGAGCCAGACATTGTTCCATAATTTTTTCTTCTTTAATTGCTCTTCTCCTCAGAGGGGGTCCCAGGTTCGGCAGGGCCGCAACTCGTGACAACCCGCCCGACGAAGTCGAAACTTTTTCGTTCCTTCCCACTTCGCGCGAATTTGCTCTCATCTCGGTGAGCTCCTCCAGACACGCAGGCAACAACAAATAAATAAAAATAAAAAACCCGGATTTCCGCGCGCCGGTCCCAAGCCCCAATCGACCACCCTCTTCTCCAAGTCACAACCGGCAGGGCAGATCATGAATGGTTGTCGAGAGAGGAAATCGTCGCGTCTAGGCTTACCAAGGCGCATTTTCCACGACAGCCCATCTTGACAACGAACGGCCCAAGCCACCACTCATCCTCATCAGCATCCTCGCGCCCCCCTTGGGCCAGCAGCCTTCGTCCGCAGCCGCTACAGCCGCGGCTCGTACGTGCGTCTAATATATCGCCGAACACTGACCGTCGTCATCCCTCGTTATCCAGTCTCCGCAGTAGCCATGTCGAATGTGCAGGCCCGCGGGCCAATGACGATCAGCGACCCTAACACGGCCAGTGCCATGATCGAAGACGGAGCGCCAGGCGCGGACGCCGAGGATAGTGATCTCTTCAGTCTGCCTGCCGCCGAGGCGCTACGACTTCTCAGCGCCAGTGTCGAGCTCCTGGTCTGCATGACGGGCGATATCCCGCCCACGCCGCCGCCCAAAACGCCGACGTATCCGCAAATGAGCGACTTGCAGGTCGAAAAGGATAACATCGTACGCTCGCACTCGCAGCAGAATCTGGCGCGGCTTCGGTCGCAGGCCGAGACGGCTGAGATGGCGGCGCAACCTGCGACCTCGTCTACGGTCGCGGCATCAGACGACGCCATGACCAACAGGTTGCAGGCCTACAGCGCAAGCATGTCAAGCCAGTTGATGGCGCAGCAACACAGCGCGACGGTGCGACCACCGACCGAGCCAGAGCCCATTGATGGCGTCCGGCTGAAGCACCATGCTCCCGAGCCTCAACCCTACGTCATTATCGGCGCAGATTCCCAGCCTGTGAACCTCCAGCATGGAGCAATCACCCGCAAATTCTACAGCAAGAAAGAGCCACCCATCACGATAAACCAGTATCTCACGCGACTGCATCAGTTCTGTCCCATGAGCACGGCCGTATACCTCGCCACCTCGCTGTACATCCATCGATTAGCCGTCGAGGAACGCGCCATCCCCGTAACAAGACGGAACGCTCACAGACTCGTCCTCGCCGGACTGCGGGTCGCGATGAAAGCCCTGGAGGACCTCTCGTACCCGCACGCTAAGATTGCAAAAGTCGGAGGCGTGAGCGAAGTGGAGCTCGCAAGACTGGAGATCAACTTCTGCTTCCTAGCCGGCTTTGAGCTCGTCGTCGGCGAAGAATTACTGATGAGCCACTGGAAAGCTTTAAGAGGTGGCAAAGCCCAGGCCATCCTCAAGGGGCTCGAGGTTCCGACGCTGAGGTTGGGCAGACGACCAAGGGAAGTGCCTCCGGCGACGGGGTGAAGCCGCGTAACATGAAGCGTCAACAGCTTGGATGAGCTTTGTAACCCGGGCGAAAAGCGCGTGGCGTGGATTGCACGCCCATATTTCAGCTTCTTTTTGTCAGTCGCATTCTGTATGGGGTTTTTTTTTTTTTTAATTGAGCATTAGGCGAGGCAGCGATGTGGCTTGATTCAGTATGTACGAAGGTATAACTTTTTTTTTTGTATTTTAATTTGGGCTGAGTACTTTAAACGTAGCGTTGATACCCTGAATAGTGTTGATCCTCGGTGTAATGGCGGCGATTGGAACGGTCGCGTTAATTAAGCGTCGGGAAAATAAGGCTTTAAGAACGAAAATGGTTAAATACAAGCGATATAAAACATAAAATTGTTTGGCGATGGCTTCGTCGTGTCTGTTTCATAACTTTTTTGACTAGTTGTCAGGCGGTTCCTCGGAGCATAGTTCACAAATTGCATTTGCGCACATAATATTAAATGTAACAGAGAATCAATTGTCTCCTTGCTTAACTAGACTTAAACTTGAAAACGAAAGAATAACACTTGCAACCACCAATAATAAGCAGCAATGCCAGTCCAAATTGTTAACAATGAATGCTTTTTGTCCTCCGAAGCAAATGCCATCATGTGTCATCATAAAGTGTACAGTCCCAAGAGTACTCGCGCTTAGTTAATAGCAATGCGTCGAGAACCCTGCTTCTTAGCCTTGGGGACGATAATGTTCAGAATGCCGTCCTTGAATGAGGCAGAAACAGAGTCCTGGTCGACGGGAGAGGGGAAGTTGAAGGTTCGAGAAAACTCGCCGACACTGCGCTCGGAGAGCCAGTATTTGACACCAGAATCTGCGTTCTTCTTGTCCGACTTCTCAACTTGCTTGGTTCCAGAGCCGGTGGATTGGTTGCCTTCGGGGGCGTCCTCGACGGTAGCTTTGTGAGATTCGCCGCCCTGGGTGATAGCCCCCTTGTTGTCAGACTGGCCGAGGAGTCCAGCAGGTGGTTCGCCGGAAGTGTAAGAGCGTTCAGCCCTGCCGCGTACAACAAGGCTCTGAGGATCAGTGAACTCAATGTGGACGTTGTCCTTGTTCAGACCAGGCAGCTCTCCATGGAGCTCATAGTTGTCCCCAGTCTCGCGTACGTCAAACTTGGGCTGCCAAAAGGCAGTGGTGGCGCCCGAGCGCCTTCCGCCTTGCTGGTTGCCGCCTGACTGACGGGAGTACTGGTCAAAGTCGTCAAGAAGGCGGAAAAGAGGGGTGAAGGACGAAGAGTCGTCGTAGAAAGCGCGAGGGAAGAAGGCCATTGTGCGTGATGGGATTCGAGTGCTAGATTGAAGAATGGGCTGGCGGAGAGTTCGAAGAATGCCTGAAGGGCGAATTGTTCTGATAGCTTGCATAAAATTTTGCTCGAGTATTTTGTGATGTGTTTTGTTGTTCTCTGACTGAGGAAGAAGAGAAGACTGCATTCGTGGGAATCAAGGTGGTTGATTTATATACCTGGAAGCGGCGCTCTTGCGGCCCGCTTCACCACGGCGTGGAAAGCTCGCGAAATTACGAGCATCAGTGCGGTTAGAAAATTCTAGAGGGAGGAAACGCAACTGTGACGTCGTTTGACGCGCTCATGATGCCACTCTTTCGAGGTTTCTGGCAGTTGATGGCACGTTCTGATGCTATGCCGTTACATCGAGAAGGTACTAGAACTTGTCCGATGCCACCAAGAGACGTTCTGGCCCCACTTTCGCATATGGTTGTGGCCTGTGCGCTTTTCCATCGACGGCGGCGCCCATAGTTCCTTCCGTGACGTGGGTCGAACGTACGAATGACGACGAATCAAACAACGTACGTGGTCGAGGCTATTCCGGCTATTACTTGTTGTAACCTGTCACCGCTATGTCTAGGACAAGGAAAGTGGGCATGATGCTTGCTACCTTTGCTGCTCCACGGACAACAAAGCAACAATGGGTGCTGTACGACTTGTGCAGGGATGTGACCAGCTTCCATCAGAGCTGGATGGCCTGGTCAGTTCTCACAAACAGCACCAAGAAGAGCACATTGAGACGACTGTGGTCGATGCCTCCAGCGAGCGCCACGGCCCAGTGGCATGGTTGGCTTTTGAAATCCTCGGTGAAGCTGATAAGTGACTACTCTCAGTTAGGCTACGTTGTCGTTGATGAAGTCTTGATTGGTTTATGCGCCCGTTTACTTCTGACGTAGCCGTCTAAAAATCTCTAGAGAAACTTGTACCTACACCATCTTCCAAGCAAGGCATTCCTCCTACTGACTACATTACCTGGCCCATCCAACTCGGAACGCAGTCGGACCAACACCACTGCCGTCGAGACTTGCCGTGGAAACACAACAAATGGTCATGTTCGAATCCGTCACGAGGAACCCTTAACTGCTATTATCTAGTTCCATGTATATTGGTAGAAGTACCGGGTAGGGCACCGCCACTGCCACGAGAAATGAACGCCTTGTGTGAAATGAACCATTTTAGCACGGGAAGCGCATCTCCGGATGACTGGCCCGCTATACTCTATAGTTCTGTCTCCTGCAACAACCAAGCCACAGAGATTGAAAGACATCTCTGTGAAGCTGGCGATGCGTAGAGCCATCACAAATTCAAAGCATTAAGACAAGATGCAACATTCGTGAGTGAGTAAAAACGAATGAGAATTTCTTGCTGCGCGTAATCAAAAACTCCAAACTCTATAGTACACGCGCTGCCTCCTGGTTTGTTTGTGGTTCAAAACATCATCGCTCGCCTACTCCCATCGGAAGACGCCGTCCTCGTATTCCACGCGATGGCGCCGGCTGCCAGGCCCCACAGTGGCGCGGCGCCGAGGAACCATGCGCTGCAGCAACCGATAGCGCTGGAGCTCCTCCTCGTCCCGCTTCGCGCGCCGGCCCCTCTCCTCCCTCCTCTTCTTCTCCTTGACCTCGAGCTTCCGGACAGCATCGAGCAGGTCCTTCTCCCGGCCCCGCGTACCGGCCGCGGGCGAAGCAGACGACCGCCGCTTCGCCGGAGCGGGCGCCAGCGGCACCGGGGGGCGGCTTGCAATCTCGGCGTTTGCCGCGGCGATCTTGGTGCGGAGTTGCTCCCGGCGGAGGTCGAGCTCGTGCGCCTTTTGGCGCTTTGCCGTGCGCTCCTGCTCAAGGGCGCTTCGTTGGCGGCGCAGGTCCTCGTCTTCGGACGCGCTCGTATAGCTTCGTCGCGGGCTGGTGGACGGCTGACGCGGGTGCGTGTCCGTGTTCTTGTTCCGGCGGCGCAGGTCCCCTTGTTCGGAGGCGCCCGTGTACGGGGAGGATCGTCGGCTCCCGTGCGGGCTGGTGGAGGACTGACGCGAGTGCCCGTCTTTCTTTCGGCTGCTGTTGATGACCTTGATGTGGATGTGGGAGCAGTCTGCGTCTCGGTCATGGCTTGCGCGCTCATCCACGAGCACCGGTCGGGGAGGAGAGTAGAGACGAGGGGATCCCTCAACAGTTGAGGATGGCGAAGTGGGTGCCGTCGACGGGAAGACGAATGCTTGTGGCGGCGTCCGTGGGGTGGGCGGGTTGTCCACCAGTACAACGCGTTCCCGTCGGGGACGGCTCGAGGGACTGGCCCCGAGTTCTTCTACTTCTTCGGCAAAAGTTACTTCTTTTGATCGTCTCCGCGAGCTGCGGTGGGATCGGTCTGATTCATCACCCGAGCGGTAGCCGGGAGTGGCTGTGCCAGGAGTAGTCATGCCAGGAGTAGTCATGCCAGGAGTAGTCATGCCATGAGTGATCATGCCAGGAGTAGTCATACCAGTAATGGCCATGCAAGGCGTGGTCATGCCAGGAATGGTCATGCCAGGAGTGGCCATGCCAGGAGTAGTCATGCCAGGAGTGGCCATGCCAGGAGTGGTCATGCCAGGAGTAGTCATGCCAGGAATGGTCATGCCAGGAGTGGCCATGCCAGGCGTGGTTGTGCCTGGAGTGTAAAAGGGTGACGATGGGTAGTGGCCAACAGTTGTGCCGGGATAAACGGACTGAGGGATATGATGGAAGACAACATTCTTGGGACAAGGCTTGTTGTGGCGGGCGGACACGCAGTGTGAAGGCTTGTTCACCGTCTGCACCTGGCCATCTGGTTGAACATAGGTGTACAAGTCCGAGGTGCACATTTTCGACGGGTTTGCAAAACGTCTGATAGGCGTAGCCTACCTAGTAGTGCTGGTGATGGAAATGCAGGGACTCAATATGTTAGACTCGTTAACGCAAGCACTTCAGTGAGTTGAAGTGATGAAAAGTTATATCCGGTACGAGCCAAAGGGGGGTTGGTAGTTTAGGAAAGAAAGTTGGGTGTGGTAAGCTAGACCAAGGGAGGCAAAAGTTGAGGATGTAGGACGATATCTGTGTCTGTGGTCTGGTAGATTGCGGAATGTGTGGCTGACGGTCGTCTGATCTTTCAAAAAGCTTCCTGAGCTGCGTGTAGAGTCAAGACGGGGAAGAAAAAGGTTGAATGTTTAGCAAGTGCTTTGGTTGTAAAAGCTATACCGGAGCATGAGATTTAAAGGGAACTGCCTTGGTGCCTACAATGCCAGATGTGCGACGGCCAAGAGTCATTTATAAGGACAAAGACGCATTGAAGGAGTGGTGGTGTCCGTGTAAGTGAACGAACAGCCAAAAAGAGGTTCGTTTCGCTGTATTCATTGTCGCAAGCTGCTTTGGCGCCTGGCTACGGAGTACACCCCCCGTTCCGGTCAACCGGTCATTCTGTCGAAGGCTGTTCTGCCTCTGTCCTTTGAGCTAGCCCATGGCGGCCCTTGGCAGCGGCCAAGTTGACAAGCTGATGGCGAGAGATGCATCTGTCTGCCGTCGCCAAAGTGGACACGATCCCGAGACGGCCAGAGAGCGTGTCGTCCATACACGTCTGGCGATCCACAAAGTTTCGAAACCAACGCGAGTTCCCATGATCGAAAGGGGTCTGAATAGGGGACTGACCACCGACCCGGAGCACATGCGATGGAAATAGAAAATAAAAATAGCCCTACCGAGTCTGTGTGCGTTTCGTCCAGTGGCCGCCGCTTACGGCGAGAGGCGAAGCAGATGAAGACGGACAGGGGGCACGATGTTGGCCAGAACTCATGACCTCGACGAGGACAACAACAACAAGATGTCGTTTCATCATTTTTTGTTCTAAAATGGAGAGTAGAGTCTGAAGTTTGCCATCCTCAGCGCTTCCTCAAACAGGTTACTTTAGTGCTTGTGCCTATTGTGGGCAGGAATATGTGGGTAAAGCGCGAGTTGTATGTAGATACGTACCGATGTACCTAGGTACGTACCTGGGCAGAGACATACTTCTTCTCTTTGAAGGCTACATGATAGTACACTTATCCATTGGCAACGATTCACCTTTCCGCACTCAAAGGGATGATTTTACGTACCAACAATAGTTGTCCCTCGCATGGTGAATACAAAGAGCATGAACAACCCCAAAGGCATAATTAACTCCTTTCTCAGGGACATAGACGTCCGAGTGATTCGCGTCAGGGATCCGTCGGTAATTAAATCAAGGCACCGATTAGCCAATCCCGCTTGCCCGCCAGGACCCATTTTTAGCGCGGATAATCCCCACGGAAGACGTCAAGGCCTCTCTGATTGAACAGGCTGCCTTCTACGCCACACCCGTCTTAGCCTCAAGCTACCGGGGAAACTTTTGTGGCAAAAGCAAAGCCAAAGTTGGTCACCTTTCAAATGTGTTTATCCCCTTTCCTCTGACAGTCATGAAAGGCGGCTGAGTTCGAAAAGGAAGAGGACTGACAAGTGTGTTTTTTTTTTTTTTTTTTTTTTTTTTTTTGATGTTAGATATTCATTACTAATGGCAAGTCCTGGCAGTACAAAGTGGTACATACATGGCACTTGCCGCGCAGTCAAGGGAAGTCACTCACTATCGGTGCTAGACTCAGCTGGTGCTTTTGCTCACGGCCTATACCAACCAACTTCGATAAAAAAGGAAATGCCGGACTTAGAGACGTTCGCAAAATTTCACTTCAATTGGACGTGGCAAAGCATTTTGTATGGCATTCCCCCGGAAAGCTGTTGAGCCTGGCCAGAGGTACCACTCAAGTACCTGAGTTGGAGGTGGGTCCTGAGACTAGAGGCACTAAAAAAAAAAAAGAAAGAAAAAAAAGAAAAAGAAAAAGAAACTCCTCGTTGTGACGATGATGCAGACTCGCCAGGCAAGGAGGCTGCGAACAGCTGCAAGCGTTTTCACGAACAAAGCGAACAGCTGAGCCGGGACGCAGGCCTATGAAACTCGTCTCAGCTGCGCTTTTGCTGTTTTCCACCGAAGAGGACGTCCATCGCTGAAAAGGGCACGAGCCGACGTTGGGCCAGACCGAAAGATCCAGTCTGCCGAATTGCGCTAATGTTGCAGCAAGCGCGCGCATCTCTCTCTCCCTATCTCTCTCTTCTCTCTCAGGGCCTGCGTTTTGAAGCGGATACGGCTTGAGCACCTCATGGTCGGTAGATCAGGCCAACAAATAAGGTGAAACACGACTAGTCGATGACGAGAGCCTCTGCCGTCCCGATGAGAAAGCACCCAGTCCATTCATCCCTCTCTCGAGAGCTGCGCGCGGGAAGAAATGGATTGTTGTTTGCGCCATGGTCATGTTCGCCGGCCAACGCAAGTCAGCCCGCTATATGGAGATGCGAAACAGAAGTCGTTTCTGTCAAAGTAAGGTGCATCAGTCCGCAACAGCAAGAAAACGGAGAACAGGTATACTTGGAACGGGTACAGGACGAAACTAATTTTAGCTTCGATACTTCATGGGAAGGGATGCGCCCGCGCTAGCTTACCTCTAGCGAAGAGCTACATCTACATGGCGCCGCTTGCTGCGGTGAAGACATGGAAGCGGTCATCACATTTCTCAAGCCTCAACAAGGACCTCCGTGCTCGCCTCCTCTGTTCGTTTAGTCTCCGTGACGAGAGTTGAGGTTACGCTACTGGTCGTGCAAGCCTTCTTTCCAGCGGCAGCGAAACGTTCTCTGCTGGCCGAGAATCCTGCTGGACGAGCTTCATGCTGCAGCAATCCTCCTTGTCGCTTGTCTGCTGGATTCTTCTCGCACAGCAGCCAAATTTGTCTGTGCAGCAGTTCAAGTTCAATCCTGATCATTCGTTGCAGTCGAAGGAGACTGACTGCCTTACATCGCCTTTCCAGTTGAAAAGAACGAGATGCCCAACTCGTTGATAACGCCCATGACTTTCTTAGATAAAGCGTCCCGGCAGTCTGCAGAGTTTTCAAGCTATAGCGGCTAGGTCCGTCGGCAATGTTGCCCGGCACGACAGGCGAGACCGTCTGGAGCTCGGGTTCACCACCGGAGCGCACGTCATTTGCGCAAGCTATGCGCCTCCTCCTCAGGAGCGGCCACAATCTGGCCTTCGTACAATAGGCATCATCAACATGATCAATATCCACACAAAGCATTCTTATCATCCCGAGAACCTCTTTTAAGAGTAGCATGCGACAGAGACGCTACTGCGTGGCAGGTCAGAAGGCTGGTGCAAGCCCAAGCCTTGACGTAAGCTAGTTGATTGATAGATATCCCAGAATTCTGTTCCCTCCCAGAAATGTAGGTCACGATGTGGTCAACGAAGCAAGTGATTAATTCTGCTCGCCATAGGGGTTTTGTAGTCATCCTTCCGTGGGTTTGGCTTTTATTACAGTGCAGGCAGACGTATAGGGCATGAGGTTGGGCGCACTACCTTTTTCTTTGTCAGGAGGCACGAGGGGATTCACAAATAGTGTCAAAGACAATGAATGTACGGGATATTCTGGATAAGCCTGCTTCAGGCAGCCTCAAGGGGGAATCATAAAGCCTTTCATCAGGAAATTTGTCAGAGAACTTCGTCAGAGAACACCATTCCTATAATTACGCAAATATAGTAAAAATCTTTAGAAACATTCTCCCTTAGTCTTAAGAGTAGGAAAATGGAGGCTGCCTGGGAAATAACAAATCGTGCGAGCAGATTGTTGTTAGTGCCTTTTGCATTTTGCAAATCAACCTCTTCGTAAACCCCCAAACATTGATAGGATGGTTCTTCACGTGGCACCGCAAAGCAGGAGCCTGTCTCTTGTCCTCGTCTTTCAGCCCAGCGAGGAAACCAAAATAGGTATCTATATGTCAGTCAAGTTTAGAGAAAGTTTGATGGGAAATGCACGAGAAACTGTCTCTCACCCGCGCTCGTAGTTGTCGACCACTCCACTAAGATGGTAAGGCAACACAGGATTTTTGCTCTTACTTACTCAAAGCACGCACATGGACGCATTGGGCGACAGCCATGATTAAGGAAGGACTTGGGAGCGGGGCTTGCGACGTACACGTGCTCTACTCCAGGCAAGAGCGGGGCATCGGACGTGCTTACCAACCATCTGCCGTACTCGTCCCAGCAGCCGCATGACCTCCTCTCTAGCCGATGTTGGATGTCGAGTTGCGAAGCCGTCTTTTGGAGCTGCATCGTATCACCAAACAAGTTTGTCTTGGACAATCCTACCGAGGGCTCCTCCTTTCCCGCGCGCAATACTAACTAGCCTGTCTGGATTTTTCCCAACCGCAAGCCCCGCAACAAAGAACTAAGCCACCCTCCACCCTTCCGCCCTCCACCCTCCCATGATGAACGAACAAGTTCTGCTTGCAGATACCCGAGACAACGCCCAGCCGTGACTAGTGGTGGCCGAAGAGTGGCCGAAGAAACGGGACATTGCCGGACCCTTGTTACTCCCCGCAGCCTTCGACCACACCAAGCTGTTTGTGGTGGGGGGACTATGATGGTTGTTCGAGGGGCAAGACAATTGCGCGGGAAATTTAATTTGGTCGGGCACTAATGCACGACATAGCCTGGCTATGTCATTTTGACCTTTCTCCTGAGCATTCTGCCGAGTTGGATGGAGGGCAGGTCAGCTGCAGACAACGGCACAGATGAGCAGACCAGGACTCAAATGCTTAGCGCCACATTGAAATCTCAAATTGTGGTGTGTCAAAGTTTGGCTCGGCAGGTTGGGATAGGAGGAGTGATAATACAGTGCGGGAAAAGTCTGCATCATGCAGATAGGACGAAATCCGAGTGTTTGCTTCACCCAGGGAGCAGGGAAATAGCTCGTCGCGATCACCGGCATGTGCCGTATACAGTTCTGCTTGTAACACGTTGCACGGACTATACCTACTGCCTCCTCGAACCCGAGTTCACGTTAAGCTTTGCTTCAGGTAGCCCCTAGGGAAATTCCAAAGGCCTCTCTATTAGGACTTTTTGCTAGGGAACTTCGTCAGAGACGATTATCTCTGTAGCTACAAAGTGTAATGTAGCTTTAAAATCGTAGTTAAACTAGCTAGAGCTTCTCTTGTGCCAGGTCCGTGAGGTTCCTACTGTGTGAGGTAGGAATGTTGTCATCTTTCTAACCCCAACATCGTCCAGCACTACCTCTTTGCCTGTGTGGCGCCCGCCGCGATGTTACTATCTAAATACAGTACACTGTAACATCGGATAATTTACCCATGCTTAATCACTATGGACTCAGTGCGTAGACTAAGACGCCGGTATCTCGTTGTTTGTGCTTCATCAGTCCGTGACCTAGTTGGCCTCTTTCTACCATCTAGTGGTGTGCATCTACTCCATAGCATGAACTAGACACCAAGGCGACTCTTCAACTGAGACCTCAAACCCCGCGGCGGGGGAGGACAAGGAATCAGACCAAAGCTCCCCCGCGCGCCAGGTTCGACCAAGGTCGTCACACTGACGGTTGTCAAGAAAATGCCGAAGTGCGTGAAAGTCAAGACATGGCTGGCTGTGTAACGCGCAGGTCCGGCCGTTGGGACCCGGCTATGTACCTCTAGTACGGAGCTATACCAATACCCTATGATGCGAAAAAGTACTTGATATTCCGCTATACCGTGTTAACCCAAGATCACCACCTCCTTGTCATACGCCATGATTCCTGTTTCTTAGTGTCTTGGCGGAGAGCTCTCTGGCCGGAGGATTGCCACCTTCTTCGAGGTGAAAAGTGTGATGTGGCAGGCTAAGAATTACAAACCCGCTAGCAAGTAGCTCTCCCAGGAGACTATCAACAGTGGATGAACTCAGCACCTCCATAACCGAAGAATGTAGTTAGACTATATACATCTATTTAGAGCCGTAGGTGCTCATACGACTTGAACAGGTTTTTTGTGAAATGTTGTGTGCATTTTCTTTTCTTTTTTACGATAGATTTAGCTTGTTGGTTGCAAAGCTCAAGCCAAGGCCGGGTTGCCCATCCGCCGATGAAGATCTTCACCCGCGCGTAGTAGGAAGTGATCCGATCATGCATGCATGCGTTGCACCGCCCATTTTTCTTTTCACCCGCATGCACATGCATGTCTCTAGGGCTGGAATTGACTTGCTTAACCGAGGGGTCAGCTCAATGCATTATTTATCCATCCGATGGATACGACGACAGTCGACGGCATGCAGAGAATTGGCATTGTGGACTCTGGAGCCATGTCTTCGTATTGATGCATGAGGAATCATGAGATTGAGGTACCATTTGACACATAGTAACTGGTTCTAGTGGTTATATCATCTGCGCGTCTGATGCTACGGCGTCACGTCATTTGCGACAGAATTGCTCGCTTGACGTGGACGCTCATGTTTCAGCTCGTGCCAGCTCACTGCCACCGCAAATCATAGCCATAATGAGTCGTTTGTTTCTCTAAGTACGCTTTCTGCGATGTGATGAGCCCGGTGCTGAATCCTGAATTTTTGGCTAGCATGTTGGGAATTTAGGCAATAGGGACCAGGCTGAGAACCACCTCCGTGACGTTGTGCCTTTCATGAGACGCCCGTGTATGGTATGGAGGCGGGTCTGATCATTATGAAGAAAACACATATCTTTAGAACTGTATGGTATCAGGAAATAGAGAGCGGGACAGTTTCTTCAATTGTCAATCTACCTGCTTGGCACCATGGTGATTATCCTGGTGTCCCTGCTGGAGTGAGGAGCTAATCTAGCTATTGACATACAAATCCAATGCCATCTGCTTACGGATGGGCTCACCCTTGTTGATGGCCTTCTCGGCTTTATGCCTAAGGTCTCTCCAGAGCTTCCTGTCAAAATTATAGTGATGAACATAGAGATTGAGCTCTACTTTGAACCCATCTTCGGTGGAGCTGCCTTCCTCATGCTGCGTATTGACGGTGAACTTGGTATCGAAGACAGCTAGGACTTTTCAGCACTGTTCATTTTGGTTTTGGTTGTGGAATGGGAGGCTATACCTGGCACGAACGTCTTTGAATCCCCGTCGTACGTGTAGTAGACGTGAGTAAAGAAGAATCTATTCTCATTCTCCAGGCTCACGCCGCCACTGACAGCGTTGAGGATGACCTCAATTTGGCCCTGGACTTTGAGTTGGGCGGCAAGGGCCTTCAATCCTTCACGGACCGAGCTGTTGGCGCCGTCCTGTGTAGTATCACAGACTTTCTTTGCGTCATGCTTCGCTCTGAGTGTAAGCCTGCAAGTCATCGCTGGTTTAGTACATGGGCTTGAGCCACTTAGTTGGATGGGCGTGAGGGAAATTTACCAGGCTTGACTTGTTGCTCTCCATGTCTCAATAACCCTGGACCGATAGTTGGTCCTGGTTACACGAGAGGCGATGGAGTCGTCAGATGGGAGTCTACCATTCCCAACGTTGTTGTTGACCTGGACCTCTGTCTGTCCAAGCTCCCACGCGTTCCAGGTCTGGAACTCATCCCGAATGGCGTCCAGGTCTGGTTTTATGGCATCGGGGAGGAAAGGCACATAGTAAATGAAAAGAAGATTTGGGGTGCCATAGTCATTGGACACGTCTACATTTGCAGACTCGGTGCTTGACTCAGACTGCAGCTCGAGAGGCACTGGCTGGACTTCTGGTAGGTTGAAAGCCATAGCAAATATTTTGAAGACAATGTGAGTTGGTGCTTTGTTGATGTTGTTGATGTTGTTGTTGATGTTGTTGATTTATTTTGAATTTTCTTCACATGAAATGGTCATGGGCTATATAGAACGGCCTTGCTTAGTCTAGTCTTCTCAGACCGGATATATGTAACTTGTCACTATTTGGACGCGTTGTCACTGCAAAGGCCCCGCATCAGAGTGGGATGTGACTTTTATTGCATAAATACGAGATGTTGAAGCTCGTCAAAATATGGAGACAGGGAGTGTCCAAAAGCGTGCTGTGACAGAACAGGACGGCATAGAATGTACACGACTGTAAGTGGTCATGGGCTGGAAATTCCCTCAGCTGAATCTGCAAGCTATGTCTTACTGCATGTACACGCGTCTTTTTGAAGAAACACTCCACCTGTCTCAGTTCCCTTGCCGCTCGAGTTATGTTAGCACCCCGACACCTCGATTTGGTGCGGACGTCAACTCGAACTCGATGAGAAGCTCGTATTATTTCCCGGTGCAAAGTATCCAGAAATTGCTGCTACAATTTTTCTCGGAAATGCTATAATAATTGCGCTTGTAATCATTTCTATGGCTTCATGGTCTCGCTAAAGTCTGGCGGTACTGTGGCATATTACGGATGCTTCGACGTAATGAAAATGTCATATCAGAAAGTGACCATGCACAGACAAAGGGCAGAAAGCAATATTTCGTAATTCTGATGCATAGCAGACTAATCAGAAGAGCAGTTCTACTCCACGGCGATCCACAGCAGGCAGGTCGTCAATAAACCCTCAGCGGAGCTGTAGAATCTTTTCCTTTCTGGTGGCATGTCATATGCAGACACGGCATGAGCGAATACCACCCCATTCACGCTCAGCCTTTTTGACAAACTGCCGCCGAAGACTCCTTGCCTTGGTCAAGTTGATGGAGTAAGTAAGTGCGGGATTTCTCATCTCAATACATTGGCTTGTGTTTCAATTGCCGTGCCGTGCCGCTCAAGGTGCAACCGAACATGAATCAAGGCGCCCAAATCAATAATTCCCAAGACTTTGCAGGAAACTTGCATCAAGTGACGGCATTATGTCGTCTTGTTGTCTCTGGCTTGCATGAGACAATTGCTTTTGATATGCCGAGAAAACCGCGATATGATGTGTTACAAAGAACATGCATGAGGAGGAGGGAGTTCTAGGCCTGCTGATTCACAACCATCGAGGCCAAAAGCTCGAATATAAAAGGTGTACATGCCTCTCCTACAAGGGCAGAATCAACAACAACAACATCATCATCAATCATCATCATCATCATCATCTGTTTTCACATTTACAACCCACACATACAATCAATCCAACTTTTGTAACCCCAGGCACCATGTCTTCAGTAACTCATTTTGCAGATGTCTTGTCTATCCCCATTGATGAACCTCCCCACGGTGGTTTTAGGAGTGGTGAGGTTCCTAGTGACGATGACATGGGGTTTAACGACGCCGACAACATTCTGTACGTCAACATGACAAGCACTAAGCTTGGTGAGAGATTTAGGAGTCGCATCCAGGAGCTTGAGCAAATGCTCAGCTTGACACACCAGCTGGCCACCATACATGCTGGAATCCAGGTGAAGAGGAGGAAGGAGGAAGGCAAGCTGCCAACGGATGACACCAATGATTCCAAATGGAAACGCTCGCAGTATCGAGCCAGGGTCATGGACCATTACTTCAAAAATGGCATTTATCCATGGTATGTATCTTCTTGAAACCAAATGAATGGTCACACAAAAGCCAACAGTGCCTTAGGATGTTCAGCTCTTCCTCCCAGAATATCAACAAGCGTATTGAAGTTGAGAGAAGCAAGTTCCACTGGCAACTTCTCGCCGAGATGCTGGTTGGGATCATCCTCCCTCAGCCACTGACGGCCGCCCTTGAGGCGATCTTCAAGGGGATTCATAACACCATTAATGAGACCAAGTACGCGAAAGATAGTCGGTCTTTCTGGAGCATGCTTCAGGTATACACGTATGACGAGAGGCTAGACGACCTTCGCGCATGTAAGTATATGTAAAACTGCTGCGAGCGTCTTGAGAACAATCTGCTAACTTGAACCCAAAAGCTCTTCGTAACATCAGTTACACCTTGGATCAGCAGATGTACACGGTCTCCAAAACGAAAAGCTCCCAGACCTCAGTTTTGGTCGACTTCGCCTTTGACCAAACCAACTTTTCGTTCAATGAACGGACTTGGAATCAGCAAAGGGCCGAGGTTGAACGTTACATCCAACAGACTGGAATTAACAACATCATTGATCCGCCAAACGTCGATGTCTAATTACCCGCGAAACCCTGATCGGCGGGATATGCCCTGCAGAATGAACATGGGTGCTTTTACCCATCCGACAGTTACCTAACATGTCCAAATCTCCATTCGGGCGAAGCACAGGGCATAAACGGGTCATCATTCGGGCAAATTGGACAAGATGAAAGCTGATTCTCGTCAGTCGGAACTTCGTGCATCTGCTTTGATTTATTGAATGGCATTAGTCCACACACACTCTCTAGCTTCAAGAACTCTTAACATACACTCATTTAGCTAAATATACTCATGCTTATCTATTTTGTCTCCTTATTCTGAACTGGAGTGAGGCCTAGGGGTTTCTGATAGATGATTAACGTGTGATCCATCCTTACGAAACATGGACTCGACCTTCCTTGCTCTGGCCACTGGGTCTGGTTTCATTCCAATGATTCAGTACCATATTAATATTGTTGTCATTCATACGGAATTGGTGACTCCGAGTCTGTCCAAGTCAGAGCTTATCTGTCACGGAACGTAGATGACTTCGACACGATAAGATCACGGCAGGACAGCAGGAGCAGCTAAGACTACAGTAGGACGTAAGAGAAAGGGCTAAACCCTAGCGTTAAGCAAGCAGGAAGCCTTTAGTAGGTATAAAAGGCTGTAGTTCAGCAGAGAGGGTTTAGAGATTAAAACCTTCGAGCATCTATCCCCAGCTAGCACCCAACTATCTACAACCTTGTTGCTCTTTAATTCTAATTAGTGCTGGTGATCCCTACCGAGCCTTGACATTATCTATATCTAGATTTAAATATCATTTGTCTCTCCTAGAGCTCCTAGCATAGCAGATAAGAACCAATACCGTCGAGCAGCCTCACGAGCTGCGTCAACAGGGGCCGAATGATGCCACTCTCAGAGGCCTGGCGAATTTGGGCGGGAGACTTGTTGATTTAGAACCGGGGAAGATCCTGTTGAGCTCGGTCACAGGGCAATACAAATTCAAGATTCTTATACAATATAAAATTCTATGCACACATGTTACACCATCAATCGACACGTCTCAGCCATCAAACCTTGACATCCGTAGGCGCAGCAGCGGTGGCAGAGCTAGTGCCCTCTACTCGACTCAAGATTGCCGATCTGGGCTGGATCCCACGGAAGAAAGGGGCTGGATTCTGAGGAATGGGCATCGGTTCGGAATTATTGAAACCTGCCGCCAACTCGTTGGTCATGGTTGGACAGGCAAATTCCGGCGTCTTGGTTACGATCATTGTCTTTTCAAACTTGACGTGTTGAGGGCTGTCTCGCAGACAATAGCCCAACCCAAACGCATTAGCACATACATGGAGCACCTGGTTTCCAGTCTCGGTCCAGATGTTGACGTCAAGTAGCGACATGTCCACGCATGGGACCTTTACCGGGCAGAGCACTCGTATTGGCGGACGCTGCTTCCCGTTCAGGCATGTGCCTTTCCAGTTCGCGACGCTGACGCCGGAGTATGCGACGCCATCACCGGGCGCAACAGCTTGTCGGTCTCATGCCTATGAAACTCAAAGCCAGATCCTTGTATCGCACCCGATGCAGTAGCACTATAGATCTCCAAGTTGTCTGAATCTCTGACAAAAATCATGCTTCCACGATGCGTGCTAAATGTACGTTAATCGGTGCCCAAAAATAAAAAGCATGGAACTGGCGTCTTACCCAGTGCGGAAAATGGTCCCTTCAATATTCAAGGAGATGCCATTGCCATGTTTCAACGTGACCCAGGTCTCCAAGCCATATTCACCCTCCGGTATGTAGACTTCGCCACCAGATCGGCATACAGCCCAAGCAGCGACGATGGCCGGGCCTTTGTCAGCTGCCCTGCTCATAGCACCTCCGTACTGTAAAATTTTGCAAATTTGATCGCGCGTTTCGACGCTGGCGATGTTGTCGGCCCTGTTCGCCCGGATAGCTGAGCCACAGCGACTTGGAAGAGTATAGTCAATGATAGGATTCTCGATAATTGTGTCATCATTGGCTTTCAGTCGTCAAAGATGCCTCGTCCATCCGGTTGTATACTAAGCTGCTTTCAATACACGGAGAAACTCGAACAACTGGTTGAGGCAGCTGTGATACATCTTCCTTTTTATGTCAAACTGGCTTTCATGCCTGATGCATGATGTATAGTCTGACCATGCCGGCCTCCCAACAGCCTCGGTCCATTTTGGCTTTACGCAGAATCTATACAGCATCTCCTTAAGAACGAATATAAAACAGTCAGCTTGGAGGAAACGGAAACTGTTTACTTGTGGTTATAAACCAAGGCGGTCATTATGATTACCCGATGAGCCACGGAGCTATGCAAGCAGCAATAGCCACTCTGGAGAACCGAATCACAAGAACGATTATGTTCACGTTCTCCTAAATACAAGGCACAGGCGTATTTGATTAGATATTGTGGTCCATGCTATGAGCGTTGGACGACTTCGGGGATTTTCAGCCTGAACGAGTTAGAAGAGTAGCATTGAAACAGATCTTCTTTCAGGCTGAAAGCGACATCACCTTCCATATTCGCCAATTCGGCTCTGATTCAAAGGTGGGCCGTGCGTTTTATATCGGCAATATCGGAGATTTTTGTCAAGTGCATCAGCTCGTGGAGTGAATCCTCCGAGGAATATGTGCCATGTACGGTGGACTATGACTAGGTCGGTACTTGTAACATTAACGGAGACTTGATATCGGGCAAGGGAACAGAATGGGAAGGGCCTTTCTACGTAAGAATCATTGTTTTTTAATCAGACTAAATTGGCCTGAAATAAGGAATTCTCAACAGCTAACGTCTGAGAATGCAACCTTGACAGCTGGCCATCATGGCTGCTCCACTCGCCTCGAAGGATTGTCGCCACACCGTTGAGGCTCGAGTACGTGACAATATCCCCTCATCGTGAATCCAGGTGAGCGGCGCCGATGATAAGGCGTTGACGAGATTTCGCCAGCTGCAGCATCATCCGCATCATCTTCCGCACTTTGATCGGGATGTTCAAGACCAAAATGAACACCAATCCATCGAGACCAACAAACTGCAAAGGCAGAGATGTCTTGAGTCCACCGCTACGCAGTGAAGCCATGAATGACAACAGCTACACAGGCGTCAGCCAAGCCAAGCCTCTTTGCAAAAGTTCGTGAAAACGTCAGCGAACCGGCCATGGCACCACCATCAATGGTGTGTCGAGGTCAAGATCGCGACGACAAAAAGGGCAGCTCGGTGTCATCGCGTTGTAGGCTGTTGTATACTATCGTTGTGTCGTTCGCGTCGGGGGTCTATCTCGCCATTCAGGCTGAGACATGGGAACGATTTCAATGGGCTGATCTTTCATTTCTTGGTGTTCGGTCTCTCTCGCTGCAAAAGCGCATTGGCTATTGCTGAGAGGTCGTCACTTCCTTCCGTAGCTGCACTCTGGTATCCGGTCCACTTTTATATCTATGTATTGGCCCGTCGCCTGTTGGGAAGACCCACTTTTTTATCATTTATGATTTCATCCTCGCAGTTCATTCCATAGTCTGCTATTATAACCACGTTAATATACTTGACACTTTCCGCGGAAATTTTCTAGCGCCAAGTAGTGACATCGCTGCCCTGCTGCTGATTGGGGATAAGACGTGTAAGGTGAACCCAGCTTGTTGTCTCTTCTGATGATTCATATCAGCATTATCTAGCCAACAATCTTTCATCTCAGCGGTAATTGAGAATAGCTCGCCAGGAAGGCTGACTCCGACGAGACCGCCCTCATCGGCACGAGTGTGAAGCTCCTGAATGAAAAGCCGGTCAACATTGACTTTCGACAGTGACATCAGAAAGTTACAACATCCGAAAATCCGAAGGGGTGTGAGGCACGTCCTTGAGCTGCGTCGTATTTTCATCATAATGCGGCAGCTGCAGGGTAGCAGATAGGTCAAGATGACGAAGGTCGTGACCCTTTTACAGCAGACTTCGCTCGTTCGCTTCACAGCACAGAAATAATCATCTCATATTTTCAGAATGCGTATTCTTCCACGTGTATATATATACCCTGAGCTCCTGTTCCCTTGTGTACTGCTCGCTCATCACTCAAGCGACTCACGCAATTGCGAGTACGAGCCACAATTTCCTTTCCTCCGCAAACGACAACCGCAGTCTCCCCCCATGCCTGCTCAACAGGTTCGCGAATTAATGTTTCGATGTCGGGCCGGCTCGTATACTCCCGAACCAACTCCACGGTAGACGTGCTGTTCCGCGGATCACTGGATTCGGAGTTGCTGCTTCGCGCACGAAACCGACCTCCCATCTCTGGTTTCTCATGATGTGAGTCAGCAGTCATAAGTGCAGACCCGTTATTATGAGATTTATTTTCGCCATGACGGCGCGGTTGAACAAGCGGCACTTCGGATGTACCGTCTGTGGAACTGCCAGTGATGGCAACGTGCAGCGTCACCTCGATGCCCTTTTCCACAGCTGCCTTTGCCGCCTCTTTCGCTCTTTCAGCGTAATAGTCTATTTGCTCCAAGGATTTTGCGAGCAAAACAATCTCTACTCGTCTCAGACACGGCCTTATTCCCGAATACGCTATGCTTTCCAGGATGGGAATCGTGAAGCTCGCTCCCGTCGACGCTCCAATCAAAATCATAGTCTCAAACGCATTCCAATTCGTTGTGACGCCGAAAGGTCCTAGCACGAATCCCGTGAGAGTCTTTTGGGGATGATTGAGCGCATAGTCGTAGACACGTCTAGAGAATCCTTTGTGTGCTCGGATAATAAGCTGAACGCTGTTACAGCAACATGTTCCAGCTAGTTGATGGGCACAAGCTATAGTATACGGATGTGATTCGAGGGCGCCGATTCTTGGAATCCAAAGATATATATGCTGTCCCGGATGCCATTTGAAATGGGCATCTTTGATAGTCAGAACAGTGATGCTGTCGCCGACAGCTCGCGCTGTTATTTGATGCCCCAATCGCTGCATGCCCTTGCATGTGGAGGGGTCCGCCTTCCAGCGAACATTTTGCCGGCCCATCATAGCCCATCTCGCTGCCCTGTCAAATGCCAGGAAGGAAACTGACATCCACAGCAAATATTTGGCATCTTCTGAAATGTGGTAACTCAGCAGTACCAACATGGTGACCGAGGAGAGTATGTGTTGAACCAGCCAGACCTCGTATATCATCCTACGGACAGGAACGAGTCCAACCACGACGTTAAACAACAGAACTCCCCAAGCTCCGAGTCCATACTTCACTAACGGCATGAGCCGGAGTTCAGTTTCGACAAAGTCTGCTCGCACCCATTCCGTCCAAAAGTGCCACCCGTGGACGGTCGCGGTGACAAACATGGTTCGCGCGACCCATCTGTGCAACCAATTCAGTCTTTCGTGACTGCTTCCAATCAAAGATCCAATAAGATTAAACTTCATGGACAACAGAAATATGAAGGGCAGTTGCATGATGCTCACCCATGCATTTCGGTACCCGATTCGTTCCCAAAAGTAGGCGTCGTCTTTCACAGCGTTCCATGTCATGAAGTAGATAATCACCGCCCAGTAACATAGCAAAACTATTATTCTTCCCAGCGGCAGCGGAGTGGCCCAGCAGAAGCCGGCTTTGGACACGTATAACTGCGGATGACTCATTTCGCGAACGACGGCCGTTGCAGTAGCCCATGCTTGACCTATGCGTCCATTTGGTCTGGTGGCATGTTTGATGCAGGTTTCTTTGCATGCTTTTAATCTGGAACCAGGTTAGGGGAGTCCCGAGTGGTGCGCAAGTGGAATGTTTGGTCAAGCCATTGACCCTCATACCTTTGTTTCCCACTGTAGATATTGACACCTTGTATTGCAGTCAAACCACCAATGACACCAGCCAGGATGTACCAATAATCGCGGGCAAAGGCATAGTTGTAGCCCATGCCCAAGCTCGGGTCCTGGTGCATGTGATCCATGGCGAATGAGGGCGTGTCCCGCGTGCAGTTGTGATATATTTGCCCCTTTGCCCGGAGAATGTTGAAGTCGAAGATTCGTTTATCGTCAGGGGCGAGTAAGTGCTACTGTCAACATGTCACTAGAGCAGACTCCCTGGACGACGTCAAGCATCCTGGATGAAACCCAGTTGGCTTCAGTGATTCTATGCGCCGCAGAGCAGGAACAAGGGATGTGAGGACCGATCTAGCCGCCATATGCAGTCGAAACCCGCTCAACGTCTCGAGCAGAATAAGTGTGACAGTTTGCGTGAAGGACGGAGCGCAGAGTACTAGGTAGGTAAGTAGCAACTAGAAGATGTCCGTGGTACGGCACAAGATTGAGTGACACCATAGGTTCAACGTCGAGGCGGGCCAGTCACACCAGATTGAGACAAGGTGGAAGTGGATGACAATGACTTCCTATATCCTTGCGGAATTCATTATATTTCAATCAGCAATCGTCGAAGAAGGACCCTGGCATCCCCGCCCTCTAGGCAGACGTGCCTTGGTTGTCGGGACATTTGTACATGCATGGCTTGGCAACCACGAGGTTTGGCTTTGTTGCCGCTTGTTGCCGACCAGCTGCAAACAAACTTGCTCAAACACTCTCACCTGCGCACGAGCCCCGCATCGTGGTAAGATGGGTGGGTGGGTACCCATACTGGGATGCGCCTAATCGAGATTAGCTCTGAAGTAAATCCAAGTATGTTCCATGAAGATAATTGGTCCCAGCATACAAACAGTCAACCCTATTTTGCTGGCCCGCAGCTGGGCAAGGCGAGCCTATCCCACGGCTTTATGCACAGGCAGCGATTGATCTGGGCTCCAGTTACCACATCCAGGCTTTCGGAAGAAGCATGTGTGCCCAAATTGAGAAAGCCGTCCTTCCCGTAGCTCTTGTCCCTTGGAAGTCTGTGGACAGACAGGGTCTCACCTCGGCGTTTTGACGTCTGATATTATCCGGATTAAGTTTCATATCCTAGACAACCAACGCGGACAAAGCTAGACTTTGTGGTAGCACCAGCTCGTGACTTTACCTGGTTCATAAGGCCGCCGTTCCCGTCCGCATCAACCCTGTTCCCAAGTATCTTTCACTACAGCAACCACAAGTCTATCTCGTCGTGTTCATTGTTATCATGAAGTCTCTCACGCTCCTCTCAGCCCTTTGTGGCATCGCC
Organism: Balansia obtecta B249; assembly: GCA_000709145.1. Classification (NCBI taxonomy): domain Eukaryota; kingdom Fungi; phylum Ascomycota; class Sordariomycetes; order Hypocreales; family Clavicipitaceae; genus Balansia; species Balansia obtecta. The sequence continues at coordinate 135,510 of JFZS01000022.1, forward strand.
TCGGCTCATTTCATTCTGAAATACCCAAAGACTTCTGGCTTCGATGAAACGAAGGAGGACCAAGGTCCCTGCGGCGGCATTACGCCCGACTTTTCGAAAAAACTGGCTGACTTCCATGTTGGTGGTGATGCTCTGGCAATGACGTTGACCCATCCTCAGGGCAATTGGCTTTTCCGCGTGACGACGGATGAGAAGGCCGAGTCTGGGTGGGAGCAGATCTTCCCAATTGTGCAACAGAGCGGTCTCGGCGATTTTTGCGAGCCCGAGATTACCATTCCCAGCAAGTATGCTGGCAAGAAGGGCATTGTGGGTGTCGTGTCATCCGCGACGGACGGCTTGCTGTACCAGGTAAGAAGACACTTTCCAAGACCGACATTGTGTAAGCATAAGAAATAGGAGAAAGGAAAGAACTAATCCAAGATGCTAGTGCGTCGCTGTCAGCTTCGTCGACGGCAAGGCGGACAAGCCCTCGGAATGTAACAACGGCTCTGTTAAAGCATCCTTTGTTAACGACTCCAAGTTGAGTGCCCTGGTGGGCAATGGTGCTGCCACGACTGCAACCCCCTCAGGTGCCTCGGGATCCAAATCGAGCTCGCCTTCGTCGCAGACCGGCGCTGCGTCCTCGTTGCAGAGCTGGTCAACAGTGAGCAGTGGATGGGGGGGCATTGTTATTGCCCTATGCATGGCCACTCTGGGAGGCGCCCTCATGATTTAAGCATATAGTGTGCAACTCCAGGCGGCAGAAAGGAAAATTAAGACGAGGGGACATGGCGGATTGCTGTTGATAGGCAGCCAACATGGGACTATATCATCTGTGTATCAATCTTCTTGGTAGCCTGATAGCGTGAATATTCTGATCCGGTACTGCAGGGCCCAAGCGAGAGACGAAAGACGAAGCGAGGTGCTCGCTACGTGATTAGGAACCCAGAGTCGGGATGCTCCTTCCTCCAACTCTAGCTTCCCGTCTTGGTGGCATAATACGACTGAGTCACATGTCGACGTGTCACCTCATCATCTCACCATCTCACCATCTCGTCATCTCAAACTCAAAGCGGTTCATGGTGGTGCGCCGTCTGACTTCGCGAGACTTGCATGTCATCGCCATGCCCTATTCCCTGTTTCCTCTAGTCTCGCCACGCTACGCCATTCTCCGTATCCGGTTCGCGATTATGCATCGCGTAGAAGCGAAAATGGGCCAGAGCTCCACTCTGAAAAAAAAAAAATTCCCTTGGACCACCGCTCATGTTCGCGATCTGCAGCGTCGGCCTCGTTGCGCCGCCGCCCTGATTGCCCCACACATGCCGCAATGAGCTGTTACCCCAACTCTTGGTTCAATCGAGGACATGGTTGCATCGTCAACTATCATTAATGTCAAATTGAAATTGATTCACTACATGCGCTGTCGAGTCTCGGTCATGCTTTTCTTACAATTTCCCCGATAGCCTGCAGCACTCAATTGGAGCTGCCCCATCATTTTGAGTTGAGAAAAAGACTGTGGCATTGAAGTGTATCCACCGCGCAATACACCGCAGGATCAGACCTGATGTGGATGCAAAGCTATATTCTGTGAGAATTCTTTGTCGAAAGGTCTCTGCTGAACTTAACTGTGAATTGAGAAAATTCTTGACACCGAGCACTCTGAATGTCATTATACGCCACTTCAGTATCACTGAGCTTATATTCCGAGACCAACCTACATTAAAGAGCTGTTTCTCACCCTGACTGACTCTGTGCTCGCATCTCAACCTTTCATACCTCGAAGATCAGGCTCTTACACGTTATGCTTGCAGAGATTCTACCATGGCTGTCATGTCTGAATTGCTTCACCGCGTGGCGGACCTCGTCGTCGTCAAGGATAACGGCCAAATGATCCTCGGCGGTATTCCCGTCATCACAAGCCCGAGTCTTTCTGAAGCCGATGTTGGCATTCTTATCACTCTCGCTGCCTTTTCGATCACCACGTTTGTTCTCTATACCTTTCGCAACCAACTACAATCCCTTTTTCCACGATGGCTCAAGCCGTTTGCCGAGGAGGAACCATCGGGGTCTGATAAGCGTAAAGCTTGGACGCATTGGACAGTGGTTTTAGTTCTCATTGCCCTTACGGGACTTGTTCTATCTATCGTCCCCATTTGCCTCAATCCACGAGAGCTTCGAGCCATTTTTCAGGTTGTTCCGTGGCTTGCAGCGGCTCTTATCACTGCTTTGGACCGGCCAACTAGTACCCCACGCATATTGCTTCTGCAATATATTTTGATCCTTTCAGCTGGAATGGGCATGTACTCTGCGGAATTCCTAGGTCATCACCTTCGCGCTATCGATCCATTCCACGTCTCCAGGGCTTTACTAGCAGTCGTAGGGGTCATTGTCATAGGCAACATGCCACTTCGAAACCCTGCCTGGGATACCGAAGATATCGGTAACCCAAAACTGCCGCCTTCTCATCATGTTCGCAGTCCGGAAGACAACCTCACACTTTTCAGATTCTGGGCCATGACATGGGTTTACCCTCTGGCCAGGCTGTGCCGCGAGAGAGAATTAACAGTCGATGATGTCTGGCAGCTGCCTCTTGAATTTCAGCATACGCGTCTCTTCCTGGCATTCCGCGAACTTCATGGCAAATTGATCCCTTGTTTGATTGAAGCAAATGGCTTGGACCTATTTATTGCCACAATACTATCCATCGCCGAAACTGTCGCTGAAGTCTCCAACATCCGCCTGACAAGCCGCCTGTACAGTTCTCTAGATAGTGGCAACCCCAGCGAAGCCTATTTCTGGTGTGTTGTCATGCTTTGCATTGATATTTTCCGTCAGATTGCGAAGACAACATCCTCTTGGTACTCCCGCAAGGCGTACGAGCGATCCCGCGGAGAGACATTCATTGCCTTATTTTGTAAACTCCTCACGAGAGCCGTGCCCGGATCGGACGTTTCCGAAAAAGGACCTGGCGAGGACCATATTGACAATCCCGTCAGCCAAGCTACCGTGATAAAACGCTCGTGGGTGGGCAGATGTTGCTGTTCACGTAGACATAGGAAAAAGTCCAAGTCACAGGAAGCTCCTGCATCAAACGCCAAAGTTGTCAATCTTGTCAGAGGAGATACGTACGACATATCCCAGCGTTTTTGGGACTTCCCAAAGCTCGTATCGAGACCGATCAAAGTTATCGTCACAGTCTACTACCTTATCGACATTATGGGTTGGCCGTCAAGTATAGGCTTTGGCCTCATGGCTTTGTTCATGACGAGCAACTCGCTGCTCGTACGCAAGATTGTCAAGTTAGAGAGAATAAGGTCTTCGCACTCTGACAAGCGAGCTCAAGCCGTGTCACACTTTGTCGAAGCTAGCCGTCCGCTTAAACTCAACGGCTGGACATCTTCTTGGAGTTCCAGAATCATGAAGTTCCGCGCCATGGAAATGCTAACGAGGTTAAAAATCGCACGTATTATGGCAGCAATCTCGACGACAAACGTAATTGGCGGCACTACATATCCGCTTGCCAGCATTTGGCTCTTCACTCTTGTCTTGGGTCAAGGTCTTCCCAACGATGTTATTTGGCCTTCTTTGCAGCTATTCAGCCAGCTGGAAGCGGGCGTCAAGGAAGTCTTCGATCTGATATCAGCGTACTGGAAGGCGTTAATCCCTGTCGAGCGAGTGAATCGATACATGGACGAACCAGACCGAGACGAAGATACATTAGGAACCAGAGACACCAAAGACATCGAATTTCATGGAGCATCATTTGCATGGCCGTCCACCAACCACATAGTCCTTTCTCGACTGAACCTGAAATTCAGCAGTGGTCTTCATATAATTCGTGGTAAGGTCGGCTCTGGAAAGTCTAGTCTGTTGCTCGCTGCGTTGAATGAAATGGAGTTGCATGGTGGTGACATTCTTCGACCCGACGAGCCCATTGGCTATGCACAACAACTTCCATGGCTTCAAAATAAGACAATCCGTGAAAACATAGTCTTCCATCATCGATTCGACCCCTCCAGATACCGACAGGTTCTGCACGCATGTGCACTTGGCCCCGACCTGGCGGCCTTTCCGGATGGGGATCAAACTAAATTAGAAGAGGGAGGCGTCGGGTTGTCCGGCGGGCAAAAGGCAAGAGTTGCATTGGCCAGGGCTGTTTACAGCCCGTGTCGCATTCTCTTGTTAGATGACCCATTAGCTCCATTGGATCACGACACTGCTAGTAACATTGTCCGCCGCTTGCTTCAGGGACCCCTTGCCCAAGATCGCACGATTCTAATGGTTACACATCGAGATGATTTGGTCCTTCGTATTGCGGATCAAGTCATAGACATGGAGGATGGTTCCGCCCATGTGTTGACAAGGGAGGAAATACAAAATGAGCTTGAGCACCCATACCATAGCAGCCAGCAGTCAAAAACGGCAGGGGATGCAGAATCATGGCACGAAATACACGACGAGGAGGAGATATCTAACCTCAGGGAAGCTCCAGAGGAGCCGTCAGAGACAGGGAGTGTGCCTCTCTCAGTATACCTCAGCTATGTCAAGGCCGGAGGATGGACAAAGTGGGGATTTCTTGCCTTGTTCTACGGAATGTCGAGAGGCTGTGACATCTCCCGAGCGCAGCTACTCGAGGCTTGGGGAAATGCTACTGCCCAAAACCAAGCAGGCAACGAGTCTCACTACTGGGGACTACCGGATCCCGGAAAGCATCCGAATGTTTGGCTTTACGTCCTTGCTGGACTTTCTGGAGGGCAAGTCCTGACATATGCCGTTGCCCAGCTACTTTTGGCACAGATCTCCATTGATGCCGCCCAAGGGCTTTTCCAAAATGCCATCGACCGCGTAAGCAAGGCTACTTTTCGGTATCATGACATCACCCCAACGGGGCAGCTTAAGAATCGGCTCATTTCCGACATGGGCATGGTTGATGGCGGCATTCTAACACCTCTTGAGGGATTCATTTACAATTCCATTGCTTTGGGCCTTAGTCTTGTAGCCATTGCTACACATCAACCATTGCTATTAATAATTCTCGGTGTGGTCTCGGTCCTTTTTGTTTACTTTTTCAGACTTTATGTTCCTGTATCGCGCAGTCTAAGACGTATGGAAATGAGATATCTGACGCCCATCATCTCCAACATCGCCGTAATGCAGGACGGCTTGGTCACTATACGTGCACTTCGCGTGGAGGGTCGCTTTCAAGATCGCCATCTGGATGCTGTGGACGATTTTCAAAAGCAAGATCATTTCTTCTGGAGCATGGCCTTCTGGTTGGACTTTCGTCTGAGCATTTCCTCGGCGGTCACGCGGACCTTGTTGATCATTTTTATGATTTGGTACGGGACACCAGCGAGTGCTATTGGATTCGTATTGACGCAAACAACAATCGCAATGGCAGCGGTACAACAGCTGTGCGAAAAGTTTGCGCAGCTACAACTTGATGCAGTGTCTCTGGAGCGGGTCAACATGCTCAACAACATACCAGAAGAGCCTAACGGGGACGAGGAACCCCCAGACGACTGGCCTAGACCTTGCGACGATATCAAGTTTGACTCCATGTCCTTCAAGTATGACGACGACCTGCCTGCAGTTCTTAAAAATGTGACGTTTGAGATCCCCGGGGGATCTACATGCGCCGTGCTAGGACGAACGGGCTCAGGAAAATCCACATTAACCAATGCCTTGCTTGCAACGCAGACGGCATCAGAGGGAACAGTGAAGATTGGTGGCATCGATGTTGCACAAGTTAACCGCGTCGCACTTCGAAACCGAGTCACTTTCATTCAACAGGACCCCACGTTATTCCCGGGAACTCTGCGCGATAATATCGACCCAGAAGGAAAGTTTGCTGATTCTGCGTGCGAGAATGCCATCCACCGTGTTCTTGGACAGGACTGGAGCCTCAACTCCGTAATTGATGCAGGTGGCAAGAACCTTAGTCAAGGACAAAGACAGCTAGCGGGAATCAGCCGAGCAGTGCTGCGTAGGAGCGGGCTGGTCATACTGGATGAAGCAACTGCGTCGATTGACCGCGGTACCGCGGCCACTGTACAGCGCATCTTGCGAGAGGAACTGTCTAACAGCACAGTCATTACGATTGCACACCGACTAGAGGCCGTGGAGAATGCCAACTGGTGTCTCCGGTTAGAACAAGGACGCGTGCTCGAATGTGGACCAGCAAAAGATTTGGCCGGTAAAGCTCCAGACGAGGAGTAGAAAAAGTTGCAAGGAAAATTATAGAACATGTGTGCAAAGGTTCCAGACACGGAGGCTGGTATAATGGAGGTATTTTTATGGAAAGAGTGGTGACGACGAGACGTGCCCGCCAACAGACGGGATTGCCGGTCATTGGCGTGTCTAAGCTGCATTAACGAGCAAATTCGTCAAGCACAATGCGTATGCTTTTCTTGTTTCTTGATTAACTTGATGAAAATTATGATTATAAAGCACCTAATTTAGTAAGCATGTAACTCCCCCCCCCAACTGTGACTGTGAGTTTGAAGTTAGTTTGAAACATCTACACCGAAGTCCCCTCTTTGACGACAAAGCTGTCACGATCCACGTCAGACCCCTCGGTGAAATTTCTTCTTTAATATACCTGTTGGGTTTCTTTAAGCTGTTACCAGTCCGGCATTGAGATTAACGTAATACCTGCTGTGCTTCTTGAACACAATGCATTGGAGCACCGCTGCAACAGCTACAGATAGAGAAGCTAACAGATATAGCTTGATAGTTAGTAGCCCTTCTGGTCCGTCAGCCGTTGTTGCCTTCAATGACGATGGTAAAGATTTTTGGCTATTCCATGTGCAGTACGGTCCACTCAAACCCGGGCCGAAGATAACATGTCCCGGCCCGCCGCCCAACTTTGAGACGATGATGATTAACTAAGAAGCTTGCATTTTGCAAAGTTACGTGATGGGATGTGAAGAAAGTGGGAAGATGTACCGTTCCAGATCTTGTATGTCTGTGGCAGGTCGCGATGCCTTGGTAGCAAATATTTGTACGGTCACGGTTCTTCTTGTACTCGGCGTCTCGGTTATAGAGCCTAGATAGGGTTTGATTCCTTCCTTTGCCTTTGCACCTTGTGGCATATACTTTTTGCGTAGGTTTAGATTTGTTATTGCATAATGACGATGGCAGCCTTGCCTCTGTCTGTGTCTGTGTCTGTGTCTGTGTCTGTCTCTGTAGTAAAACTCTCACCCGGCGTCAGATGCACTGACCGAAAGCTCCGTTGACGCAATCTCTTGAACTTGGAATCACCAGGCAATTCTCAAGACGGTGCTGATTTTCATGCTTTTTTTTTTTTTTTTTCCCAAGACATCGATTCTTTCCATCGATTCTTTCCATCGTGCCCCTTTCCTACCCCTATATCGGGACAGCACTCGAGATATCCTGCCGTCTCCAGCTTTCGCTACGATGGCTACAATTCTTGACATTTCCAGGAGAGCGATTTTTGAATTCCACAGTTTCATTAGCGCCATACTCTTCATGACGATCCGATATCGTGCATCCCCTTCTCCCGCACACTCAGGGTAGCATCAGGCACGTTGCTAACTTGACGCAGCAAGCTATATCAATCTTCTTTTCTTTATATCGATTTGGGAATTCCGGCTTGCACAATCCTGATTCCGTTGTCTACGCGCAGGATTGATCTTTACCCGCCCCGAGAAACGAGAGCATGATGCAAGAGCTAGCATTTGCTTACCAACGCCATAGAAGAAAAACTCACGAAGCGGAAAACAACAGCTTCGCCGCTGAAGGGAAAAAAAAAAAAAAATTTCTCTCACAACAGCGACACCAGCCGCTCGTTGCCGCAAGCCACATGTATAGCGCCTGATACAAAAAGCTCTGATACCACGCGCGAGACAAGAAAAACAAAACAAGTGACGACTTTCGTATCAAGATTGCGGGTAGCGTCGTCTTTCTCGTTCCCTTGCATACGGAGCGCGCGGTTTGCATTGAATGTGGCTGGCTGAGAGCTGCGTGCGCACTCGCTGAGGGCTGTCCAGAGAATCCGCATGGCCGGGTGATCTACAGAACCTCGTAAAGGCTCTCGCTGTCGCTAATTTAGCGTCGTGGTCGCGGAGAGGGAGCCGGGCAATGGGAGTCGCTGACACGGGAGAGAAGAAAGATGGTCACGGACCGACGGACCGCAGATCGAGACGCCAGTCACGGTTAGCAGAACCGGAAGGCGGGCGGGGCCCCTCGGGCGAATTCTGTCATAAATCACAAGAATTACGCTGGGGCAAGGACGATGTCTTGTACAAAGTCTGAGCCGAGTCGAGCCGTGTTGGGCGTTGGGCGTTTGGCGTTGAGCTGAAGTTGGTCATCTGTGCCTGGCACACGGAGACGCCAACACTCTCTCCATATCGGCAAGGATACCGAGACAGCTGGGACTGATCAACGTAGCACAGGAGGTAGGCTTGACGACCGGAGAGCTGCGTGGTTGAGTAATAATGCAACTTCCGATCGTGACACCCCAGCTCCGAGGCACGACGATCATGGGCAATATCGTCTCTTGCGTCACTTGGTGTTCAGACCAGCTCTCCACAACTCCTGCAGAGAGGTTAGCTACAAGGGTGACAAAGGACATAGTTTGCGACGATTCCCGCAAGTCAATGTCTTCCTAGGGCGGCCCGTCATGTAGTTTGACGACTCACTCCGTGGTAGCTTAGCCACGCCATGCAAAGGTCGGTAGGAAAATGCAGGAACTAATAGGTAGAGGCCAGCGTTTTTTAAAACTAAGAGAGCTATATGATACAAGGGCCGCGCTGCAGATCCCAGTGGATGGTGATAATGTCGGCAAGGCGTCGTCCTGTCGGCATCAAAAAGGGAGGTGTACAAGTGAGATGGCAACACACGCAGGAACAGCTGCAATGCTCTCAGCTATGGTCGTCCGGCATGATGGATGGCAATTCTCGAAGCACATATCATCACGCCACCGAAGATTCAATGCAGACAGACAGACCGCTACACTGGGCCGGGCGCGACGCAAGAGGCGAGACATGCAGCGAGCGGCATGCTTTATGGCAAAGATTCGAAAGCTCACATAGGATCATGTATCACCGACGATGTAGGTGGCTGGCTGTAGCTCGTTGCATCAGTGGAAGCCGGTCTGTATATACCATGAAGGCGCGCAAGACAAGAGCGAGCCTCTGGTGTATAAAGCAAGCTGCTTCTCCAGCTACATCAGGATAGATCCTTACACATAGCCCAGACTAACAAGGCCAAACCAAGTATTCCAACAAGACAATATTTCTGCCCTTCTACGCCCGGCCGCCGAAATGTCTGAGACTTACACCATTTCTATCGAGAACAACAGGGGCGCGAACAGCAACTATGCCGTCTTCATGGCACCCCCCGAGTTCTCCGGCGGTCAGCAGCCGTGGATGAACGTGTGGTACACATTCTTCATTCCGTACCGCGGAAACTTTGAGGTCATATCTGGATCCGACTACTATCCTTGTATGCTACGTCCCTCCCCTCCCAGCCCGTTGAAGCAGTAGCGCATTCTCCAATCTCAGTATAACATCGACGCAGAACTTTGGGCAACACGCTGGGAAACTGCTGACCGATTCTGTTCCTCAGGGACGGGTACTGCTCCTACAAACCCGGCGCCAGGGGTAATCGTCGATAGCGGCATGACCCTGCCTGGACGTCTGGGGACAAGCTCGATTCCGGGAAGTAAGTGGACAGTTTCCTCTCTGCTCTCCGTCCCTCCATATACCATCATACTTTGGCTACGCGAGTAGTACATGTCCTTGCCCCCCCCCCCCCCAAAAGACCCTCATGCCACGATATTTCTTACGAAAAGGAACACTTCAAGATGATATCTGACAGAGCTTCACACTTGATTCCCCAGGCACATTTGACATGAAGGTCGTCCAGTCCTTTCCCACTCTGAAAGAGGTCAATCCCACCGCCAGCCCCGGCGCATTTGAAATCAAGACGGGAAGCGACTTCAGCGTGCCAAACCACACCTACCTCGTCGGTATGGCAAAGGTTAACCAGCGCGGCCAAGTCGCGCCAGTGGCGTCGGTAAGCACTCTCTCGCTCACATGGAAGCCAGAGCCCGTTTCCCAGAGGGCCAGTCCACGAAGCGACCTGACTCTTTTCGCCAGGTTGCCCCCTTGAACAACCAGAGGATCAACATCACGCCCAGGATGAAGTTCTTTGTCACCGAGAGCCAGCAAGTTCCAGGCGAGATCGTAGACTACCACAGCGTAGCGCGAGAAGGGGCCGAGATCGACTTCACTTCCGGGGTGGGAAAGGGCAAGTTCTACGCGCGCGCGGTCCATGGGACCGATGGCAGGTTCAATGTCACTTACTATGACAGCTTGGACGCTTAGTGGCCATCAAGAAACGCGAAGGACTTGGCGTTAGCTATCAGATGAAGGCTTCTACTCAATTTGTGTCGAGATCTGGTCATATGTTTTCAAAACATATCGGTCTTCATATCGTTCTAGTGCTGTCTACACAGCTCTTTAGATCATCGGCCTACTTATCACAGCTCAATGATTGACAAAATACTCAGGAACCTGTCTCGTGGAGACATGTCTAAATGATATCCCGCACGGGGCTAGTAGTCTGTAGTCGTTGAGAACACCCCCAACGGTGTGATTTGTAGAGTCATAGCGGCCTCGTAAAGAGTCTTCTTATACGCAGATGAGTCCAAATTGGCCGGTTGACTACATGCTGTGGACAATTGGTAATCTTCGCAAGCCTCTTCCATGCCTCGTCAGGACAGTTCACCGGTCAGTGCCATCTTGGGCCCAGTACGCACACCAAGTTGCCAGACAAATCATGCTGCTCTGCCACAGGCCAATGCGCAGAGGCAGTCAGATCATAGCCTTTTGTCAAACTGTGCTCACTTCAGGAATGGCCTAGGGGTATAGATCGCTTTCTCCCTCCACCTACCCTGACGCACGCGACGCAACTATTTCCGCCGCGTTGTTGGATCACGCGAACTCTGGCCGACTCAACAAGCATGATGCAGGGACTTTGAGCTTGGAGCCTAACCCGCTTCAAGTCTTGATCTAGGTCCTTGGCCGCGGTCGGGTTGGCTTGCGCGTAATTTCTCAGATGGTACATGAGTGGCGGGACATAACCATCTTGGTGCGAACAGGCTGCCTGGCCTCGGCTGCGTCCCCATGCGTTGATCCGATAGGCAGGAATAGAAGTCATTCCTGAGCCTCGACTGTCGCGCAAACGCTGAGCAGTATAGGGACGATCCTTTCCACTGAACGTTGTGCTTTGCGTAGGGAGAAACATTCGTCACCAAAACCATGTCTTCTGGCCATTATCACCACGGAGCAAAAGCACGGAGCAATGATGCAGCAACATCGGTTGACACGAGTCAGAATGGGGGATACCCTCCACGCATCCTGCTTCTTTATTGCCAAGGGCCGAAGCACAGTAGCCATTTTCTTGTTATCATATACTCAAATTTCACGCCCATTTTTCGTTTCACTTCAAATCGTCCGCTCCTCCACGCGCCATTAAGTGCTTTGGAAAATTCATCATCATAACTTTTAATATATGCCCACATGCAGAATTGGCCTCATGTTCGGGAAGCTGCGGCCTGGACCTCGCTAAGAGTCACCAGTGCTGTAGTCAGATTTTCGTACCCATTCTCTGTAACATGGACGTTGTCCTCGAGTCTACAAGATGTTAGTCTTGCGTCTGCCGGCCACGTCCAAGCAATAATCTACTCACCTAACACCACCCACATCCCAGTATTTGTTGAGGACCTCAGTATCGATAAATTTGCTGTGGACGGGATCGTCGAGATATGGCTTGATAATAAATTCGCAGAAATAAATCTACTTCGAGTTCAATCACAACTGATGCAAACGGCCAAGATCACTCGGGTGCAACTTACACCAGGTTCAACAGTAACGACAGCCCCAGCAGGAACCCGACCACGCAGTCTCAGGTAGCGGAACAGTCTGTCGTTGTCGTTGGGGTTTGCGTTACCGCCAGTGTCGTGGGTGTCCATACCCAGGTAATGTCCTAAGCCATGCGGAAAGAAGGCGGCACTAGTTCTACCATCCAAAATCTCCTGAGCGTCTCCTTTCAAGATTCCGAGGGCTAGCAGGCCTTCAATGGCAATTCTATGTGCGTGAAGGTGGAGGTCTTCCCAAAGCATTCCGCCCTTGATACGCTTAATACATTCAGTTTGCATTCGAGAAACAATGGCGTAGATGTCAGCCGATTCTTTGGTGAATTTTCCAGTCAAAGGAATCGTTCTTGTCTACATCTTGACCAGTCAGTGATCCATAGCCTGAGAATAAACGCTACTCAACTTTTAATCATCAATACTCACAATATCCGAGGCGTAATTGTTCCACTCGCATCCAGCGTCTATCAGCAGGTTCAGCTTGCCGCTCAAGGGAGCATTGTTGTCTACATAGTGCAAAGTAGCAGCGGCCCGCCCAGAAGCGACGATAGGGTGGTAGGGCATCTCAGGGGCCCCCTCCGATACACAATACTTCAGAAAAGTGGCATAAACTTCCTGCTCAAAGGCAGCTGTCTTGGCGCAGTCAATGACAGCTCTGTGAGCGTGACTGGCGATATGATTGGCTTTCTGGATCATGGCGACCTCATACTCGTCCTTGATGACGCGGGAGATCTCGATAGCAGCTTTGACGGTGACGAAATCCGTCTCGGCGAACTCGAGGAAGGTGACATTGTCGGAGACTTGATTGGCAATGGCGAAAACGGTCGAATTGGGACTTTGCTTGGCCAAATGCGTAAGAGTGGCGTTGACTTGTGTAGTGAATTTGACCTCGTCCACATCGTATTTTCTCAAAGCATCATCGATACTAAAGGGCAGACCGGACCACATGACCTCGTCAGGATTCATGGGGGGGATAAAGAGGGTAGATTTACCGGATTGGATGTCGTAGGCGAAGGAACAATCGGCAAGATTGCACCCGGTAAGGTAGTAAAAGTATCGACGCTGTCTGAATGGTTCGGGAGAATCATTATCTTCTTGCAGCTTGGTCATGCGAGCCTCGAGGTAGATGACGCCGTTTGCATCAGGCTTAGACTTGCGGATGTGCTCGACGACTCGTTCGGCATGGGCTTTGCCAGGATATTTAGCCCGGAGAACATGCTCAAAATCTCGTTTCATAGTAGTTTTTAGTACGAGCGAGGACAAGTATCGATAGCGACGACGGTGACGATGAGAGAGCGATGGAGGGGACACGATGGAGAGGACACGATGGCGGGGTAGCTGGGACTTGTGGTGGTGTTAAAAAAGGGAGAGGGGAAAAAGACAAGAGAGACAATAGTCAAGTCGGCAACAGGCCCCGCGCGGGGACCAGCCGATGCCTAGGATAGAGAGGGCTAGCGAGCGGGATGGGATCGTATGGAAAAGAGAGGCGGTCGGAACAAAAAGGCGGCTGCAAGACACAGAAGGAGGATGATGCGGGATGTCGAAGTGGTCCGGAAGTAGAGCGACGGATTGTGACAAGTGGCGCAAGTGGCTCAATAGGTCGTCGTCACCAATATCCACTCTCTGTTTGCTGTGTCTGCTGCCTGCCAGCTGCCAGCTGCCAGCTGCCAATTCCATCCGCCTAGAAGAAGTCCGCCCCTCCCGCAAATTGATGACGATAACAAGCCCAACTGATTGACTCCGTCGGCCGGCAAGCGCGCCCCCCCTGTTCCTGCATCTGAAACCCACGATTATGTCGACTTTCTGCAGGGAATTCCGTTTTGGGTAAGTAGTCACCTGTAGACATCTGTAGCCACCTGGCAGTCGCCTGGCAGTCACCTGGTTGACGATACATCCCAACTTCGAGATCACTCATTCACGCCTTGGCTGGCAACAGCTGTATACAGTCGGCGGCGCGGGGCGCAGTTTGCGTCGCACGGGATAAAAATGGGGTGGGGGGGGGGGGGGTAAGGGGGGATTTAACCTGATTTGGCCAGGCGCAACGGGACACGCTACGCTAAGATGCAGCCCCCTTTTTTAGACTAGAAACCCACGGAACCCACATCCTCCTTCCTCGTTTTGTATCATCGACTTCTTTCGTCCCTCGAACTGAGCTACCTTCGTTCCGCTACAGACAGTCGTCACTACTGATTGAATCATCGGGAGCACATTCCGTGTAGGACCTGAAAATGGCATGTGGCATGTCCACGGTCAATTTCCGCGGCCACGGACTTCCGAAGGCGCGGCATGCTTCATGCCCTTCCTGAAAATTGTCAGACCGTGTTATGAGCGTCCTTGGGATGTTCTTGGACTCAGACCCGTCCGCTTCATTGCAACCACAACGGTTCTTCTCTGTAGCATTGCATGCTCGGCTGCTGGATGGTCCCAATCCCTGCTTGAGCGGAACGACTCGGCCTCGGAGACACATGCCCGGCCTAGCAGGACGAGGTTACATAAACTTTTTACGCCCAAGTGTAGAAGCCGTCCATCCAATGTATTTGCGATCTACTCCGTACCATGCCATACAGTATCCTCAAACACCCCGCCTCATGACAAGTTAGAGAGCAGTCCTCAGTTCCCAACATGCGACCCTGTAAGGGATAGAATACTACTTAGACCAAGGACCAAGCATTCGCGTCCTGTCCCGATCAAGTGCCAACACAGTCTGCAGTCATCTTGTCCAGAGGCATCATTCGCGTCCCCAGCAAAGACATATTCCTTGTAGCAACGTAGGTCTCCCCCGGGCCGTGAGTTACATACGTATCGATGCATCACCGTCAGCGAAGCCGCAATCCCCCATGTCGGGATACCCACGGCCCTGGACGTATCCATATCTGGCCCCCGTCCTCTCCTGCCTTTCGATCCCATCCGATTGTAGGCCCTGCTCTCGCAGGCTATTGGTCGCCATCGTACATGTAACCTTGGCAAGCGCCCAATTTGTCACCAGTCCCATCGTGGCCGGCCTGACCCTTGCCCGACTTTGTCCGGCCCCGCCTCGCGGGGCGATCCTTCACGGTCCGTCGCCACGATCTCGGCCTTGGCTCCTCTCCAAGACATCAACAGGTGAAAAAAAATTAAAATAAAATTAAGCAGCCTCTTCCGCGCAACTTTTCAAAAGCAAAAAGTAGCACAGTAGATATCCTGGTGTGAGACCAGGGGCAACAGCGCCCTAAGTATGTAAGTCGGACATGCTTTGGAATGAGCCAATTCCTCCGTTGTCTCGGCCACTTTGGTTCGTGATGAAAATTGTTTCGCTTTCTGAGTCCTCTTGTCTGAGACCAAGATCCGGAAGACCAGATCTGGCTTGTTTCTACAGGCCAACGTAGAGAAAATCATATGTCTCTGTTTTCTTGCTTGTTTTCTTCTCTAGAATATCTCAGCCTTCGTAGACCGGTTACGCCGCTTGTTGTTTGACCGTGTAACACGAAGACATATCAGGCTCAAAATGTCAACTCTTTTTTCACTTACAAAGCAGCCCATTCCCCGAAGTCCTAATTTTCTTCATCACACCGAGGTAATGGCGGTGGGCCTTTTGAATCAACTTTTTATCGTCCCCTTTACACTCGAACAAGCCTCGTTATGCCGTCCGTCACGATTGCGTTGATGTCAACCATTATTCTTTTGTTTCGCCTAGAGAAATTTGTTTCGGCTCGAGCCACTGACCGATCTGGTACGGAACCATTCTCCGCAACTACAATGACTACTATTTTAATCGTCCGAGCTGTCCTTGGGTTTCTTTCGTCCTTGGTTACTGATCTCTTGCGCAATGTTCAATGGCTACCCCCTTACCAACATCGCAGGATCATACACCATCTTTGTGGAAAAGAAGACGTGTTTCATATGATCCATCTTGAAGCTTTTAAGGTATATATCGTCAAACTTTTTTTAACCGACTCTTATCACGTTGTGGCCTGATCTCCACACAAGAGTTAAGGTCGTCCTCCTTTCTTTCTGGGAAGCAGTCTAATCAGCAATATCACAGCATGGAAGCAAAAGTCTTTGTCCAGCCCCCTTGCCAGGTACAAGTCGGGACAGTTCTTCATCCACCCGTCGTGGCGGTCTTGACTATCCCCCCCAGAATGTCTGGGTCTCAATTTCTGGCGACCGCACATCTTCTTCAGACTCAAGGTGAAGCAGTCGTGGAATATGGGCTGCAGGGAACTACTATGGTCAATGGGAACACAGGAAGGAGTCGGACAGAAAGCTCGCACACTTGGCTCTTCGCGTGGCATGATCTGACCGCTGTTTTGGCGGGATCATTCGCTATCCGTATTGGGATATACGAAGTGAGTAACAATGGCGCCACATATGTGGCCGAAGTAACGTCGAGAAGAACCACGATACTTGACGAGCCGGTGTTGAGGTAACCACTGCGTAAGTTGAGTCCCACTCGTTTTCCCCGCGTACTAGAATGCGTTCATCTATGATCCAATATGCTGATTCTGTCGCTTTTAGTACCAGAAGAGAGGCAAGCTCTTGAGATTACCAAAAGTCAAGGCGCACTTCCACCGTCCTTCGACATAGCGGGCCTTTAAGATACATTCTTCGCCCCTTCATCTGCTGTCGGTGTGCTAAGCGCAAGTAGCCAAATGAGAGTGGTTTTGAACCAAGTGCTGGAAAACAAAAGTGCTCTTGTTGTTAGCAGCATTGTTTAACTTCCCTTTATCAAATTAATGCTATATTTATAATTAACTTGGAATGTAATAGCTGCTTTATTGTTATGCAGGCAACTCTAGTTGTCAGTCGAGCACACGTCCGCGTGTGGTGTCATTCGCAATATAGCGACGAGTCCAATCACCTCGCTAGGGTGAAACAGAAGATTGCATATCAGCACACTTGGATTCCAATAGAAGGTGGCATGTCATAGAGGACCACGATTTTCCGTTTCTGCACCTGAACGGAATTGTCCACTCATCTCGACGGATTTGAGCTGCAGCGCATCATCTCGCACCGTGCCCACCTCGCGATGAGCCATCTATCTTAACGCTGTCGAGGCATATGTCCGAGCAGCATTGAAAGCAGAAAAAGACGTGGCGGCAGGTCTTGTAGCCTGGTTGTGCACTCGGTGTGATATCTTGACCATGCTTGTCTCTGAAGTGACGTAGGAGACAACGGCAATCTTCTCAAAACGCCCACCCCCATTCTGGCATCGTGAAGCCCCAGCCAATCACAATCATTGACCCCCGCCCACCCCACTTCTAGTACAAACAACCCTCCTCCGCCCGAAAAGAAAAGGCCCATTCAGCAATCCTTCTCAAAGGGCAGCAATTGCTTCAGTCAAGAGTCGCAGCCTAGATTGGCAAGGCAGGCAAAATGGTCTACTACTACACATCCTCGGTAGTCGACCCCCCGGGCTTCATATACGTCGGCAAGGACAAGTTCGAAAGTACGCACGCCCCGCACGCCCTCCCCGACAAACAACTGACCGGACATTCCCAGACGAGGATCTTATAAAGTACGGCTGGGAGGAAGACGTCTGGGTACGACAATCTCACCTTCTCCCTATGAAAAGCGAGACAAAAAAAAATAAAAAGAGGAAGAAGAAGAAGAAGAAGAAGAAGAAGCGCGAGTAGGACATTGCTAAGATGACAAGTTTCACGTCGATAAACTATCCAGCGCACACATCTATCTCCGCATGCAGGAAGGCCAAACATGGGACGACCTCCCGCCTGAGCTGATCACCGATCTGGCGCAACTTACAAAGGCCAACTCCATAGAAGGTAACAAGAAGGACAACGTCACGGTCATCTACACGCCGTGGTCTAACCTCAAGAAAGATGGTTCCATGGACGTGGGGCAGGTCTCGTTCAAGGATCCCCGCAAGGTGAAGCGCGTTTTGCTCCCCGCGCGGGAGAATCCCATCGTGAATAGGCTGAATAAGACGAGAGTCGAGAAGAAGCCAGACCTGAAGCTGGAAAAGGACGAGAGGTTGAAGGTGTTGAGGAGGTGGGAAGTTGAGGCTCAGCAGATGAGGGTGGGTGAGATGTCCTTTGTTCCACATTTGTACCTTTTACCGCTCGCGTTGCCGCCTTTATATCACTTCAGTTACCGCTGCGCTCGATCATGTCACTTTTCAGCAACACCATCGTCCTAACTTTGATACAGAGAAAAGCAGAAGCCAAGCAGGCGCAAGAGTGGAAAGAGAAGAAATGGCAAAAGGACCATGCGTACGACGACATGTTCACCGAAGAGAATATGGCTGCGTCAAGCAATCAGGATCGGGACGCTGATTGGGAAGACGATTTTATGTAAACACGTAGAATAAAGCACATTTTATATATCAATAAACAACTTCTCCCTACAAGGGGGGTTTCAAACTGCTACGTTTTACTCACTTCATCCCCGTCCGTTCTCATTAAAAAATTTTTTAGAAATTACACATACAACGATATGAACAGGTAAACTCTGTACAAACCATACCTTTTTTCCCAAAACAATCTGTGAATGACTGCCTCTTGTATTTTCGTGACGCTTCTTCTCCCATGCCTCGTAGGCCTTGTTTATCCACTAACCCCTATCTGTTGGCTGCGCTCAATCTTGAGGTCCTCCAAACGACTTGCCAAGCCATGGAGTTCGTTGGAGGTATCCAGTCGAATCGGGCTGGATGACTTTTGCTTGCTAATGCTGAGGTCGCATCCTGTTGGCGATGTTCGGATACCAGCAGTCTTTGGACTCTTGGACACGCCGACAATTTCCGGCGCTTCGTCGTCCTCATCACTGACCAAACTCGCCATGTCTTCTTCTTCAAGGTCTAGTCCCGACCTCGTTGGCTGCTTGACCCATTGCGCCTCACTAGGATCTCCTAGCGTCACCACAGGCTCCCCCCCAGGGAGGCGAACTTCAGACGCCCCGAGCGTCTGGGCTACATCCAGCAAAAGCACATCCATCGGGCAAATGTAGGCAACACGCTTAAGCTGACTCCAAGCAAGGACGTGCCCGCAAAGCTGACCGTGACGGCGATCCACGACCCACGCTCCGCTATCTCCAGGAATACCTATCGGAAGACTACTAATTGCCTTACCACCGTCACCGGACGGTGTACTGGCAATTTGGTATGTGTGACTAGGAGAACAACGTCCGTAAATCTTGACACTAGTGAGAGTCGGCAGGATCCGGCCCGTTTGCAGGCCGCTGGTGCGTGCAATGCACTGAACCTCTAGCCCCGGCAAACTTGATGATGGTGCTACTGTTGTTGGCCGCAGTTTATTGGCGCCATCCCTCGTTCGGCCCTGGGCTAAATGATCCGTCACCTCAACTTCACAGCAACGAATCAAGTTCTCCTCTGGAAGCCGGCCGTCAGCAAATTCAAACAATGCCCAATCGATTTCGTGCGTTAGGCCATTGGCTTGCTTGCGGCGGATGCCGCTGGATGCATACATCTCTCCGAGTCTGAAGGTATCCAGGTGGTCTTCATCTTCTGTCTCAGCACAAGGGTAGAACCCTTCTTGGACATCATCCAGAGCTGGCTGTGTGATGATGTATCCTTCGCCACACCCAGGCTCGATTCCGGGAATGTCACCAGGAGCAAACTCTTCATCTTCCTCATCTCCCTCATCCCCGTAATCGCTAGTAATGTCCGAATCGGAGTAGACCTCCGAATCCGTGTCGGACAAATCATGCGCATGATCGCCATCGTCCTCTCCGCCACTCTCCCTAAAGTCGGAGTACCAGTCGCGATCAGGAACAGCACTACTGTGAATGGTTTCCATCTGCGCAGTGTTTCGATCTGGGTCATCTAGCATATGGTGAACTGTCATGCCATATGGCTTGTCGTCAATCAACACAAGACCCCCGAAGCTCACGGGTGGAAGATGACGGTCGCCGACCCAGGCACCAATGCTTGCACCATTTCCAGGGCACTCCTGATGTTCAGGATTGATGGCCTCGATCACATCGTGGTCTCCATCAGCGCCATTTTGCACTTCAGGTGCGGTTGAACGAGCCCCGGATCGGAGGATAGACTTCGAACAGCGACGGGATCTTAGAACGTTTCCACGGCACACTTTGAGGGCAAATCCCGTTGTTTCGTCAAAAAATTCACCCAGTCGCTTCTTAAGAATCGCTCGAACTTTTCCAACGGACGTGCAAACGACAACAACTGTAGGTTTCGTGGAGTGGGGATCCGGCCCAACGGATTCGAGCGAAATTTCAACCGATTCTGGATGCTTTCTGTAGAAATGCCGAAGAGCTTGGTTGACCTGCGGCATCAAAATACTGTTCCATTTGTCAACAGCATCAGGCGGCATGGGCACATGAGGATAAAGCTTCGTCTTATGTTTGCCTTGCACGTCGTGATCGTTCGATGGGTGAACCACGTTATGTGTGCCCAGTTCTTTTGCTAACATGGGTTGTTAGCAGATGATCACGACGAAACTATACCAAGGCATCATTGCCCCGCACCTTTAGTTGAAGCTTCCTCGGGGTTTCGTGTAAGAGGCAGTGAGGAAGCATCACTTTGCGCCATGCGTGACTTTCTGTCTTTCGGGAAAGCCAAAGAGGTCTTCGCATCCTTCGTCATCTCTGACTGCTCCGAGGACTGGGGTGTTTCGTGCAACTCCTGAGCCAGACGCTGCTCAAGACCGCTAACGCCGTCCAGGATGCAACATGTCTCCAAAAACCTGCTGGTCTTCATTTGAACTGTCGACAGCAGGCTATCCCCTTGATTTTTACCATTCACTTCATCATCTACTGCATACCAGCACGCCTGTACAGCCTTCATATACAGCGTGCCACACTTTGTCGTTAATTGGCTCAAAGCGGATGGAGGGATGATGGTTGAGGCAGAGTTGGGGAGCAAGTCTTCGAGCTTCGTCCACAAACCTATCGAGAGCAAGACCATTGCTAATGAGTAGAGTTCCAGAACACGCTCATCCGCAGATTTACTAGGGGAAGATTGTGGATCCCGAGTATCTAGAGGGTGGCGCCATGGGGTTGCTAGGGGTGTACAACCATCAGCCTGAAACAAGTCGAAAGAAGACACCAGCGGACGTCGTATATCGACGACGGTATCGTCGTTGTCTGATTCGCTCATGGTGATGTCACAGAAAGACACATTCTTGTCGACTAAGTTTCCATGGGTCAACCCTCTCCCATGCATGTCAAAAATAGTGTTGATCAAATTGTAGGCCAGTCGGAATTTCGCTTCCAGGGGTGGCTCTTCTTGACGTGTAAGCAGGTCATTTAGCGTGGGTAGGTTATATAGAGGGTTTTTGGTCAGTCTTTCAAATGACACGGCGTTAAAGGATGGAGGAAATCTATAGACAAGGCCTATTCGGGAGTTGTCGAGGTCTTCGAAATAACCCAGCAGACGAGGAAGCCCGGTCCAGGTTCCTGGAGCACGCTGAGAATCTTGTTGGAGGCCTGATGACAGTTTCTCGAATCGAGCCATTGGTGGCATGATTCCGGTGATGGAGTAGATGGAGTCGAATGCAGCATACTCGAGCAACAGAGGCGCCCAAGGTTCTTTGGTTGTGGTGCCCTGGGTCAGCTCAGAGTACGCCATCTTGCTCATAAAGACAACTTCTCTGGGCGGTACATTGCCATCGTCTTGCTGTTTCGGTCGAAGATGGGTGAGTGTCTGCGGGCTAATCTGTTGTGGCGTTTGCATACGACTTGACTCGAATGGTCTGAAATCCTCAGCCGCAGAGGACTTGTACGTCGTCTTTGACATGCGGCGTGGTAAATAACCTGATAATGCCCGGGTACGAGACAGGTCGAACAGCGTATCAATAGAGGCAGTAAGGTCTCGAACAAGGTCCTCAAATCGACCTTTGTCCCACTGTACGAACGGGATTTTTTGACCTGGCGAGGGTCTGCTCGTGACAGGACGCATCGAGCTCTGCCACAATGGCTCCGCCTCAGCCAAGATGTCCTTGATGGTGGACATGATGCTGCCAACAACCTCGCTCAAGCCAGCTTTGGAGAGGGACTCATCGATCTCAAGTGATTGATTAGGGTCCGACCATTCCAAGCCCCAGCTGACGAGACGGTCCTTCTGAATCCGCAGCTTACGATGCAAGGCTTTCATTTCCGGATCCTCGGCATTCTGAACAGGCTCCTTGAGAAAATCGCTCGATTTTTTGGTGTCATTATATAGGCGACTGAGTCGACGTTGAAAGGGCAATTGAAACCCGCTGTTAGGGAGAAAAGACGACATTGCCAGTAAAGGTAATGAAATGGTTGAGCAACGAGGATGTACTCCGTATGTAAGAATGACTTTAGTTGATTAAAAGATATACCACAACGAAGGCATCAGATTCGCTCCTCCTCGCTTTGAAGCTCGTGGCCCGGACCTGGATTTATCGAAAATGAGTCCCAGAAAGCGATGGCGGCGGAACTGCTGCAGTGGGCAGACAGATCGTGTGGTAACCGATAAGCTGGACTCCAACGCGAGTAAAGTCGATCTCTGCGCTCACCCAAGATGGGAATTGGAGGACGACGAGCACTTGCAGGGTGCCTGATGCGTAAGAATCACGTTTCTTAAAGATGAACTGGGAAATCCCCCACCTGAAGGTGTTATCTGGCTGCCTGTAATGGAGACGATGCTTGAGGTAAAACGGCTAGGCTCCTTGATGGATCCTCAGTGGAGGCCGGTGTGGAGGTCATCGCGCTCTTTTTTTATTTTGGTTTTTTTTGGCGGGGAAGGAGCCGCCGCTTTCAGTGAGCCAGAATGCTGCTGCCTGAAGTTCCCTGTACCCTGAGCATCTCATTGGCTGCCGGCAGGCACAACAGGCTGCCAATCACATGGCAGGCTCCGCATGAGTCATCAATCTAACAACAAGGCATTTATTATTGTAGTCGATCTTTAGAAACTCGATATTGTACAGCAAGGTTTTCATGACACTTGAGGGCCTAGGTTCCCATGTAAATTAATTATAGTCACTATATCTTCATCACCCTTTGTCATCGAAAACGAATCATGTTTCTTTGGTGCCAAACCCGTTTTCAATCCTCGTATTTGATGGTCACTGGTTGCGTGAAGATTATGTCCCAGTCCTCCTTCTTCTCCCTGTCACCAAACACATGCAGAGCGCGTATCAAGAACTTGTACTCGCCAGGGGGAACATTGCCGCCCGATTGAACTTGACCACTGATCTCCACGACCATCGTGTCAGCACCACGTTGTAGCCAATACACGGTTGCTCCGCGTAATTGTCCCATAGTTGGGATACCAAAGATTTTACCAGTTGCTTTGTCAGGATTAGTGGGAACGATGTCGACGCTTAACTCGGGCGTACCAAAAGCTAAGTTGAGTTTGATAAAAGGTGAATTTTCGGTTATGGTGCCGGTGCCAGATCGAGGGAAAACAAAAGTCGTGTAGTCTGGCGCTCGCGCACCCTGCAGCTTGTCTGTGGTTACCCAGGAATCGTTAGGTACCAGGACAGTCGTCTCGCGCAGAGAGCCGGCTAGGCCTAGGTATGGCAGTGACAGGGCAGTCTTATCGGTACCATTGACGGCAATGTAGCCAGACCATATCGGAAGGCGCTTGGCGTCCAAACCCCCCGGGGGGGTTGCAGAAACCGTAACGGTCTTGGACTCGCCACTATTGAGAGAGATGGTTGTTTCACTAAACTTGAGAGTGGCGCCGGCCTCGAGAAGCTCATAGGGGGAATTTTGTACGTAATGCGAGCCCTGAGCCAAGGTGTAAATGGTACCGGCAGGGACGTTAGTGATCTTGTACGTCACTTGCCGCTTGCTAGTATTCTTCAACTTGAATTCCAGGCTCTTGGCCTGGTGGTCGGTGTCGTTGAAAGACAGGCTAGCTGGCGAAAGGAGAGTGGTAGTAAAAGCAGCATCATAAGCCTGGATGAGGCCAGCGCCTTGTTGTGGGACAGGAGCAAGATATTTGAGAAACTTTTCGCCGTCACTGTAAAGCTGAGGCTTTGCCGTGCTGGACAGCAAGCTCTCTAGCAGCTGAGGGTCGTAGGTGCCACCTCGAGCCTCGTGGATCAGGGCATAGATACCGGCAGTTTGGGCGACGGCCATTGATGTTCCGGCCTCAACGTCGTAGGAACCTTGAGAAACGGGGACGGTAGAAACAACGCCGCCACCAACAGCGCTGAATTGAGGTTTGACATTCAATTTCCAGGTCGGGCCCCAGCTAGACTCGTCTTCAACAGAACCACCTACGACAAGGGTATTGTCAAGGGTGATTTCAGGTTTTGTCGACTTGACATCATTGGGGAACTTAAGGGTAAGATGCTTGCCAGCTTTAAGAGCTTTAACGAAGCTTTCACCAGTTTGACTGTCGACCATCCCGACAGCAATGGAATCACTAACGTCACCGGTTAAGTCCACCTGTCGCATACCGGGGGCGTTGTTATAGATCATGATATATTTGGCACCCTTGGCCGTGGCACTTTTGACCTTGTCCACAAACGAGCATGTTCCCCGGCGGATTAAGACAATGTACTTGCTCAGGTCGGGAGTGTCGGCCGGGTAAGGGCTGCAGCCATCATCAGTGACAGTGGGATCAAGGCTTTTAGCCCAGACAGGGAGGGTGACGCCATTCCAGTTGCCAGGTACACCAGGAGCGAAGAGAGTTTTGGCATCGGGGCCATTGTCGATCTGATATTTGATCTCGTAGTTTAGGGTAGCTATGCCATCGGCATAGAAGGAAGCAATGGCAGCAACACCAGAACCGGAACTAGGGCTGCTTAGGCGGAAGAGACCATGATCACCATCGTTGCCAACAGAAGCAATGACCGGAACACCCTTCTCAACAATGGTAGAAGCAAGATTGGCGACAGCAGGATCTGGGATGCCGAAAGGAGCCGCGATGATATTCGCGCCGTCCTTGTAAGCCCTGTCGAACGCAGCCAGCATGACGTCGGTCAAGCTGTAACCGGTGCAGCCGAAGATGCGATAAGCACCCAGAGTGACATTGGGAGCAACTCCCGTGAATCCCATCGGGTTTTTCTGAGCGGCGACGATGCCGGCCACGAAGGTCCCATGGCCATTACAATCCATTGGGTCATTATCGGGCTTCGGTTCGTTGCTACCATTGTAGTCGTCACCAACAATGTCATAACCAAAACCAACTAAGCAGCCTTTGCCGAAGCAGCCGCCGAGAGCCGGGTGCTTGTAATCGATCTGAGGAATCAAGTATGCGGATCAGCATTTGTTTTCTTCTCTCTCCCCGTGCGAGCCTAGTTGGCATGCCGCCTTGTAGTGCAACCAGAAGAAACTCACCCCGGTGTCGATAATGGCAAGCTTGACGCCCTTGCCGGTAATGTCCTTTGCTTTCAGCTTGTCAACCTGTGTCATTGCCTGAGGCACCATGGCAACATCACGTCGGTGGTGATGGTGGCGTTCGGCTGAAGCGTGCTTTGACCGCTTGCTTCGACCTTTCGCACCCGACTTATGGTTGTTCTTTGGCCCAGGATGGTGATAGACTGGATGTACGTTCTTGACCGCAGGCAAGGCTGCCAATTTTGAGGCAATCTCTTTGGACTTTGGAACGTCATGCAATTGAACCGAAACAGCCGGCATCAGTTCGGAATCCAACTTCATTCGAGTCTGGCCGAGATCGCCAACTGATTTCACAAAGCTGTCCACATCCTAACAAATGTGTGAGCAGGCGGGTGGTAAGGTTACTTGGTAGCTGGCAACCGAATGGGCCAATGGAGCGGATGGATTTTACCCCTTTATTGTGAAGCTCAAAAATATAAGCACCGCTAACGGCAACGGGCTTGTTTGGCTTAGAGTTGGCCGCCAGTGCTGAGGCCGCCGCCGCCACCAGCGACGCAACGATAGAGGTGCGTACCATGGTGATTTTCAAACGCAAGCCAGATGCTGCCTTGTCGACATGGTGAGAGAATTCGAGCGCGCGGTCGTGATGTATATATACTCTACGGAAGCACACCGCGCTAGACCGCATAAGGTCAGAAAAGGGTCTCAACCGGGGTGTTTCCTACACGAAGCCGCTACAGAGGGTATTGCTTTTGTCTCTGGCACGTGGTTTTATTGCAGAAAACTCTCAGCGTCGGATGGCAAGGATGCATGACCGGGAGATATCAGCCGAATACGAGTCTACATCTCACCTTGAGGTTCCTTAAAGAGCTCTTTTAGTTGGCCCCCTTTCTTAATTAGTAACTAGTAGAGATAGCACAGAGGGACAAGGATGGGGCAGCACTTATGTAGAATGTACAGTTTCAAGGTATGTTAACCTAGCTGGAGCTCGTTGGCGAGTCGCTAATTTCACAACCAGGCCTCCTCCATCCGAGCCATCTCGAAAACGATTGAACCAACCACCAGTAAGGCGTCCGGCTGCAAATAACGGGGGTCAATGGGCTGGTAGTTGATACGATCGCCCCCACGTGCTCCTTGGGGCGTCGAGATCATGCATGCATGCTCGCCGTCCCTTCCGGCAGAAGGGACGGAATACCCTGTCGGCCATCAAACCAGGGGTTCAAATCCGACCTCCTCTCGCCGGCGACAGAATACCTACGTAACCCAGTCGCCAACACATGGCGGGCTAATGATAGGGATATGTATGAATAATGGTCAAGACGTTGAACGCAAAGCGGATGAGATGAAGTCCCGAGTTGAGATCGTGGCCATTTCAAACTGCTCTATTAACCCCTGAATGAGTCAGGCTGCTCATTAACAGGTAGAACTAGTGTATCTATACCAGGTAAAGCTGCTGCTGTCAAAGAGGCATACAGGGGAATATAACAGGATAAAAGCTATAGCTTGCAGATACTTATCCTTCTGTACAACTTGCATATAAAATAAAGTACCTCCAATCTCTACTCTATATTACGCTAATTTCTGATGAGTGGTTGTTGTTGGCCACGAGCTGCTAGCTGAGTGGTCAGTCCAGCCCCCACCCCGGGTTAATGTGGGGCACGATGCTTTACGAGGAAAACACGACAGACCATCTCCCGCCCCTGCAAGTAAAGCACTTTTCGCGGCTTTGCCGAATCCCTCTTCTTGGCTCCTTAGTCATCAATACCATCGTTATCCGTAAAGCACTAGTGCATACGCCTGTCCCTTACTGTAATTTTAAAATCTACTTGCAGGGGCACTTTAGGCTGAAAACACGTAGTCGGTAAAGTAAAGATGAAAGATACTTTAGTATAAGTATAAATTACATAAGAAGACAAGTTTTTATAAAGTAGTACTTATTGCTATATATAGGCCGGCATAACTGCGTCTACAAGTTAGCGACCAAAGAAAGTGTCAATATTGTTATTATTAGAGAGAAAGAAAGAATATATACCTCAGTACGGAGTAGTAGTCTCTTCCTTTATGTCCCTTGAATATCCCTATCAGCTCCTTATTGTTCTCCGAAGTAAGTCCGGAGAGGCGCCGAGTCTCCTCCCTATCGACTTTGGATGTCTGGCGGGGAAGCTCTATATACTTTCTTTCATAGTAGTAGCTTACCTAGTATAGAGATGCTAATTCTAGGTATTAAAATAGCTACTTGACTTGTAGAGAAAAGTAGTCTATTGCATAACTATCTCTATAGCTAGCTAGGACTTGGAGATAAGAAGGGGCTTTGCCTTCTGCTCGTACCGTTGATGCCGAGCTGGCTCCAACCCGGTGCCGAAAAGAAGTAGCGAGTTTATCCCTGTCATAGGACGTGCACAGCGATGAATCTAACGATAATAGAAACAGTAATAATCTTGTATATTCTCTCTATATAGTATATAGTAATAGCTAGTAAAGAGGTTAAGAAGTAAAATACTAAAAAAAAAAGAAAAAAAAGTAAAAAAAGTATATAA